>OZ026617.1:45379781-45537281 GCA_964020975.1 Hermodice carunculata
AGAAAATTGTTAGACGTTGTAGAAGGGACGAGAGACTTCATCGACACAAGTTTGTGTTCTGCATTTGAAACACATTCAATGAAAAATTTATATTTCAACAGCACATATTTGATCAAATATGGTTTCATCAACAGACGGTTTTGCTGTGGTACTGACTTTTGTTGTAAGCACCATGTCCAGGAGACAAACTCGTAAAAGCATTAATGCAGCTCGCTTGACGTATATTTTTGCTATGTTTTCATTTGAAAGCACACTGAAAGGTAGCTTGTGACTAGAATGCACATTATGCCTAACAGCCAAAGACATGTCGACAATGTAGGAAAGTGCAAAAGTTACACTCTGGCAATTATCAACCACGGACAATTCACTGGCAGGGTAAATGTAGTACACGCATACAAAAAAATATAAAAGACTCTAAAATTGAAAAAGGAAAAAAGGCACAAGTGTCAAGATAAGAAACTAAGTTCTTATTCCAGCTTAAACGTTACTAGCATAACAAATATGTTATGCACATACTGTGTGTGCACGTACAAGAATGGTTTAAGTAAAGAAAGCCACATAAACTAATTAAGGGTGCGATCAGTTGTATCCTCAAACTGATAATTTATCTCTATGGTTACCAGCAGGCTATTAAAAGAGAAGCTTTTTAAAGATGTTGTTTTGATTTTCTCCTCATTTTCTGCCATAGGGAACGCGATCTCGTAAAGTGAGATCGTCTCTGCTCTTTTGCACACCCCATCCCCACACGAGTGTAAGGACAATTATTTGTTCCTGTACCTACCACTTACATTTTACTTTTATAAAAGACTGGATTAAACAAGGCATGAATTACATTGGGTTTTACAGTGCCTTATGAAAGATATTGTCTTAAACGAGGAATAAGTTATATTCTGCTAACTCTGCCTTATAGGAAACACTAGTTTTGATTTCAACATCTTTTATTCAACTTTGTTGAAATGGGATTTTAGGACAAGCATCACGCTCATATCGACCTTTTTTGATGTACGAAACAATTACAGCCTTACTATACTATACTATACTATACTATACTATACTATACTATACTATACTATACTATACTATACTATACTATACTATATTATACTATACCATACCATACCATACCATACCATACCATACCATGCTATGCTATACGATACCGTACTGTACTAATAAAAGCTACGTGTCATTTACAACCGTTATACTTACAAATCAACTGTACATAATAAACGATAGCTCATGAAATAATTAACGTATACTGAAGATACACAATAAAGACATATTATTGCAATAAATGATATACTCGTAACTTTGTTTCAGCTTTCCTTGAGACTTCCATGATGTGTGTGTGTGTGTGTGTGTGTGTGTGTGTGTGTGTTAGTGTGGAACTGATTTTCTGTTTACAGTTTCTGCATTTTTGTTTTACCTTGTACATTTTCACCTTTGTTACTGTACTTTCTGTACTTGTATGCTAAATTATTTACCATTCCCTTGGTTTTACTATTCATTAATTTACATATTAACCCTTCCCCTTGAACCTGCCAGAAACAGCTTGTAGTGAAATGTCGTCTGCTTCAATATTTTGACCAATGCCAGCAGTAATGAAGAACAAGTTGAATGAAAATTGCACAAGAGACCAATCAAAATAATATCGTCCCACTAAAGCAAAAAAGTTATTTTTGGCGGTTTTGTTGAAAACACACAAAAAACTGTCCCACTTCCATGTTATTAACCATCAGTTTCCGGTTTTATCACGGAATGAAATGCTTTAGCATGTTTCTCATGACCAGCAATGTTTTTTTATACTGCACCTAATGTAGCAATAAAAAGATAAATTATCTGTCAAAATTTGTTAGACTCACGCCATAATGTATTCATGTAGGACATAGGCATGACAAATGCCAAAATGAGTTGACCTGGGCCAACGTTCATATTGGTCAGTATTTAACTACATTTACCTTTTGTACTCTATTCCAAGATGTCATCAAATACACCGTTTTAAGATATTTCATATAATTGGTTCGTATAAAATAAATGAACGGTAAGCTTTCCCGAAAATTTAAATAAAAGCGTTATGTGACTTGCGCCAATGAGAAAAATAGATAACTTAGACAATTTTGCAATCAGTGTTTGGTCCCTCAAAGGGTAAATTTTGACAGATTTTAAGATGCAACGCTGTAAATATGAAAAGGAGTGGTCTTCCTTATTCTTCGGTATATCACTCAAAAGGGCCCAATTTTGACTTCTGCCATTTTTACCTTACTGGGACGATATGCCCTACACAAAGGTAAGCTGTGGATTCAGTTTTAACTCAAGTGGTTAAATGAAATTCATCAGCAACTATCGCTGCTTTTTGGTGAGATATAATTATGCTCCCCCTCCTACCGAAAGAGAGGCATATAGTAATTGCTTTTTCCGTGTGTCCGTCTATCCATGCGTCCGTCCATCCGCTTTTCGTGTCCGGGCTATAATTCGCTTGTCCTTCAACTTAGATGAATAAAACTTTACACACAGGTACATCTGAGTATAAAGGTGTGTGTCATGTACAAAAATAAGTCACTAAATCCAGTATCTGGCCACAGTGACATATTCTTGTAAAATTGTGTCCGGGCTCTAATTCCTTTTCTATATAAGTTAGATGAATAAAACGTTATACACAGATGCATCTACAATAGTGGTATGCCATGTACCAAAAATAGGTCACTAGGTCCAGTTTCTTGTCGACAGTGACATATAAAATATCCAGACTATAATTCCTTTACTATATAACAATTGCCTTGGGCGATTCATAAGGGATCTTGCACTCCCACTGGCAAGGTCTTTCATGGGAAATGCAACGCCTGAAAATGCCCAGTGCACGCGTCCCCCTTTTATTGGGATATGCTGGCTGTATAGCCAGGGCCCAGGACGCGCTGTGTCGCCAGTAATATTCAGTTGCCGTTTCCTGTTTGAGTGTCTGTGGAAATCTACCAGCCATCTCGGTGCTCCAATGTGAGACGAGAGCTTCAGATGGGCTTTGTTTGCATATGCACTTTGAATGTCAGCACCAACGAATCATGCAAGGGAGGTCAAAATTCTTACAACCTCAAGTTAAAGATTTGTAAAAGTTGACATTCAACGGTTTGAAACACATTTTTACGATTCAGTTATCACAAAAATGGTCCTTACTTGCCAGAGCCTAATTCCAAAACGCTTATTGAGTCCCGCTTGGTAATGTTTCGAAGAAATGACTGGTTTGCATTGTGAATGGCTGAAAAAAAAGATGACTGCCACATGACAGCCCGCTAACGCACCTCTCTCGGTGTTCAAAATTAATTTTCTATCACTTTTAATCACGCTGTTCACCTTTTCTGGATGACTAATACAATAATATTAACGTATCCGTGCATATTGCATTTATAGTTTCGAAAAATCGTGAATCCCCTAAGTGTGTGTGCGGCCGTCATACTGTTAACAAAGCTATCCTGCTAACCGAAAGTTCAATGATTGACAGGCGGCCGGGTCAAAGGATTGTTACAAAAAAGCGATTAAAAATGATATAAATTAGTCTTTAAAGTCAGTTCCACGGATATAGTCCAATAGCTTAGCCATTTCACGATTTGATAGGGTGGTCACTTGGTTGGGGGTAATTTTCATTTACTTCCCTCAACGTCAAATCTTTTCGGTATGTGAAGAATGTGAGTCGTTGTAAAACGTGACGAGTGCATTTAAAAAATGATCGATTTTTAGTAGATTTGAAACCTGAAAATATGAAAAACACGCGTAGTCAGTTATATTCGGGGCGTGGCATTATGGATTTGGTCATATATAGTTAGCAAAGAGTGTTTGGGGGGCCAGAATATGGGTCCAAGTTTCAGGGGGCGTGGCTTCATATTTTCGGGAGATTTTTAAATATGGTCTATAACTAAGTTTCACGAAACTTGACACAGACATATATCTTGACCTAAATGTGAGTCATAATACAAAAGTGGGTCACTAGGTGAAGTATCTGGGTCACGGTGATACAATCATGTAAAACTGTATTACGCTTCATGTACGGGCTGTAATTCTGTTGCCCTTCAAGTTAGTTTAATGAAACTATACACACAGGTGCATCTAGACATACATGTGTGTCATGAACCAAAAGTAGATCGCTAGGTCCAGACTGACCTATGGCCGTAAAATCATATCCAGGCTATAATTCCTCTACTACTTAACTTAGTTTCTTGAAACATGACACGCACAGATATCTAGAACTAAAGGGGTGTCACGTACCAAACGTAAGTCACTAGGTCAAGTATCTGGGTCACAGTGACATTCTTGTATAATCATTTCCGGGTCATTATTCCTTTACTATTGAACTTACTTTCCTGAAAGTTTACACACACACACACACACATATAACTTGACCTAAAGGTGAGTCTTGTGACAAAAGAAGTCACTAGGTCCAGTATCTGGTGTACGCTATTCGTGTCCGTTAGATAAAGTGGAAGCTGTGAAGCTAGTGCGCAGTGAGACTGACTACTTTGCATTGCAATTACCCATTCAATTTTTTTCACAAGTACATTAAACCTATATGTTTTCTGATTATTACGTATCCATAGATTTGTATCTAAAGAGAATTTTTACAGGATTGGAATTTTTTGAGATTTTATAGCATTCTTTCTGACTTGGTGGGATTTTCACACTTTTCGCACAGAAGTCACACAATTCGTATTTTTCAGTTGTAATCAGAAGAAATTTTAAAACATATATCCATGTCCAGGATCGAATTCAATGGTTAGTCCTTATATAGCATGAATAAAAAGTTATAAAATTTTTAATTTAGTCCTGACACCTTGTTCATTTTCTCTCTTTTTTTCATTTTTTCCTTCAATCAAAAGCTCCAAAAGTCACGGAAAGGGTTGTCAGAAAAAAAATCCTGGGAAGCGTCCCTGGATGTGATATTTTCAGTTCCGAGAAGATCGTATTGAAAGAAAAAGTTGCCAAATCTTATCTGTTTATGGCTGTAAAATGACACATACTCATTTCTTCTGTCCTGTGTTTTAATTATTGTGGGAAATAAACTTGTAGCTTTACTTCTGTGAGGTTGTCATTAAACAAAAGTATATTTTGTGGCTCAAATCTCTACTTTTTAACGTCGGAACACCACACTTAGCTTGTTTGGGTGTGGGTTCACATGCGGCTTTCCATATTTGGGGGCCAGTAAGTGGATTGTGCTAATTTCTTTTTACATCAATAGAGAATTTCAAAGTAATCAGAACAATGGTTGTGATAAGTCTGAAGTGGCCCATTCTTCTCTCTAGGGCTAATGGTTTCCTGTGAGTGACCCTTGTCAGCAGCTCAATTAGTTTCCAGCGGTAATGGACTAATGAATGTGCAAACAATGACATGGTTCATTATAATGCCCATACAAACAAAGCCGTGTGCCCGGCACTGTTTAAACTTTTCAGTGTAAACAAACCTTTTGAGATCAATTATCTCATAAAGATGTTATGTTCACACATCTGAGTTTTGGGGTATATATATCTTGACCTAAAAGTGTGTCATGAAACAAGTGCAGGTCACTATACATTCATGTCAAAATACATCACACTTCATTCCCGGGCTTCAATTCTGTTGTCCTTTGACTTAGAATTTTGAAACGTTACACACCTGTGCATCTGGACACAAGAGTGTGTCATGAATAAAAGTATGTCACTGGGTCAGGGTGATAGCATATTTTTTATTTACTAAGGTCATTCCAAAATAAGACCTGTGATTGGCAAAGTTATAAATGAGGCGGGGTGGGGGGATGGATCTAGCAATTGCTGATTGCCTTTTAATTTTCCTTTGATATAAGTGGGCACACACTTCAAATCGTAGACTCTTTCTTCTTTCTGGAAAATCATCTCTTTTATCTTCCTTTAATCTCCTCAGACGGCTCTAAATTTAACTAACAGCCTATTACATAAAATGCCTTTATCTCGCGTGATTACAACATAAGCTACGCTTGGTTTTTCTTTCTTTAAATTTTTTAAAAGTTTTGACAGTACGCGTCGAAAACAAGTCGTAATGCTTTTATTATAGGTTTCCCCGTGTCATAATTTAAATCCTCTTTTAACGGAAACGCCCATATACATATATCCGCCTTGCAATCTATCACCTGTGGTGCAAGAGGGGTCCTCCTACCAACTGACATTTTACAGCTCTTGTATTGTTGTTTATTGTTAGGATACTCTGTCTCTTTCCGTGTTAAAAGATCGTGTTGCAGGTGGTAGAGCCCTGCATTGAAACCATAAATATCACTTACGTGAGGTACAATTGGAGCATGGGGTTCAAGTGGCGCCAGTGTCCACAGCAGTCACGCTATTGGCAAAGTGATTTGTTATTGTCGTCCATGGAAGTTATTGTTTGACTTATGTTATTAAGTTCCTTTTTGAAGAAGGACTCTTTATCTAAATTGTACTTATAACGATGGAAATAAGTGCTCACCCTACTGCTGATTGATTACCATCTACTATAAGCACATTGAAAACTGTGAACAATTTACTATCACTTGATAGTAAGGAGTATGTAAACTTGATAAACCTAATTTCGAATTGGTATTAATGTAAAAATCCTTACAGATGTTCTTAACAACGTGATAGAAGGTGTTTATGCTAATTCCAAAATAATTCAAACGGCTTTCGCCTTGTTAAAAAAGTTCAATTTTATTTTCTTAACAGCGAGGTCCCATAACAGTCTTAGTATGAAGTACCATACGTCTGGAAAAATTGTACCGACAAGTTGGAAAAGCTAGACTAGATTGTTCCACCAGACCATTAACCTCAGAGTGAAATTTGTTTATGCATTTTCCTAATAATTTTTTTGTTGTGTTTGGCCCAGTTACGATACCTAGATTAATGAGTTGAAGATAAATATTTCGTAGTACATTAGGTATTTCGGAACATCGCTTTGATGTCTACCAGGTCACATAACCAAGAGCAATGCTGGGTTCAACAAGTCTGCAGTCTACCGTTTGCATTACCCCTGTGCTGATTCTTCAAATTTTACTTTATATACCACATACCGTGAAGTGTGTTCTGCGGCCAAACCTTGTGTTGCTGATGGGACACATCTTACAATTAATGCTTGGTCCTCCTCAGTTTTTCTTTTCACAATATTGGTGTATATTCCACAGTCTCTCACAGCTCTGTACACAGCAGCTGCACGTGCTTTATACTGTACATCTTTTTGTTATAGTTTTAGCAAGCGAAAAGGTATTAAACATTTAAACTTATATTGCCTGCATCAAGATGAGTCCGTTTTCGCTCAAGCACACCCCGTGGTGAAAACTCGTTATCCCTGATCAATATATATATATATATATATATATATATATATATATATATATATATATATATATATATATATATACATATATATATATATATACATATATATATATATATATATATATATACGCACCTTTCTTATGTCACAATTGTGACAATACGATATAAGGGAAATGCTAAATGAAACAGGAGTCGAATTTGATATTGATCTCCCGACTGTAGACATCTGAAAAAGGGTGACGTCACACCGAAAAGCAAGTATTACACTAAGAATTATTCTTATCATGCAGTATCCGTTTCATCTGTGGGCAGTGCCATTGATCTCAAAGTATAGAATGCGATTGTGATATATATATATATATATATATATATATATATATGGTGTGTGGGGAGGAGGGGTCCCGTACACAAAATGAGTCCCATGTATTTTCAAGCTTTGCCACAAGGATACTCTCAAGGCAAGTAATTACTAAAATTATGGTATTCGTAAGTATCCTCATAATTCAATTGAAAGACATTGCCATCTTCTGTAGGATGGCTTGACAATAAAGGATTTTCGCCACTTGTCTCAGGACAAGTTGGAGAGAAAATTTAATTATGCACCTACGAAAGTCCTCTTCTACACACTGAATCTGAATTTTCTTGTCCCATATTTTTGCAGCATAGGCTCCAAATGCCAATTCATCGATTTGTGAATGAAGACCTAACTATTCTCTTTGTTTCCAATATATTTATAAATTTTTAGAAGTGCCAAATACTTTGGCTGTTCAATGTCCCACAGGACGCAATGACATATATTTTTTTTATATTTCTTGTTTTTTTTTTGGGGGGGGGGGCAATGACTGTCTTGTGCGCAAAGGACGCAATATTTTGTGTCCGGCAATACCATATATATATATATATATATATATATATATATATATATATATATATATATATATATATATATATATATATATATATATATATATATATATATATATATATATATATCTGCTAAAGAAAAAGTACAATTTTGATTACATTTTCTTCACTTTCATTGTTTTCTGATATGTCCTGCATATTTTGCTGATAATATCCAGAGATTGTAAGAAAGATTGGCTGCAATAATTTGAAAAGATTTTACACTCGCCTGTTTCGCTACTTTACTTTATCTTTTGGCATCATTCTTTTTAAACTTCACTTTTCAGACATTTTAGGCTCACATGTTTTACCCAAATTTGACCCATTATGTTGCAACATTTACTCAGGGTTGGCAGCGAAATAGAGAATAGTGATTTGGAAACCTTAAAAGTGAGGAGTCGGTGTCATCATAGGGCTTGTTTTACATTTCTGATGCTGGATGTCCATTGTTGCAGTACATTTTAGGATTTCCCTCGGTTTGTACAGGTGTCCGAGCTCCAACTGTTTATTTTACAATCACTGGTACTGAATATAAGGCCCAAGTTTGTTTCTACTTCAGTTATACACTAGTAGGTAGTTTAACTAGGGTAAGCTTTTCAGCTAAAAAGGGTACATAATCGTTCAGGGTAAGTCAAATTATTCTCATCTGAACCTGTTCTACACAAATGTTGTAATTATGTTTGGTTTTGCAGGTACTCTTGATTCGTAATGAAGCTCTGCATTTATAAGCAACATTTAACTTATTTAGCTAATTGATAATTTGCCACGTTTATATTTATTCATTTTATATTGGGTTGTCTTGCTCAATATTTAGCTAAGACAAGGAACCGCTACTCAGAAAGACATATGCAGGTACCGACTCCAAAGCATTTCCTTAGTAGTTACCCCCTGAAGACCCATTAATTTATTTGTGTTAATACAGCCTATATATATATATATATATATATATAAATACACAAATATATGTATATATATATATATATATATATATATATATATATATATATATATATATATATATATATATATATATACATACATATATATACACATGTGTGTGTGTTTAGAACTACATGTACATAAAAGATGTGACACTGTTAATCCTGTTTGTATGAACAATTTAATCCAAAGCTGTGAAGTTAATAAAATTCAGGTGATCAGCTTTGGAGAGACAGAATTATCCAAATATGCGCGCTGACACGGGCATACATATGTAAAAAGCGGCGAGTACTTTAGCGCAAATGACTGTTGCAAGACACCTTCGACGGCAAATGCTTGTATGTTTTAATGTAGCTGGCTAGCAGTTTAGAAGTTCTGTGTGTCAAAATAATATGAAGCAAACGCGTGTTAAATATCATGTATATTTACGAACAATTTGTTGTCGTCTGTAGCAAACATGCTCAATGGAAACCCATTCCATCAAAGAGCAACGGGAAAGGTACTCATGAATGGATAAGATGCGCTATTTTATAGTGTTGGGTTATACAACAAGTTTCACTTCTGTAGAATGCTTGTCTTTAAAAAAAAGTTATTTATTGTAATTTTGCGTGTGTATAATATAGGACCTCAGAGCGCATCATAAAGGAAATTTCTTGACATATGTAATAAAGGGGATTTGAAGTGAAAAATATGTGCATAATCACCAGCAAAATTTCCAAGCAGATTTATATACTTAATTACCCACAGCTTGTGGAAAATTTGTCATAAAAATTGTACAATATGTCAGCGTGTTCTTAACATATCCATGCCTAAGTGCATGTACCTTTTTAAAAACACAAAGCACGGTTTGCGAGCATGCATCATTGATGTCTCTCGTGCGGTAGAGCACCCCTGCATTAAGCGTTGAATGAATTAATTGAGAAGCCATTGATGCGAGACAACATCTTAAATGTATTTTGAGACACATTTAGTTATTGTTCGATCAACATTATTCATTCAAGAAATGTTTTAGCATTACATCTGAATCACAAATGAGCATGGATAAGTGCTATGTTTTAAAAATCAGTGATATGATCCATTCTTCTGTTGTTTGTTGTCTTGCAATGGGACAGTGCTGCAGATTTATTCCTGATCAAATGGTGTTTTAGCCATAGGGACAAGAAGATGATTCACAAAGAAAAGAAAGAAACTTTAAACTGCGTGCTGCTATCTAGGATAAGTAGCACGTGCTCCAAAATGATTTCCTCGTCTCACATGCCAGCAGGGCATAGGTAGATTTTCTGCGTTACTGCTATAGCATTATAAATCTTTATATTCTAATTTTCTTTTTGTGACACATGGACGCTGCATAAAGAATCCTGCCAATTGCAGGATCATTTTAAAGGCTGTTGCTGAAACACTGTCTGTAATGCTGAAAGAGAGAAAGGCTACAAAGTCTCCTTTTCGATATTATTTACAATGTATTTTGTATATCCAAAGGTGCTTTGTCATGTAAATTTTATAGGCTTTATCTTGTATTAACACTAGTTATTCCAGTTCCAACAATCTAAACCATTCTCACGTCAAATATGTGATCCCATTGTCAAAAGTCACGTCATTCCCAGAAACCAGGAAGTCCAACTTTTTCTAAAGACAGAATCTGAATCACAGCCTCACATTTTCACCGTACTTTTAGCAAATCCATGGTTGAACTTAGAAAGGAAAAACATGCACGTTAGTCCAAAAGGCCTAAGGCTAGCACAAATTAGAAGTTGTTTTAAATTAGCAGCATGCCAACGGAAGCCAAATTTTCAGCATCAGTCACTATTGTTTCACAGTCGTGTTTTCCAATGTATCTATACAGAATTGTAACACGTTATGCCTCATCAGACGTGAAACAGTTTAACATGGCGCCTCTGCTTGCACCTTAAGTCAATATCACGGCGCGTGCTTACCACTCCCGTCCACCTTGGTGCCTCTTTGCCTCTTGAGGTCAAACCATTAAGCCACTTGGCTAAAACTTGAGGGTAGGCCAATTTGCAAACGTTTCCATGTATGTTACAGTACACATGCCTCCGGTAATTGGTCGCTGTCTTTGAAGGTGATGTATCCACTCAACATTGGGCCAGCAATTCAGCGCAGTTCTGCGCCTGAAAACGATATCAATTAGACTGTCATTATTTTAAGTTGTTAATTCATGATTTATCATAACTTTCAGTAAAATTCAAAGTAAAAACAAACACACAAAAAACCCGTTTGTTGAAAGCTTTGTAAAGATAATACAATAAGTGATTTCCAATGAACGTCATGAAAAGTATGCACTTGGGCAAACAGTAAAGCTGGCTTGTTCAAGCCATTCTAATTTTGAAAGGGATGTCTAGTGGGCGTCATCATGTTACCCTAGGACCTTTTACCTGCAGCCAGTATCATGCACAAAATTTTGTTCTCATATGTATGAAATAGTTCTCAGCAATGGTAGTGTGTAGCTTTGTGCATTCATTTCGATATTTACAGTGCAGGTAATAATACAAGATAAAACTAAAATTACCTCGATTTCATAAAATATGAGGTTACAAAAAGTATCTGTGAGTTGTACTTTTGATAAACTTAAAAAAAACAAGGGCTTTGCTCACAAAACCCATATGCTTTTTGTGTTTGGTTTTTAATGTAACTTAGAGTATTGTACGTAAAACCATAGGTTTTGAAACAATATCCGGCTTTGCTTGCAAATGCCAGGGTTTTGTGACAAAACCATGGAATTTTGTAAACAACCCAAGCAGGATAAAAAAAAAAGAAATATAATATTTTTTAAATATTGTTCAATAATTGCGCAAAACCCTGGATTTTATTAAAAACCCATGGTTTTGTAGACCAAACCTTGGAGTTTCTTCACAAAACCAGCAATTTGTACACAAAGCTCCGGGTTTTATAACAAAACCCAGAGTTTTACTTTGCTATCCAATCATTTCACAAAACTCACGGTTTTGTTTCAAAACCATGAGTTCTTCATGATAACTCTGGGTTTCTCAGTTGTTGCGTTCAATAATTTGCAAAAACAAGGGTTTTGTAAATTACCGCCAAATTCGGCATATGGATACACCAACCACACACAACACGCCTTTCATTATGTGATTCGATGCCCAAATTGGATTAGAGTAAAACATTTACTTCGCCATTATGTGGCGTTTCTACATTCTACCCCCACACTGTCCAACTTGCTGAACTTCCTGTAAACAAAGTTAATGCCAACATGGCATATCTCGGAAAACTTTCATCGATACGCGACTGAAAACATCGTGTATTTTATCACAGTGTGCACTTCATGAGCTCATGTTTTAGATACCACAAGAGAGATGTATACTGTATGTGTGGTTTTAAGAAATTTAATAGATTAAGACCGATTTTCTGGGACCGTGCGCTGGGCTGGAGGGTTAGCAGCGTAAAGCCTCTGATCTCTCGCGTGGCTCTAGAACCTACCGTACGTTGTGCAGCTTCCTGCAGTGGTGTGATCGTTTATTACAAAATGACCGCCACATCATATTCTGGTGAAAATTAGCTAAACATGACTAAGTCTAAAATTTTACACGGTATTCTTAAACTCCACTTTCATTCCCACCATTCAGAATTATTGCATCTTGTGGAAGCTCCAAGGGTGAAAATCTCGTCTGGGACGACATGTCCCTATTGCAGCCATTTAGACTTTTTGTCAAAGCCGACAATTTGTTTCAGGGAACAATTTCCTCCGATACAAACTACCATTTTCTAGTACTGGGTTGTAATATATATATATATATATATATATATATATATATATACTGTTGACGGGCGCATCGTAACAATGTCTGACTTCAACAGAATTTTGTCGAAACTTGTGAAATGGAATGTTTTAAGCAATTGTCTTTTTTTTCCGAAGTGGGACACTGTAAGCCAGGTCACAAACAAGTGTAAACATAAAATATAACTATCAACGGGGTATACAAGTTTTCTTTGCTGAATAATTAAAAAAGTGCCGAGGGGTTCAAGAAGTAGACACCGCACTAAAAGTGAATGGTTGTCTTCGAAGGAGAACCATACCATGGTGGGTGTGCCGATTAACGACACGAATGGGCTTGAGAGTGCTAAAATCAACTCTAAGACGGTTCAATAAATGTATATTTGCAAATCTTGGACCACACATAGTAGCTGTGCAAGCGGGGGAGGGGGCATAAGTGAGGTTTCAATTCCCCTAACAAGCTTATGGACGGGACATTCCCCATGCACAATGCAAAAGCATTCCAAGCAATGATGGCACTTGGGATAAAGTCACCAGCTGGAGGTAAGTTTTTTTTTATAATTCTTTAAGGTGGGTAGGTGGGTAATTGTTTGCTTTTCTGCTATTTGTGGTCCACCACAACCCCGTCAACAAATTTGCATTTGCAACTGCCAATATTATGGCCCACTTGGTTAATTTATGCTTCTGAACATTTCGTCTGTTCATATGATTTTTTATGTGAAAGTGTCACGTTGGACAAGGCATTATCACGAAAAAGGGACAGAACACGTTCCGTTGAAGAGACTTTGCATCCCTATGCGTGTCAAAATATGCGACAGCTAAGCAGAAAGACCATTCTGATATGATTCCCAAATTACACTGACTACTCACGAATTTTCAAAAAAATTCATACGGATCTGACAGTGTTAACCATTTCGAAGCTTTCGTCTCACGGACGACACGTTGCCCACTGTTTCGCCCTTTTGAAGCAGCAGAAGGGACAGACGCACAAAATGTACATGTTAGAACGCAGCAGCTTCAATATGCGTGCGCAGAATCCGCACTGGTGCAACAACATCATCAGTGCACACTTTTCGTAATACAGCTATTGTATTTCTTATATGGAATGTAAAATGCCGTGTTACTGCACTTAAGAATATCTTACAGATGACAGAAATCACAAAAAAAACTTGCTGAAATCGATTGACAAAAATATTAAACCGGTAAAGCAGGGTAATCATTGATAAACAAACACCTTAAGTCGGTTCGAACTACAGTTATTGTATTTCTTATAGTATGGAAAGTAAAATGCCGTCTTGCTGCACTTAAAGAGCACTTAACTATAGGATACGACACTGTGGCACATACAAAGTATAAGAGAATAACTTATAGATGACAAAAATCACATAAACTGGCTGAAGTCGATGGAAAAAAATGTTAAACCGGTAAAGCAGGGTTATCATTGCTATACCAACACCTTAAGTTGGTGACTTCATGAAAAGTCAATACCCGCTTCGTTTGGGACGTAAAAGCATTACAAAAGGGCACATTCAGCGGTTCAAATCCTCGAAACTGGGAAACCTTCCATGTTTAATTAATATCCACAGGTAGCCTCGGACTAGTGGTCTTCCTCAGAGGCCCAGGTTAAGTACGCCAGGACTCGGAGGGCGAATAGACTGTCCCCTTGGGTGCAAAAATTTGAACGTGGACAGAGTCGGACGGTCAGTCTGTATTGCAGACACTTCCGCAACTTGTCAACGTGTTCCGGAAGATAAATTTGATTGACGGTGGTATTAGCTCTTCTAACCACAAGAAGCGTCGTACGCATCTTAACTATTGTAATAGTGATTCATAATCTCAAATTCCTCATTCACTGTATGTATCTGAAAATACTCGCCCAGTCGTGGTGCAAACAGGATTCAACCATGCTTACTTTGCCCAGTTGGCGTGTTAGTAGGGTTCGGCTTTGCTTATTCGCCCAGCTGTTGGGCCAATGAGATTGGACCATGCTTACTTTGCCTAAACGTTGTGCCAAAAGGAGTAAGTCACAGCATGCACCTGGCCTGCTGTTCTCTCAATATGGTTTTTGCATTTATGCTTATTTTTGGGAATATAGCCAGTGTCGCCTTTATGTAATATTGTCACTGAACTACGTATATTGCCATAATTTTGCCTGGTGGTGTAACTGGTCTACATATGTTGGTACTGTGGATAAGTTATGTTGTAGGTGATACAGTTATAGCAACATCTTGAGAGAAGTTTCAAATGGATCTCAGCGTATTCAGTATAATTCAGAAGATGCTAGATTTTGCGGGTAAGGTTCATGGTTGAAACCATATATTTATTTGTTATATTCTTACTTTTGGAGCTAGGTAGATTTTATGGATAAGTTAGCTTAACCATAGAACAATACACACAATCAAGAAACAGGAAACGACCAATAGAAAATGAAAAAATGTGATAAATATATATTATATGCATTGATTAATGATATGAAATAAAATAGCTCTACTGCCTCTATCAGAGAACGCATCTGCCATTTTGCAAACCACATAAGATCAAGAAATAAAGAATATATCAGAGACACTTATGCACAATCTTACACTAAACATTAAAATTTCTCTCTGGTTGTAAGAAAAGACGTTTCAAAATTTCAGTTGTGGTGAATCACATTTTGGTCTTCTAATTGCATATTGATAAATGTGGTTTTATATAAACATAATATTGCATGTCCAATGTACACTTTGCATGAACTGGTACCACTTATAAAAGAGAAAGTAAATGAAATAAATTACGTATGATGTTGTGACCAATGCAGACGTATGCCAGGAATCATCAACGATATGACGAGAATGCTTACAGCATTGACACCAATAAACCAGATAGTCGGTTGGTTGACAAATCTGAAGTTTTGGGGAAGGTGAACTCCCTATTCCAGATGTGCCCAAATCGTCCAATAAATCTGCGTGGATACCAAGACGAAAACATGGAAACAAGCTTGAAGGAGCTTTAAAGAAATATTTACTTCTATAAAACAAATTGATGAACAAAATGACCAGAATAAGTACAGAAATAAAGAATCAGAGAATAGCCACAGAAACACTGCAGAAAAAATTGAGCGAAAGTGAAATTCATCCTACGAATTGCACGAGCAACTGGGAAATGCAGCTTCATCGAATACGTCGCAAATATATAGATGAATAAATAAATAGATAGATAGATAGATAGATAGATAGATAGATAGATGACTAACTAACTAAATAACTATCTAACAAACAAACTAACTAACTAACTGACTGACTGACTGCTGACTGACTAACTAAATAAATAAATAAACAAACAAACAAAAAACAAACAAACAAAAAAACAAATAGATAAATAAATAAATAAATAAATAAAATACTATGATATCATGTGTTATTATATGACACGAAATGAGTTGAATTAAAAACGAATAACTGAAGCATCAACTTGACGGCCTAACGGTAGAACCTGAAAAAGAAAAAAAAGAGGTCTGCAAAAAGAATAAAAGAACTGCACCACGAAATTAACAAAGGAATCGATCGGCAACTCGAAAACCATTAGAGATTCCTTGCACGCAGAAGTATGTAAGGTGCTGTCAATCTGTGCCACAAAAATAAAGAAATTAAGCGCCTCTACACTAGAATTAGTATTCTTTATGATGAGGTTGAAACTATGAGTGGAAAAATTTTGGAATGGAAACTTCAGGCTCAACCAATGGTTGGGCTTGCTGAACCGTGGGACCACCCATTTATTACAAACCACCAGCCAATTACAATAAACAAAAGGAAAACCCAAATGTATATGTTGGATTTTATTTCCATCACGGAGTTTACCCGGTATCATTGGTTTGAAAGTTATGAAAGATACCGAAAATGTATTTTGACTGAAGCAAATTGCTTGTATAAAATCACGCAGGAAGAATCTAATACAGTTTTCTACCTCCATTATATTGAAAGTTATGAAAGATACGAAAAGTGCATTTTTCTGAAGCAAATTGCCTGCATATAATCACGGAGGGAGAATATATTAGTTTTCTTCCTCCATGATATAATACAGCAGAGAAAGGCTGGGTTGATCGTACATAAATATTGATTCATCCAACACCATATACGTCACTCTAGTGGCAGAATCTCCTGAACTGATTTGAATATATAATTTGTGTACTGATATACCATTCACAAAATTGAACATGTAACGTACAAGAGGACCACGCGGACATCATCAAGCGTGCAGACTAGAGTGCTTTCCAGTCAAAATGTCGTCCAACATCTCTAGTCAACCAACCTGGTGGACAAAAGAAGACGTTGACTTAATTAACAAGACGAAGCATTATGTCTACCTTTTTGGTCCTCCTGTTATCATTCTGGTGGGAACAATTGGAAATATAATCTCAATATGTGTTCTGAGACGGAAAGCCTTTGCAAAAAACACAACCAGTTTTTACTTGACGGTGCTTGCATATGGGGACATGTTAGTTATCTACTCTGGTAAGGCTTCAGCTTTTAATGAACCTTTGTACGTTGGTAAGACACAAAAGTAAGACCTTAGGTGCACCCCTCGGTGCCAGAGAGCGCATAACAGAGTGGGCATATGCATACATGTATGTTGCTGCCATATGGTATGCCACAGCAGATTTCATTCAACTCAATTTTCTATTTTTGCAAGCTTTTTCGTGTTGTTGTTGTTGTTGTTGTTGTTGTTGTTGTTGTTGTTGTTGTTGTTGTTTAATGTTTTTTATAGCAAAAGGATTAGAAAAAAAATTATATCAACTCCGGTTCTGATATGTAGAATATAACTATTTGCTTTGCGGCAAGTAATCAGCAGATTGCATACATAAGCACAATAAGAATCCAACCTGAAAATGACAACTTCTATAAAGCAGTTTTCTGGTATTAAACCTTCGGTACATGAAATCAAGATTGAAATGTTCGGCACAGCAACTCACAAGTGTCAGATGAATGATATTATACCGTTTCACTGAACTTGACAAAGACCTTAAAGGGGAAGTGTTTCCAATATCAAAATCTTTCGTTCAAGGCATATAATTATGAACAGTTGAACTTGCTTTCTGTTTCCCAGGCCAGTAGAAAGACATACAAATAGCGTATGATATGTTGCTGGGTGTTATGTACTGGGATTTGTTGAAAAAAAGACACGGGAATTTGCTTTCATACAGCGAGAGTAATTAAGCAAAAAATGACAGTTTTGTGCCCCTGACCCATAATACACAGCTAAATCCTACACATAGTATCTGGCCAAATGGTGATCAAGAGAAGTGGATTCTGACCGTAGTCGCACTTGATTATTTTGGCCGGGTTGCACACTTAAATAATGCTAACAAGATGTCTTCTAGCATTCAGTTTGTAAGCAGCTTTTAATATCTAAAGTTAATCGGAGATCCCTTCTTGAGCGGGCTTTTCAGAAGAGTAAATTGTCGATCTTGTTACTTTTGTTTGTCTTCTAGTATGGTTTTCGTGTTGTGAAACATTTATTTTGTCAAAAAAAGCCCTGCACTGAGATTACAGTTTGATAGTATACTCGTCAAATAAATATAGTCATTTTGTATAGTAAAATGGGGACGTGTCGTTTGCGAACATCATACTGGGTTTGAGATGGATCTAGGACTTTCACGTATATAAAAAAAAAGGCAAGTCCTGTAACGGAACCGTGCATGGAATACATCCGTTACATGAGTTAACCAATTTGGTATTTTCATTTCTTGCTAGTCTTTGCTATCTACTTTCCAAATTGCTTTGGATCATTTCTGCATATATATATTTGTATTTACATATTTATGTTAAATGTAGTACAAAGAGTATATTGAAAAATGACGATACAGTTGAAAAAATATTTTCTTTTATAAATATCACAATCATGAACTACTTCATAATTTTTATGCTTGTTTGTAACATAGAAAACTTAAACATATTGGCGGGCTTCACGGTCGTATCAACCATGTGTAAGCAAAGTACGTCCTTAGCTTGTTAATAACTTTCATATTTGCTGCCCCGAGTACCAGCATTTTGATGCCCAGAAGTCTTGATTGAAGTACAGGCCTGTGATAACAAGTACATAATTAATGTCGGTATAGCATAGTGCATTAACAACTATAAAGCCTTGCCAGACTGCTGCCGCTGAATCTTGGTCTGTACTTGATTCTTGAGTACCGATGTAGAAAGTAAATTGTATGATAGCTAGGAGGTAATTATGTTAAAAAGAAAATTGGCGCATGCTTTCGTTGTTTTGTCAGCGGAAGGATTTCCTGTTTTCTCCGAAATTGGTTTCCATGGTCCTTGTATGGCATGTACGTCAGCAAAATGTATCGTCCAGGTTTCCGACAATGCCCAACCTTATTCAATCAATAATTGACTGATTTTAAATGAACGCGTCGTTAATCAGCTTTTATCCCTACTTTTGTCATTCACAAATGAAGTGTCATCTATGGAACATCATATGTGCTCCAGCCCTTATATACAGTATGGAATGTGTAAATTTTCGATTATTCTTCAGCAAATAAGTTGGAATTTTTCGAAAGGGGGGGGGGCAAGGGAGTCCCTAGTACACCAGTACAATTATTAATATTGCCCTAGTACAAGGTATGAAATATAAGAAAATTTACAAATAATGTATGGTTCGAAGTACGGAAATTTGAAATTCTTCATGTACGTCAGTGCGTTGAATAATATTTCCCAGTGCGCCAGTACGGGAAACCCCTTTACCTCCCCTTTACAGAGTTGTCTAGTCAGTGTATAAAAACAAAACAAAAAAACCAAAACAAAACAAACAAAAAAAACAAAAAACAAAAAACAAAAAAAACAACAACAACAAAAAAAAAACCCCTACAAAACCTCGGAAGGGGGAGGGGGTTAATGCAAAAATCGGATTTTCACCATTTTTGAAAAGTAGAAAAAAATACAGCTTCAATATGTGAAATTTACAGTGATTTTATCAAAACCCAACAATAAACAAACAAAATAGCAAAAAGATTGTGATGGGCTATAATGGGAGCTTTTATGTACCGATGTTTCAAAAGTTTCACCAAAGCTTAAGATTATCCTCTTACTTATACACTGATCAATTGACTATGTTCATTGAACAGATTTTCACCAAATCCTTTCTAATGTAATATCTTGAAGCTCCAACAGTGCGGATTTATCGCCTCACATTCACAGTTGGATGCACATGGCACTTTCTGAAAATTTCCCAACGTGACAGTCGATGACACACTTATCAGTAAGCCATGACAAGAACCACATGCATTCATGCTATGTTAGATAAATTTGTTAATTAATGAAGTTCAATAAGAAAGAAAAAATTACTTTGAGGAAATTGGTAGCTTGGACAGAAGGGTATGAATTAAGATAAATGAGATATTTAAATGAAAGCCACGTGCTAGCTGATCCTTGATAATTCTGTGAATAAAAACAAGCTTATCATGAGCATCACAAAATCCACCACTTCAGTCTCTACACAATAAGTTGATTTCAAATCAAACATTTGAAACGAAAACACTGTTAAAAATGTGGATGGAATATAACCATAAGCCCTCCACGGTGTCTTATCTCATGCAACATGTTAATTGTCAGTCTGCTCCTTTTGATTTCCTCACAAATTACATATGTGTACTGATTCAGTCTAAACTTGTCACTAAAATTGTTAAGGTAAACTACTAGGATACTTGAATTTAGGGTCAAAGGTGGGTGGGTGGGTGGGTGGGTGGGTGGGTGGATGGATGAATATAGAAACCAAACTCAGTGAAGATGGCCTTTCTGAAGATAAGCGGGCAATTATGTAAGTGTAATATATCTACTGACAAACAGTACTGGGAGCTCAGCGTCTGCCATCATACTCCTAAGAGCCAAATGTGTTTTGGGTTGAGTCTATACTTCATGCAGCTCGCCTGAATGTATCCGCTCCCTGAGGATCTAGATTTTCGGGGGGGGGGGTCTTGCCCCCAAATTTAGTTTGTCAGAACGTTTAAAAAGCTGTTCATGTTGTATAATATCAATATTTAAGTACATTAATCTCATTGGAACCAGGTTTATGAAAAAATAGATGCCGACCAAAAGGCGAGGAGTCTTTTTTTCATAAATTTGGTTCTGCAGAGATTAGATAAAGGCAAACCTTTCGTTCAGACACATGATATAAAAAGTTCACAAATAGATGACAATGTAGTAATTATGTAAAAGGCCATGTACTTAATGTAGGTTGAAAGACAAAAGGCACAATTAAAAAGTTACTCTTTGATTGAAAACATATATGTACTAAGTATATATATATATATATATATATATATATATATATATATATATATATATATATATAAACACACATTTTATACATATACAATAAAGATATATACAAAAAGGAAGTTAAACAAAGTTCTGTGCTAACGTTTCCAAAAAAAGAAACACTATCTGACGTCTCACAGTTGGCCAATTGCACAATAATGTTATTGTCATATCTACTGATAGGCTGGATAAAACCATGCCAAGCTTTTCTGTTCACCTAACCATATATGACATAACTCTGTTTGAGACATGGTGCTCGTGGAGTGGTGCTTGGGGGTATCCTATCAGTAATCTGAACGCATAATTGTAACAAACGAGAAATGTATGCAGAACTTTCGCCGTAAGGGAGATTCACAGATGTGATGTTAACAAAGGTTTACAATAGGATTTACAAAGCATGTTTTAACGTCATTAGAACAATGAAAATATTCACGCATGAGCATATTGGACCTGGTGCACACGCAGGGAACGATACTGAAGACAAATGTAAAGATTATCTGAAAAAGAAGAGTGGCCCCAACACAGGTGAACATTTGCACAAAGTTTAATTTATTCACAGAAAGCACTATAGTGTGATCCGTATTCAGTTGCAAAGGGGTGAATAACGCCGTTTATTGAGTTTAACACGCCTTCCCATGGTCAGCTTCAAATGTTTCACATAATGAAGTAGGGTTTCTAGACCCTTTGACAGATGGGCTCTCTGTGGTCAAAAGTCTCTTCTGTCACATTGCCTTGTCTCCCGGTTGTGCCTCCACCACCTGTTCTGTTCATAGCGTATATGGACGCGGTGTCATCCTGGTTACTTCAATGCGTAAAAGGTCGACTTGTAGCATTCCAATGATCCCCCATCTATCAATCTGTAAGGTCTACTTCTGGTGACCACACTGATAACATGATTTTGAACGGTATTCTGTTTCCAAGAAAGTCTTTTTAGTGCACTTTATCAAGCATGAACTATTGTTCTTTGAATACATTACATAACATTACGCTGGTGCATCCAATTATATACAAAGCATCGTATTCATCATACTGAGCGTTACACCCATCAGAACGTTCTATATTTTAGCAAGATTATAGTTTGAATCATTTGCCGATTATTATAATAGAAATGAAGTTCAGTCATCAAATATTTACATTTGCTAAGACCCGTACCATCGCAGGAACAAAAAATAAAGGGAGTACTTCTACGGACAACAAGGCATCTTACAGAAAAACGATGCAAAACTTTTATCTCATACTTCATGGACGATTTTGTTCGAAGGTAAAGGAAAACATTTTAAAATTTAAAAATGAGCAAGGAATTAACTTTCTTTGATTGCACTCATCGACATTTCTTTCTAAAATGCTGCAATGCGACATCTGCGTAGGAAATACATGATAAAAAGGATACGCATTTACTGACTGATGATTACAATCAAGAGAAATTGCAATTTTTTAGTGCCACGTTTGAGTTGTACCTTATCGCTGCTGTCTGCTTGACATTTTAATTTGGGATTTTAATCTGAAATAATCTTCTATATGTCAAGTCCAAATCTGGAGATTGATGTGTATGGAAGTTCCATTGTCCGATAATTAAAAAAAGACAAAGCAGGGTTTCATGCAGGCCTAAAGGAATTTGGGTTTCGTGATACAAAACCCAGGGTTTTGTATATGGACCTGTATGTTTCGTTACGAAACCCTGGATTTTACTACTATTTAGAATTTTAAAAAACTCATGCAATCGCAAAAATAATCAGAGATTTGTGACCAACACTCTCGGTTTTGTGCCTGGAATGCTCAGTTATTAACAATGTCAGGCCTGTTTACATGATAAAGCCCAGAATTCTGGAGTTTTGTCAACGAACTCCTTGTTTCATAACAAAACGTAGGGTTCTATTTACAAAACTTGTGTTTTTGGACACAGCGTGTAGGCTTAAGACCGTGCGTGTTGACTGGATCTTCACACAACCGTGAGTTTTGTATCTAAGCAAAACCCAGTGTTCCATAAATTTAACGGTACATCTCTCAGCGCTGTAAATATTTACACAGCAATTAACTAGAGACAATATTCCATTCCTTATACACATCCTGGCCATTGAATTGAAGTTGTTTGATGCAGAAAACCTTGGATTTTCCAGGAAAAAGCCAGAGTTTAATTCCCAAATCCAGGATTTAGTGAGCCCCGAGTGTCTGTATGAAAACCTGAGTTTTCTAACAAAACCATTGGTTTTCCAACAAAACCCAAGAATATATCTGTCACTTAAATAGAGGCGTTCCGGTCTAATGGTACTGACATGGCGATGAGCATCCAGTTCTGCTCCTTGCATTCTTCATGTATATGTCAGGCCTGTTGGCATTCATCGCCGTTTGCGTGGATGGCGGTGCCTCAGGGGATAGTCACATCATTACTTTCTATCACTCTTGCAGCTCGATGTTCATACCATTACTCAGTCATATTGATGTTGCAACTCTAGCATAGCTTCCAGTGCATGTACGCAGCTGCCTTGTTTTGTCAGTCAATGTAGTCAGTCGTTGTCTGTTTTGAATAGTCATTAATTAAGTGGTCAATTGCCCCTACGTACTTCCCGCAGATCTGCATTGTTTCCCATGTTTCTTGCTACTCTTTCTGGCCAAGGACAATTGGTTATTGACTCATCGCCTGTTGGTGCTATTTCAGGGGTTCAGAGACCTCTCTTTTACTTTGCAGCGCCTCTCCGGATGGAATAGAATTTCTTTTTTCGTCCATGTTGCTTCACCAACTGGAGGAATAGATTATTATTATTATTATTATTATTATTATTATTATTATTATTATTATTATTATTATTATTATTATTATTATTATCACTGCTCAAAAGACACATTCATGACATATATTCATAAGAGATCAATGTATATCTGTTTCAAAAGGTATATTTTGCATGTGATTGTAACGAAAAAAAGGGCAAATTTTGTGTTTCTGTGCCATAGCCTACAGATATGTTACCATTGTCAAGAAGCACAGAAGCACGGTCGGTCAGCCAGGGGTAGGGGGCTAGGGTGGGAGGGTGCAATGTGACAAAATACACCCTTTACATCACTCAGTCGTTTATTACCAAACGGGCCTGTACCTAGTGAGTAGGGCTTTGCTACCATTTTGAAAAAGGTCTGAAGCTTCCCATGCAATTTATCTGCATGGAACAGACGATGACTTGTTTCTCTGGAGGCCGTTCAGGGGCGGTCCATTCTGCCATATTCATTGAAACTCGACAAATCAAAATAGGTCTTCAACGGGCTTATAAGGAGAGCATCTCATGTCATCAGTGTGTCTTGAAACACAACGGTGAGTCCCGGAGGGCCCCAATCCTAGGTATTATGCAGAGGGCACTGCTTCAGTCCGTGGCATCTCAAAGTGACGGAATCTAAACTTGAAGCACAAGTTTTCAGGGATAATCTAGATTGACACATTTCTTGTCTTTTTTTAATAAACGTCCTGTTTTTATTATGCAGCCAATCCTCTATTATCAAATGACGAGACGGAATTCTGTCTACGCACATTTGGACCACGTAAAACAACAACAGAAATTCTTTGTTCGCGCTGTACATTTACCTTTTACGTCTTAGTCAGCGACTGTACATGATTTTTTAAAGCAGTTATTATTTTATTATCAATATGTCAATATAACGTTTTACAATAACTTTTGCCTTCAAGCCCATGACAAGAAAGGATCGTCAGCGCATAGCTAGGAGAACATTTTTCGGAGCCTTGCGTATTGTCATTATTTTAAGCACACACAACTGACGCATATCGCGTTAAGACATGTCCACATGACTGATTTCCGAAACTGTTTGCACAAAGTACCCAGAGATAGGCCATTTTGTGTGTACTGCCTTATAGTGTTCAAAATACTCCAATCTAGTATACGCTTCCAGACGAAGATGCTCATCACTGACAAGCGCATGTCATACACACATGAAAGGCGACGAACCTGTTTTGTAAATTGCATACAATTAAAGATGGCCAAAGTGGATCATTTCGTTCCTTGTCGTAAAGGTCCATGTCTTTTTGGGAAAAACATCGGAGGGCGAATCAAATCGTTTGTGTAAACCAAATCTATTACTACTTATACAGAATGATCTGATCTCTTTTCCTATGTATTTTTGTCCTGGAGAGATATGTGCAAAACCGATCTCTTAAAGCCCGAGAACAGAAAGAGACACTTCAAAACTTTTATGCCATGTTTCAATGATGGAGTTGTAACAATAGATACATTTTCTAAAAGATAAGCAAAAAGCTGACTTACATGCAGCTAAACAAAAGGATAATCAGGTGAGTGCACATATGTACGCTTACTTAAAGAATCGTGAGTTTCCTCACCGGTTTGGGGAAATGCATTTCCCGGGTTTGTGCCAGTTTGTACTCAGTAAAATATGCGGGCCTGTTTTCTCACAACACATATTCGGAAGAAATTACTAGATTGACCCATACAAATGATATATGCTGGCAGCAAGTCAGGGAATCTACATTTTGCGTGCGGAAATACATTTGGTGCTAACAAATATGATCAAGCTTTGGACAGTTGGTGCCAAACATTTAGGGAAAAAATGTTGGCCTTTCGATACATAGCATGAATCATACGATATTACATACTTGCTTAGAGCATGCTGTACGACAGACTGCCCCGAAAAAGTTCTGATTCGTGTCTGCAATTTATTTTGCTGCTAAGAGGACAATCATACCTTTATCATCGAAGTTCAGAGCTTGGAGTTTATGTGGATCCTTGTCAAACGTTTACTGGGGATATTCCGGTTGGATGAGCCGGGAGTATTGCCAATGCCCTGGATAGGCATAAAGAAAATTTTGCTTTATGTTACTGTATACTCATAAAATTTCGCGAGGGATACATATTTTTTTTTTTTTTAATATTCTTTATTCATCAATTATACAATATAAGGTTGTCTATTACTTTGTCATGCATCCCAATACTCAAGTATAAACTTATACATTTTCCAGGCTGTTTGCAATGCTAGACCAGTTTCTGTCGTAGACATGCATTTTGTCATTGTTTGACATTATAACTCTAATAACTTGTGTTTTTCTTCTTAATACTTTTAAGAAGGCTGTAAAATTTAAATTATATTGTTCTCTATGTAACTGAACATGTATAAAAATTTTTTGCTACTAAAATACAGAAGTTTAAAATATAGGGATAAATATTACCGAGTTATCCCGAGGAAACCCAGTTCGGGAATTATAAACTCGGGAAAAGTGTAGTACATTGAATGTGGAATGTAAGCCTGCATAAAATCGGGAAAACAAAACTCTTGAAACTCTGATTCGGAGTGTATTCGGAAAATTTTGTGCCCGGGAAAAATTATTATATAGTACCTCATGCTCCATATGTTGACTTTTAAAAGTGTTTTTTTTTTCTAAAAAACAAATGAACAAAAAATTATTTTGAGCCTTCATACTTTTTTACAAGACTAAAATAATCATACAGCAACAAACTGAACATAAAAACTTCAATTATTACTTTAATATTCAGAGGTCAATTGCTCTGTAAAGTGTAGTTTAAGCAATCAGTATTTTCCCTGCTGGTTAACCGCAATTCCATGAAACGTTACTTTAGTGAGTACAAGCGTCATGCCAATTTATGTGATAAGACTTGCAATTATCAACAGAGTCTATACCAAAGTCAGTCTTGGGAGCATGTACTCCAAGTATCCGAACCTTTGCATCTCCATATATGGTAAAATATTGTTATTTGAAAAACATAAATCTTTTGGAATCATCAATAATAAAAGCTGTCAAATGTTCTTATTCAAGCAACCATTTTCATGCCTAAAGTACACAGTGTACAATGTAAGCCTTTAATAAGCATTTGCACTTGTAAGGCTAGATTTAGCCAGAGATTGACTAGTAATGTATTCATAATATATTAAAGCTATAATGCATCAACGGACAAAACCCCAGAACAATTGCATTTGGGCTTGCGGTAAATAGCTTTAGTAGCCAATGGGTATAGTGCAATTTTTTTTTATATAGTCAAACCATCATTGTATTTTGTAGGTATGCCCCGACATTGGATTCGACAATTGGTCAACATTGACATCCTGGACACCTCTTGGATCTCCTGCAAATGCCACCAATTCCTGATCTACTTCTCATTTCACTTTTCATCTGGTGTATTGGTAACCGTAACCATAGAACGCTTAATATCTGTATGCTTTCCCTTCAGGGCTAAAGATCTTTGTTCTAGAAGTACAGCAAAAGTAACGCTCGTTGTAATAGGAATTGCCTATTTGGCACTTAATTCCCATTATTTTTGGACTGCTGACGTTATTGCATTGGTTCGAAAAACTAATTTGACATATTATAAGTGTACTGTGTCTGACGAAAAATATGTCTACTTTATACACTACATTTGGCCCTGGATTGACTTTTGCTGCGTATCCTTTATCCCGTTTGTAATACTGATTTCTTGCAATATTGCTATTGTTTCAAAATTACTACGCGCTCATTATCGCAGGTCGCATCAACTCAACCAATCCAGCAAGGAAAATGTCAACATGACTAACATGACTGCAATGTTGTTGACAATCACTGCTGTCTTCTTGCTCACCACATCCCCTCTTTTAGTTTTTTTGATTGGGATGAGTTACTGGGAAGAAGGGGCGGATGAATACCAGAAAGCTCGTCTAAATTTAGTGTTTGCTGTAGCACTCATGCCAGCCTATGCAAACAATGCCGTCAACTTTGTGCTCTACTGTGTAACAGGCAGGCGCTTTCGGCATGAGGTTGCTGCCATGTTTTGTTGCTCTGCGACACCAGAAGACCAAAGCAGGAAAAGCAGTTCTACCCTTGACAAGGAACACAGAATTGCAGGCATGCATTCATTGACAGCAGGTTGTATAGGAAGCAGGACAACATTTGTCGTGGAAACAACAGACAATGCCGGGGGACCGCTATAGGAGTCTCGTTCACATAAAGTATATGCCTTTATGAGAAAAAAATTCCAAAAGTTGAAATCTGTGTTACGGAAACAACGGACGTTAGCAAAGATTCTTTTGGAGAATGTATAGGAGCAAAATCAGAAACCATGTTTGATTAGCTGGATTTAAAAACATGAACCGTATAGAAATAAAAAATGAAATTGGTAACCCTTAAGATGAGACTATGCAACCGAAAAGAGTTTGCGTTCGACTTGTAAAAAAAAACAAGAAAAAAAGAAAAAAAAACTTTTACTATGTTGTATTCAAGTTTTGGTGACTAGTTTGGTATTTTCAATGCGTTTCCCTCCAACAAAAAATATTTCACTTGCTGAATTCACAAAATGTTTATCTACTGGATTTAGATTTTTAATGTCTTTGCAGTATCTGTACAAGCGTGACAGAGCAGTACAGAAACCTTGCCAAGCCAAGCAAGAGAGAGAGAGAGAGAGAGAGAGAGAGAGAGAGAGAGAGAGAGAGAGAGAGAGAGAGAGAGAGAGAGAGAGAGAGAGAGAGAGAGAGAGAAACACGTGTGTTCCTTGAATGGAAAGCCACGGTGAACGTCACATAGGGCCCTCATATGAGGTCATTCAGGCCTAATTTTCTTTGAATTTACGTTAATCTAGACCAGACAGGAAAGGCCTGATTGGTTGAGATTCAAAGAATATTCAGTGTCTCATACATTCAGCCAAGTGACTCAGCAGCTTATTGGTCAGAATCTCTCCATAGACGTTCACCACCACAAAGGAGTGTGTTGGATAGCTTAGTGTTAAAACGTATAGCATACACTTGAAATGTATGGACTATGGATAGAATGGTGTGCCAAGCTTATCTTGATCTGGCTTGTTAGCAAGCTGAAAATATCTAATGGTCTGTTAAATGCTGTTGTTAGCAGCGAACATTCGATAGTTCCAAAACTTTCGTCGGTAGATCACATGGGTGGGTTATACCTCGGGCAGATCTCTATCAGAAGTATACAATTCTATGATAATGTTCTTCAATATTTGGTTAAAATAAACATTCTTTTGCATAACTGCCCAATTGTCTGAAATATACTTTTCCTCTCTACCTTTCTCAGCATATTTATGCTGTCCTGTGTGTCATTTATATGTTATTGGCGCACATACATACAAATGTGCATATATATATGTACATATATATATATGTACATATATATATATGTACATATATATGTACATATATATATATATATATATATATATATATATATATATATATATATATATATATATATATATATATATATATATATATATATATTTATTCATAGGTAAACAGACATATAGGTGCTAGACCCCCTCATTCTATATATACCTACAGTCTGGAAACTCAGGGGCTCTTAACACTCAACAGTGGCCCAGTCTGCAAGCCGCCAGTGTTTGCTGCAAAATACTCGAACATCGATTCCAAGCATGGTCATTTATCTGTTTTACTGACAAGATTGCATTGAGAGCCCTACTTCAGCGTGCAGAGTTTCTCTCTCATGGTGACAAACCAACAAACCATTCCTCCTCTTGGTAATCAAAGAATTAGAACTTCTGTGTTGCTGGAGTACAATGATAAGGGTTTGAGAAAACAAGCAGTGAGCCTCACACACACACACACAAACACACACACACATAATATGTATATATGTATACATATATACATACATATATATATATATATATATATATATATATATTATATATATATATATATATATATATATATATATATATATATATATATATATATATATATATGGGCAACGGTTGTATCCATGGCCACAGTGGAAAGCAGATGTCTTTTTCTATGTTTAGTAAATACAGTTGTTTTCGTTAGGTCTGAACATTCCATGTACATATGATAAGTATTATCATATCTTGCAGACGACCCAGTTCACATGACCAGCCCGTGTTGGGACATATCATACGACCTTTTAGATTGGGCCTGGCGTGGACCAGCAATTGGGGGCGTGGCCAGAATATCGTCAAACCTCATTTTTTTGTCACTGCAATAGGCGATGGCGATTCTGTGGCCATCTCCCTTTGATGACAGCATAGAGTAATTAATTATCTACCATTTGACAGTAGACTTATGGATTTGGAGTGGGCCGATCACTCGGTAAGATAATGTTTGGCAGACCTGGTCATATTCCTTGTGAAATAACAGGGATGACTTGGCTGACATAAAATTAAAGTTACTTCTTTTCCTACGTCATGTTACCCCTATTACTACCACGTGAACAGGCTGGGCAAACTATAAATGTGAATTTTGGTACGTTCCACTGAATAAATAGGGTCTGAGTATGGACAAAAACAGTATGGACATACAAATATTCATGTGTTCGCTATGGATCACAGAAACCATTACCATATGGAAATTTTCACTACTAGGTTCATATCTCATGAAGTAACTTACAGTTTTTGGACTTACACCCACCAAGAGTTTTGATAGGTAAATATATTTTAATCTGTTTGCAGAAATTGCAGTATCGCCCTAGGGGTACCTTTTCATAGGGAACACTTTATGGTTTGATCTCAAGTCTGATATGCTAGACACAGCTATACTTTTTGTATTCAAACTTGCAGGTTCCATAGATTGAACGCAAGATCTGAATGGACGCATGTTTTATTAATATATAACAGGTAATGACCTAATTATAAAAATGTAATGCAGGGCAATATTTTGAAATGTCCTCATGCCGCTATGTTGGATCATGACGTCATAGATACATGCTCTCCTGTTGGTTACTGGCAACTCCACCTCGAGGTTCTCAAATCAGGGTGTAGGGTAACAAAGAATCGTGTGGCAGACTCTTTGTGTAAGTGAAAAGCTGGTAGACAAATGTGCCATTGAACGCTAGTGAGCTCTAAATTTAGTGATTAGTGATGACAATAGCTGAGTGAGGCACTCAACTGTGTCACCTTGAGTCAAGCATTATGATACATTAGCCAGAAGCTGCTTTCATATGGGCCGAAAAAGAGTTCATTTGGACATATTAATGCATCGATTTAATACTTGTACCCTTACAATTACACAGTGCGAATGTGGCATAAACAAATTGATGTGAATCAAATTTATATTGCAAACTATTGTTTGTGTGTAGAATATCTGGTGAAATGGGCAGAAGCATTCAACCTAAATGGATTGAAACGAAAGAACAACTATGCTTGTATATAAAACTACTAACTCTCAGTGATACATTACACTTCTTTTTGGTTGTTCTTGTTGTGAGGCGATACTCTTCATGCAAACATGTTTCGCTACGTTGTTATCAGTATACGTACGACGCAGAGCTATTCCAAACAATCAAAGCCTTGTTGAAAGACAATATTGTATGCCAAATATACTGCCTGCCACCCAGCTGTCCCGAACAGGCACAGCCTTGTTGAAATGCAATGTTACAGTTGTACCATGACTGCCGTAAGACCACAGCCAGCTCTGTTACTGCCTACCAGGACTGATGTAATGCCACAGCCAGCTCTATCAATTACCGCCTACCAGGATAGCTGTAATGCCAGCAGTAAGTAACCATAAATGGTCAAACCTCTTTCTGGCTTCCAGTTGAGGCCGGCGTCCCTCAAGGCTCACTTTTAAGCCCCTTCTTTTCCTTCTTTTCATTAACGATATTACCGACAAGAAAACCTGCGATATGAAGTTATTTACAGACGACACCAGTATACTTGGAAATATCCATAACGCACTAACGTCACCCGAAAGAATAAACGCTTATCTCGGCAGAATTAAAGTTTGGGGTAGCTTATGGCGCGTCACCTTCAATGCTGTCAAATAAATAGCTCTCCTTTTCTTCACTTAGGAAAACAGACAGTACCACCTGACACTTTACCTTGGAGATACGCCTTTACCTGAAGCTTAACAACATACCCATTTAGGGATCAAACAACATACCCATTTAGGGATCAGTCTGTCCGCAAACTTATCGCGGCATCGCCATATTCCCCGAATTATTGGCAGGTGCACCCAGCGCCTTGCCCTTTTAGGTCACCTCAAATAAAAACTGTCCCGAAAAACGCTAATAAAATTTTACACGACCATGGTGCGTTCAATCCTGGAATACGGACACATTATGTTTGATAATGGTACTGTCGCTCTTTCAAATTTTCTTGAATCAATCCAATACGAAGCAGTAAGTACTTTCACGGGTGTTCTCCGTCTTGCACCCGGCTTTCTCCTTTTTAGTGAGTTGGGTTAGCCAAGACTTTCCGATCGTCACAAATATCAAAAACTTATCCTTTTTCACAAAATGCTACACAGAATGACGCCTCATTATCTTTGCGATATCATACCTAATGGTTTTTCACGTAATACTATTCTAAATTTGAAAAAATGGCTTAACATCAGAAAAAATACGTTTCAAAACAAAGCTATTTGGTGACTCTCTTTTCCTTTCTAGTATCAGACTCTGGAACGATATATCCTTGACATGAGACAATCAGCTTCTCTAAAAAAATTTAAACCCAAATTAAAAAATGCCATACTTTGATTTTGAGTTTGGTCACATAACTTTTGAAAAACGATTTCCACAAATCTTCCACACTCAATTACAGCTAGGAATTTGAGTTTGAATTCACATCTGTTTAGATTTGACATTGTGCCGTCCTCCGGTTGTACTTGTTCTGTTCCCCTTTGAAGATACTTTTCATTATTACTTTTTATTTGACTTTTATGTCAGTACATTTTTTCGTTGTGAACAGGTATAAATTGTATAAAATGGTTGGGTAGTTGGTAAATTCTAGCTAAAATTTGAAGAGTACATTGTTTATATTTTTATATTTCCTATTTTCCTTTTTTTCTGCTGTGGTGTATTGTGCGTTTTGTATATATATATATATATATATATATATATATATATATATATATATATATATATATATATATATATATATATATATATATATATATATATATACATATATGCTGTGTGTGTCTTTAGTGTACTGGAGATCCTTTTCATTAGCACTCGGTGTACTATTAGGTTATGCAGTTAGAATAAATATGTTTAAATGAAATCAATGCCACAGCCATCTCTCTTATTGCCTACCAGGACTGCTGTAATGCCACAGCCAGCTCTGTTACTGCCTATCAGGACTATTACTGCCAACCAGGGCCTCCATAATGTCACAGCCTGCACTGTTACTGCCTACCACGACTGCTGTAATGTCACATCCAGCTCTATTATTGCCTACCAGGACTGCTGTAATGTCACAGCCAACTCTATTACTGCCTACCAGGACTGTTACTGGCAACCAGGCCTGCCATAATGTCACAGCCTGCTCTGTTACTGCCTACCAGGACAGCTGTCATGTCATATCCAGCTCTGGTACTGCCTACAAGGACTGCTTAATGTCACAGTCAGCTCCATTGCTACTTTCCAGGACTGCTGTAATGCCACACCCCCAGCTGTATTACTGCCTGCCAGGATTTCTGTACTGTCACAGTCAGCTCTGCTACTACCTACCAGGACTGCCGTAATGTCACGGTCAGATCCATTACAAGCTACCAGAACAAAACAAACGAACTTGTGTGTTTAGAGTTTTGCCTACAAGCGTGTGTGTCCATCGCATACGCCACTGCTAATTCATTGCAACAGCAAAAATAACATAAGATGCGGGCAAACTAATGAGAAAGGAAGAAACAATTGGTATGTAAGAGGGAAGTGTTAGACAAAAAGGCACATAGAATATAAACTCTGGAGTTGACTAATCTTTCTTTGCAGCTATTTGTATCACTGGCCGTGACAAATAAAAGCAACGCACAGCTATCCTGGTAGTTTGACATATCTTATAATAAACGAACTCTTTCAAGAAGGGAAATTTTCGTGTAAATTCCACTACCTGAGTATCTCTTCAAAATACAAGCTAATTTGTTGATATAACAGAGCTAAATCATCGTTGTCGTTTTAACTTGGGGCATTATTTGATGATATTTGTTTGTTTGTTTTGTTTTTTTTGTAATCAGCCTTTTCTACCGGTTTGGCATACACACAGTTTATTGAGGAATTTGAGAGGGAGAATATGAATATCAGGCATATAATGCAGTATTATGTCCTGAATGTCTAAGTAGTCTGAGACATGTGACGGTTTCTATAATTAAGGGTCTCTTCATGAGCATTCATCCAAACCATGGCCCAGTTGATAATTTTGTTGTCAATACGTTTTCTGTGTGGCATGCCAATGTAAGCATGCTGGAAAATCTCCCGTAGGACTGGGAACAAGTAGCTGCATGTTAAGGCACAGCATGCAATCCCGTTTTATCACTGATAAACACTTAAGTGGAGAGGCATTTAACTAGTGACCCAGTACCAGATAACAGCAGATGTTTAACATTTGCTTTGTCTACCATACATGTATGTGTATAGTAGGCACCCCGCTGTCTTGATCAGCGTAATAAGCATAATGTACATGCCAAGGAACAGATAAAAGCTTAACCTGGACCCCACATTGTACCTGACTTGGCCTTTCATGTACCAGGGGTGTGCACCTATCCTTCCTCTAAAGCAGTGTTTCCATCATGCGAAGCTTTAAATCTGATAGTAAACTTGAAGAAATCTGGCGAAGTCTGAAAAATTAAAGTTATAACATTATACCAAACGTGGCTTGAAAATATCTACCCTGATGCTTTATTTGCAATTCAAACCCTGTTATATAGGATCTTGAGACTGGCTTCAGTGGAGGGGTTGCCCTGTATATAAAAGTGGGAGATGCCACGAATGGGAGTGGGTTCTTGTATTCAATTCAGAATAAACCACGAGCTCACGAAGTGCCAAGTGATTGCTTCTAAAGCACTAAAAAAAGCTTGGGAAGAATCCAGATCTAGCTTGCTAGTATAGTGAGTAAGACGTCAGCTCACAAAACCGGTTTAATTTATCAGCCAGGGTTCGATTCCGCAGGGTACTATGAAAGATTGAACATTATATTTTTGTAAAAGGTAAAGAGAACACAAGTTCGAAAGCACTAAAAAAAGGTTGGGAAGAAACCAAATCTAGCTTGCTAGTATAGTGCATAAGACGTCAGCTCACAAAACCGGTGTAATTTATCAGCCAGGGTTCGATTCCGCAGGGTACTATGAAAGATTGAACATTATATTTTTGTAAAAAGTAGAGAGAAGTTCTCTGTGGTAAAATTTCAAAGTCTTCCTTTCTGGTCACCGACAGTAATGCCAATACAAAAGATGATTACATTGAGTTAACTGAAAAAACCCCAAAAAACTAAAGAATAAACCACTGGTTGTAACAAAAGAAACATGGTTTAGAAAAGAATTTACCTGCTAGAAGATGTGTGGAGCTGGATACTTCCAGTCGTGAATGCATCTGGGCTGAAATTACTGTCCCTTCAGATAAACATATCAGACACATATATTATCGTACACCAGCCCCAAACTTCCGCAGGCAGGCAGGCAGGCAGGCAGGGAGAGAGAGAGAGAGAGAGAGAGAGAGAGAGAGAGAGACAGAGAGAGAGAGAGAGAGAGAGAGAGAGAGAGAGAGAGAGAGAGAGAGAGAGCTTTGTCTGGACAATCTATCTCACTGCATTTCGTCTGCTATCAAACTTACCCCAAAATACTTTGTTAAGCTGGTAATTTTGACGATCGCTGTCAAAGTTGGGATTCTCCCAACGCTGATTGTGAACTGAGACAGCGCCTCTTTGATCTCTTATCACACAAGAACCTACACCAACTCATACCTGAACCTTAACTTGTGTGTCTGAGTTCTCTGTTAACCCGCTGGACCTCATGATAACTTACTCTCCTCGTTATATTCTAAACTTTGGCATACTCCCCCTATCTCCCCGTCAGATCATTCTGTAGCTTTTTTTTGTTTTGTTTTGTTTTGTTTGTTTTTTTAGCTCTTTCTTTGTGACTCATTACCAGGATTTCCTTTCAAACGCTCTGTCTAAAACTTTAAGTGAGCATTTTGATAACTTGAACTTGTACTTTACAATGGCCCCTGGAACCGGTCTTACAGAATTCGCCTCCCTAACTGACACTGTATCATACTGGTCAGACCTCTTTTTTGACACTTGTAAACAGTTCATTCCTTTCCGCAAGCTCACCATCGACCCAGGGATAAGCCTTGGATTACCTGTAGCATTAAGAGGTTAATAAGGCAGTACAATGGCACCTGAAATAGGTAGAAGCAAAAGCCGCGGCCCTACACAGACCACATTACCACAAATATTGAACGTGTCTCTAAGCTTTATAAACGGAAACGGAATCTTACAGTGTATAATATTAAAAACTCTATTTGTCTTCACTTGACCAAAATCTGTACAGAACTAGACTCCAGAGAGATTCACCCTACACGATGTTGGAACCGTAGCAGGTCTTTGCTCAGCCTTCTATGGGTATCGAACTTCAAAAATTTACTGTCTGCCAAAAACTCTGGTTTCAAGAAAAATGATTCCATGTAAATCCATTTGTTAGACTACTTTATACAACTTACAGTCGAATTGAGTTGGGCCAGGAGGCTCGTAACATTTTCCTGGATACATCCAAGGCGTGAGAGTTGAGCACACTGGTGTACTTTTTAAACTGAAACAACTGGCGTTTGAGGATCATGTGTTAATAAAAGCTACCTCTTTAACTGACTTCAACACGTTACTTTTGGAGGACAGAGCTCCTCTAGGCTCCCTATAGGGCTGGGGTGCCCCCAGGTTCCATCCTTGGCCCCATACTTTTCCTGATTTACTTAAACGACATCACTGATAACATTTCCTGGAACATGCGATTATTTGCAGATGATACAAGTATTCTTGAAATTGTTCATGAGCCAACTGCTACAGCTGACCGCCTTAATTCTAAGGTTGTACAGATCCATCTTTGGAGCAACTTTTGGCAGATGACATTGAATGCAATTAAATCAATTTCTGTGATCTTTGTATCTAAGCAAAACAAGCTGGATCATCCATCCCTACTCCTTGGAAACATATTGATGCCTGAGGCTACTGAACTTACATATCTTGGGGTTACACTATCTAGCAATCTGTCAAGGTACCAGCATATTACACCTATTGTTCATAAAGACAGTCCACGGTTTGCCCTCCTATGCAGACTCAAATACAAACTCTCTCACCAGACTTGCATGAGGTTGTAAACTACTATGATTTATCCTATCTTCCGGCATGGGTGTGTCCTGTTTGACAGCTGCACTGCAAACCTGGCACAATCTAAAGACTCTGTGCAGTATGACGCAGCCAGGATCTGCCTTGGCGCAATTAGATACACTCAACAGGTCTTACTTCTTGAAGAACTTGGATGGCAAACTTTTTCAAACCAGAGGAAATACTTAAAACTTATTGTTTTTTTAAATGTAAAATAGGTTGACTCCATAAATTAACCACATGATCTGGTTACCGTGATGTTGCATTTACTCCTGGACATCTATTGAGAAATCGCACTGAATTATGACAGATTAGGTTTACCACCAATTGCTTCGGCGATCCATTTCTCCCATCTACTTTTAACCTTTCGAATAACCTCCCAGTTGATGATTATGAAACTGATTCCCTGCCGCAGTTTAAATCTTAATTAAATTCACTAGCTAAAAAATGTTGACAAAAAGCCCTCATACTTCAAAATGGCAGTCGTTTCTTAAACATATGCCACACGAAGTAATTCTTACCTTCTCCCTTTCAAACGCGCATCTATATCATGTCAATATCCTTCCTGGCTTAATGTGTGCATGCTAGCATCCTTCTGAAGATACAAAACATTACCTTTTGTGCTGCCCTAAGTTCATGGCGCAAAAAGCGTGTTTACTGAACACCGTTTGTCAGTTGCTTGCTCCAGGTATAAATCCGACTTTAATAGTTCACTGTTCAATTGATATTTTATCAAATAATCTCTTGATAGGTAGTGATGAATTGTCAGACACTGATAATAAATACGTCTTTGAGGCTGTTCAGACAGTCATAGCAGAATGTAAAAGTTTCATCCTTTAATTTGGTATACGAGCTACTAATAAATTCTCATTATTCGGTGTCAATTGTATTACTCCTGTGCAAGCTGTGAATTTAGTCTTCTGCTTTGTCCAGTGATCATTGAATATACTACTGTGTGTCTTTATATGCACTGGAGTGCCCACAGAATAGTTAACTGTAACAATTTGGCAATTTAGCTGAAATAATAATAATAATAATAATAATAATAATAATAATAATAATAATAATAATAATAATAATAATAATAATAATAATAATAATAATAATAATAATAATAGTGTAGAGATTAATCCAATTCAGACACTCATTAAAGAATCCGGAGCTTGCTAAATTATCTTTAATCGTGTAAGTGATTTACTTAATTACTTATTGTGATCTCAAAGAGTTCCCAACAATTAGCACACCTTCTTTGGATTGAATACCCTAAATGGACTTATTGATTATTGTTTTAACAAAGTCTTGCCCAAACAGTGAGAAAGCTGTTGGCAGTTTCAAATTTCGTATGCTTTCCCCATTCTTCTTTGATGTCGCGCTTTAATCGAACGTTTGATGGAGCAAGGAAAGCTATCAGATATGGGTTCCATCATGCCACTGCAGAGTGTGAATAGAAGGGTAAAGAGTAAATCCACGTACGAGGTCTGCTCGTACCACCGCGTAATTAGGTGAATATCTATGAATTAAGTTTGAAAGCATTTAATCACTGCTATAATCTTAATGACATATCAAATAACCACTTTTTCCACTGATTATAAAATTGCTGTGCATAATGATGGAATAATTGCAAAAAGCCACTATTTGTCACCAGCTTGTCGCGTGTAATTCTGGTAACTCTAGTTTAACTGGTAATAATATATCCTCACAATTATGTATCATCATTTTATAACTCCTTTCAAATTGCTGTCCTTATGTTTATATGTTCTTGTGTGCTTTATACATATTGCCCGATTGCGTTCTCTTCACATTCTGGTAAAAAAATTACGTAACCTCGTCCCCGTCAGTGAGGTAGGCATGATTATTATACTATATTTGTTGTGAGCATGGTATTAACCTCCTATAATACTTATCATAATCACCATCTTTATCATCGCCGTTATCATCATTTTTCTTTCGTACTATTTCGATGTAGATTGTTGTTTTTTCAAGGTTCACGGGTCGTTTTACCAATAATTTTTTGCAGATAATGTAATGTGCGAAATATAAGATGGATACTGTTTAATGTCCATACTTAAATATCATGTTACGGCAGAACATTGTATCACACGTCATTCGATAATATAGAGAGATTATATAGCCAAATCTAAAAGCATAATAGCCGGGACAAATCCATTCCCCGATGCGCCATGATGGACACTTAACGGTGGATATATGGAAACGGTGTCGGAAGTTGAGGTGTTGGGATGTGTTTATAATACCAAATGCAAGGGTTCTCGCCATGTCGAGAACAGGATGCAGAAAATGCCGACAAGCTTTCTATAGCCTTAGAAATATTGGCAGTCCTACCCAAGCCTACACACCCATGTTAAAACATACTTGTGACGGACGTTTGCATGCCAGTTCTCACCTACGGTATGTACAGTGTTACGTTAACTAACGCCGATCGTCTTCGCTTGAACAATCTACAAGGGTCACTTATTAAGAACTGTTTAGGTTTGAGAAAACGCTCTCATCATAGTGATCTGTTACAAGCCCTACATTTATGCTCAGTGAGTGATCTAAAAAATGACCGAACTCTTTGTCTATTTTACCATGTATACCTAGTTGATTCCCCCTACGTAAACTTTCTATTTTTCTTTTGTCCAAATATCTTGAAAACGGCATAACTTTTAAAGGAACAATGGTAGACCGCATTACTGAAATGGGACATTCTACTATTTCCACGGCTTTCAATAGCCCCAGGAACCATATGGACATATTTTATCCCGAGAATGGAGTAGCGGACACTCTCAATTCATTATTATTTACTAATGCCTTCATAAAACCCTGGTCAGCGGAAATTTTGTTGACAGCTCTTTTAACCAAAGCATTCTGATTTTTATATTGCCCGAAGCACAGATGTTTTAGTTTATCAGCATTTATTCTATTTTTGTAGTCGGTCTGTTGAGTTTGATGTATTAGGAAGGAGATGTTGCGTCTGGTGGCGCAGGCGTCGCCGGAATTCGGATGTACCATCTGCTGCCTCCAAATCTCGGCGATCGCAAGGACTTTAAATCCTCCCTTCTCCCAAGTGTGTCTCCGCTAGTGAGGGCCTCTTTTGTAATGACCGGGTCCTGACCAGTGGAGACACCAAATTTTACACGGTTATAAGTTCTGCTACATTGTGATAATTATTCGTGTGTGTATAGATTTTTATTTTGGTTAATATGATGAATATTATGTCTAGTATATTTTTCCTCGTCTAACAGACGTCTTATTAAATTATTATTATTATTATTATTATTATTATTATTATTGTTATTATTATTATTATTATTATTATTATTATTATTATTATTATTATTATTATTATTAATATCATTATTATTATTATTATTATTATTATTATTATTATTATCATTATCATTATCATTATTATTATATTTATTATTATTATTATTATCATTATCATTATTATTTTTTTTAAATTTATATTAATATTATTATTATTATTATTATTATTATTATTATTATTATTATTATTATTATTATTGTTATTATTATTGTATTGTTTCTACATCATACAAAGGCTTACTGGACATGTGTATTATGCGCTTCATGTTATGGTAGTCTGAAACATTATATTTAAATATGTATTTGGTTTGAAGAATGCATGTGCACGTCTTCGGGTTGGAATTCCATCCGGTCATGGATTTTCACTTTTAGAGGTTTATTACCGGGATTGGATTTATTTATGGATAGTCTATCAATTCAGGTGGGACCTAAGATTTTAACTGAAAATTTCTTCTTGTTACTGGCAGTTTTAACGACCAGTTCATTCCATTTCACAAAAAATTTAAGTAGGTCCAAAAGATGAACATTGGGTTATCTATGAAAACAAGAATTCAATGAGACATAGGAATTGAACATGGATCAGATAGCAAAGTTTTTGCAGAAAACAGCAACCTTTTACAAAAACCTAATCTCTTAACGAAGGTCGATTCTTCTAGTTTTGCAAACGGAAACGTAATATCGTGGTGTTGTGTTCCGATCCAATATTTTTTGCTCATCTCACCACCTTTTTAGATCAGTGTAAGCATATTTATTTACACTGAATTACCATATAGTACATGAAGATATTACCATATGGTACCTCAAGATACGATGAAGGCCAGCTTGCCAGATGGCATCTTCAGAAACATTTTGTAGCTTCATTTGACTGGCGTTTTGTGTCGCTGCACGTTTACTTTATCGTCCTAATAGGACAGAAGAATTTGTACTTTTATGAAGAATAACTGTAAGACGTGAGTACATTAAGAACGTGGCTTCTCGATGCAGAATGTAACATGTTTTAGCTTTCTTTTTGTGAGGAGGGTTTCGTGCAAATTTAAATTGACTAATTGTTTGATTGATCTCTTCTTAAACCTGTGTCACTGGCTCAGTGTAATAATGATCTCCCGCCGGGCCGTGGATGGTCCGTGATAAAAGATGAAAAACAGTGATACAGATTAACACAGTAATAAATAATATTAAGTATAAATGGAAATTATAGTTAAGTTAAACACATGAGAAAACAGACTATCCAAGGAGACAGTAATAGGAAATCATTGAGCAATCTAAAAAAAATATTGGAGAAATAATAGTAGCACCGAAGCAGCATCCAGCAGGTCCTGGAGGGTATAGACAATTATGAGGAGGTTAAGGTGTCTGATCTTACTTAAGGTACATATATCAGAGTGGTACAGAAATTGCCACTGTGTCTCTGTTTTTAGATACCAGCCCATCAATTTATACATTTTTAGTTTTGTCAATATGTGTTTTTTTTTTTGCATGTAACAATAAATATTCTAAGATTAATTTGTAAATTTTGAGGGGAATTTTATTCAAGAGGTCTGATTTACACTTAGAGAAAGGATCACAACAAATTTTTCGCATAAAAAGCTTGAAATCAACGGTCATGTAAAGACAACGGTATAACTTAGGTAACCATTTTTTCCGTTAAAAGGAATGGTTTTTATGTTATTCAATTTTGAAACATCTGCAATTAACATTGATTTTTTCCACTTTGGCGCTCAAAAAAGTAGCATTAAAAGTTGGAATATTCCCCCCCTCCAAAAAAATGGTTACCTAAGTTATACTCTTGTCTTTAAATAACCATTAATTTCACAAAGATTCATCCATCCGGTTTTGAGTGAGGCTGTCTCAAAATTACCATGTCTTATGAAAAATTAATTCTGAGATATTCACTACCAAAGATAACCAAGTAGATTTGCTGCTTTTAATTACTCACAAATGACATTTGCTCAGGTCATAAAGAAGGATGACTAAAAGCTAATCTCTTTAACTCTGCAAAAAAAAGCATTAACCTATACCCTTAAAAACAATATGGTGGTTCTAATCAGTCGCCTGTGAAATAATCTGCTTACCTATAAAAACACATCCAGTGAGGCTTTGACTGTGAATGGTTATCTAAACATCACCATTACTGACCACATCTGACAGCCAATTAACTGATTGACGCCGTAAAGTTTGTACTGACAGAGGGACACTTTTTCATCTTACAATTTTGCATAAAAGTAAACATGTTACAGTGAAACTATTTGGCACGGATAAAGATTGGCATTTCACCATCCCAAAGGTAACAAAAGCTCAATTTCACTGATTTGAAGGTCTCAGGTATGCCCAGACACCTTAAGTAAGCATTGTATTGACTTTTTAAAAAAAGAAAGAGGTGGTAGTGTCCTTAGCGACGAATGGATTTCCTTACTGCTGTACCCCAAAAGGAGATACTATTCTTTCCGTAGTTTGTGTGAGCATGCGGGATATGTTTAGTTTAGTTTAAACGTGTTTATTTAGTCCCGATAGCCCTATAGTACATCGATATGACTAATACATGGATTCCTAAGAACATGGAGGCAACCAGTAGGTATGTACAAGACACACATGACAATACAAATGATACCGATGTATACTGTCTGTGTCTGTGTACGAATATCAAGATTTGACTACTTATAAGATACAAATTAAAACAGTATGAAGTTAAATTCAATATTTACCCAATAAAGAAAAAGGTTTGATACGAATAGATTTTCATGGTCCAACCGATGATCACTACAGTAACAGTAACTGAAACATTTAGTCGTAAAAACACCAGGTATCAAAAATGTACTGCTGGAGAGCATCACAGATCTGGATATTTGGGCAGTTAGAAAGCTCGCTACTGCCACGGAGAAATATCTTAACTAACCTATCACTACCAATATGGATTATAAGATGCGGACTAACCCCCGAAGCAATCAAAGGACTAACAGTATCAAGTAATTTATGTTTCTGAACGGTGTAATAGGGACAGAGCAGTAGGTAATGCTTGGAGTCATCAGTGGGATAAGAACAGGCACAGGATGGGTCAGGAAGGATCTTAACTTTGTGAAGGTCGGATTTTAGTTTAAAGAATCCTACGCGTGATTGGGTATGAGAAATATTAGCAAACCTGTCACCATGGAGATAGAACTCAGGAGCAGTGTCTGTGGCTAAAAGAGAAGTTTTAAGTTTCGATTTAAATATATGTAGAGAAACCGAATCTCTAATGTCGGAAGGCAGGTTATTCCACTGTTTAATAGCATCTGGGAGTAAGAGTTATGACGCGATGTTCTACATCTAATGGGGCGCACTGACATTGAATGTCAGGGAGCACGACCAACAGGAGGAGGGGGTGCTAGATTAGAGAGATAATAAGGAGTCAGTTTGTGGTACATTTTGTAAAAGAGGACAAGCTTGAAGTATTTACTTCTGTCTGCAAGAGTTGATCACCCAAGTTCACGAAGTAAGTTAACATGTGATGTATGTTTCAAGGCACCTGCACACATTTTTGCGGCATTATACTGAATCGATTCCAAGCGATCAGACAGCACTTTACCATAGTTGTCGAATAAAACACAGCCGTACTCAAGGATTGGACGGATCATAGAACAATATAGTTTGACCAGGGATTTTCGGGATAGTTTATACTTGAACCTACGCAGTAAGGAAATTCTTTGACCAACTTTATTGGTAATCCATGTGATATGAGCTTGCCAAGATAAGTCTCCACTCAAGATGATACCGAGATGTGTATGACTGTCTGCCTCAGGAACCGGAGACCCACGCAAGAAAACCGGCGGATGATGAGGTTTCACTCGTTTCGCAGAAAATATAACAGATATTGATTTGAAGGCATTGAATAACACTTGCCATAGCCTGCCCCAGTAATGTATTAGAGAGAGATTGGTGTTCAGGTGGCGTGAGGATTGAACAGGGTTATTGACAAGTTCAGGTATGCTAGTAGCATCAGCGAAGAATCTCACTTCGCACGTGAGATTGTCCACTAGGTCATTTACATAAACCAAGCATAGGAGGGGGCCCGAGGATAGAGCTCAGAGGCACTCCAGCCTGGATAGGAAGCCAGGCAGAAGATTGACCATGAATAGTAACTCTTTGGAGGCGATTAGAAAGCTAGCTTTCGATCCAGGTAACAAGATGATTCGATATGCCAAGCTGTTTGGATTTAAAGAGGACTCCAGGGTGCCGTACCTTGTCGAACGCCTTAGAGACGTCAAGAAATAACATTCTGGCCTCTTTCGATAACTCCAGACCATTGTAGCTAAATATGAAGTAGGTAGACAAGTTGATTGATTTTTGAGTTGCCTGCCTTGAAACGTGAATTTTTAGGTGTAAGGAGATTGTTTGTGGTTAAATATCCATAGAGGGCATTAAACATTATGCGTTCAAAGACTTTAGAAACATTACAGAGTAAGGATATTGGTCTATAGTTACTTTTTATTAGTCTGACAGATTTTTTGAAGCAGGACAAATATTGGAACGTTTCCAGAATGAGGGAGGGTAAGCTTGGTTAATAGAAAGTTTCAATATTTTGTAAGAGGATTAAAGATGGTGTGAGCAGTATTTTTTAAGAAGGATGTTGCCAATATTGTCAGGCCCGGTTTCAGAAGTAACTCTTAGAGACAATAATACTTTCAAAACGTCCTGCTCACCAAACGTGATTTCAGTCAGTCTAGACTCAGTAAATTCAGGCATTGGTGGGGAGTCAATGTCAGAAGAAGTTGTGCATTGACTTGCAAAACAGGTATTAAAAATGTCAATTTTTTTTACATTGCAAGATATAATTTGGTCGTTTTCAACTATTGGAGGAATATCCAGGTGGATTTTAAATCCCAAGACAGACATAAAAATATTCCACCATTGTTTTGGATTTATTTCGTTATCGTCCAGTTTAGAACGTAATTTATTAAACTGAGATCCCGTCGTTTTTCGAATTTTGTTAAGGACATGGTTGCTTGACTTCTTGTAAAACTGGTAAAACTGCCTGATCTTCGTGGAAACCTCGAATGTATAGGGACGTAGCATGTTAGCTATATTCTTAAAACGCTTCCATGCCCGATTGCGGAAAGGAATAAGCTTTTATTTTTATCTCGGTAGTAATCAAAGGCTTGTCTGAGGTTCTTACGGTGATCTCTCTAAAGGGTATAAATTCCTTGGCAGTGGAAAGAGGTAATTCTGACTAGTATGAAGTGATGTCGTCAAGGTGATCATAGACTTCATTGTCTGTGTTCCAAGGTGCTGATAAGAGAGTAAAATTAAGTTCAGGGAAATTGGCTTTCTTGTAATCCCAAACATGACGTTTGAACGAACGATTTTTAAAGTGTGATATGTTGGGACCTAGTTAGGGCTGAGCTGGTGACACGACCATGTACTTGATTTATGAAAGTAAATTTATCACAGATGTAGTTGGGCCGGGAATTATGAGTTGCCCAAAACATACATTTACCCGTATGAAACATACGCCGTTCCTAAAGGGGCCATTAGCAGCCCATCCTGTGGAGTCCAGCGGTCGGCGTATTACGGTCCCTCCTAAAAATTATGCACAGTGCCCTGTTCTGCAGGATTTGTAATTTAGATTTGTATTTTTTTCGAACATGAATCCCAAACAATACCACAATAGTCTAGGTGAGGAAAATTAAGAGCTTTATATAACATCAAGATAAGTTTACTGTCCAAGTATCCAGAAACTCTGCCAAGTACAGCTAATTTGGAGTATGTTATACGCACAATATAGTCAAAATGACTTGCAAAGGATAAAATGTTGTCAAGTTGGACGCCCATGTGCTTGAAGACGGTCACTGGTTCACTTTACAATTTGCAGTAAATAATGTGGATCCTAGCATTAAAGCCTTGCTTTTAACCATGTTCCACAACGCCATTTGTCTATGTGTGTTTTGTGTGCATGTTTGGTGATATCTTGTGAATCATTTTAATGTGCGATTTGTGCTTCGCATTGTGAATTAACTTTATGGTAATGGAATAACATGTTTTATGTATGTATAGTAATCGGACCAGTGACGTTGCGTCGTATGTTTCAAGTAGCGGCTTTGGTGCATGGTTTATCTTTATGTAGTTGACGATGATTTTTTAAGACAATCGCACCCCGTACTGACAACAAACTGACGAGACTCTGTGCCATCACTGATTTAGGTTATTTTGTTAAATTTCTGTCATAAAGTTAATAAATGTATTATGGGAATATTCTGATCAGTTTGAAAAGAGGAATGATAGGTGCTTATGGGCATCATATGAACGTGTTCATTTTCACTTGTCAGTGGAATTCGGAAACTCTGACAATGCACATTTGTTAAAATAAATAAATAATAAAAAAAAAACGGTTGTTATCATCGCTGTATATGCATCATTGCTCAGTTCGCCTATGTAAGTGATTCATTTGTCCCAGTCGTACGATTGAATATTTGACTGTAGCATTAAGACTGATGAAGATGTTTGTATCCTGGTTAATCAAAATTAAAGCTGTCATCCAGTAAACAAAATGAAAGAATGAAAAATGCATTTCTTTATGTTGGAATATGGATTAATCTGTGTGTAAAAATGGAAATGTGCTACATAAAGTGTGCGCTCTGTAATTAAAATCATTATATTTTTGTACACTTTGATTAAAGGGATCAAATCTTATCACAAACATTATTATATTTGGCTGAAAATAAAATTGCAGTAAATTAAATGCGTCTCGCAGGTATTGAGCGCATAACATATGGGTTCTTTAATCAATCTAGGTTTCATTTAATATTTAATTGAAAGTCTTACGCCATTTGTCTGATAAATAGTTAGTTCGTTCATGTCCGAGGTTGTGGGTCAGCATGATATATTAAGAACATAATGGCTTCATATTTTTAATGAGCACTTTAAATGGAGTGGACCAACCATGGATCACAATTTGACATTGAACCTTTCTCACAAACATGTTTGCAAAGTGAATATTTGTCCAAAATAAACAATGTCGCCTGTGTGGAATGTGTCATTAATTTCGCTGTAAAAGACTGCTCATGGTTGAGCCCCGGGGTTGTCGGAGTCGTCTGTCTCCCCGTTCACAAGGAGAGCAAAAACGCCGAGAAAGGGCCAGTCTCGGCGCTTTTTGCCGAGAAATGCAGAGGAAATTTGTACAAAAATTCTTTTCTCGGCATCTCTCGGCAAATTTGCCGAGATACATCGGGGTATGATGTAATCCCAACCAGCTTATTACATTATCGTAACAGTTTGAAAAGCTCCTTTGAATGTTATATCATAATGTTTTGAAATTACGAATTTAAACTATCGCTATAACATTTGTGTAAATATAAAATGTTCGTTCAATCTTTTTCAAATATTTCGAAATTAGTGTTTCAAACTCATATTCTTAACGTGCTATTTTCATATTATAGATGTGAACAGTACATATGGCAGGAATGGCGCATAAATGTTAGATATGGATGTTATAAGTAGATATTTTGAAAATAGTTTAGTTATGTTATGCATCAAGCCCTTTTAAATCGCGTAAAATTATAAACGTATGTACAATATATTTTAACGATAATTTTTTAAAACCAATATCCTTAAAATGTTAATTTGATATAATGAATATACATGGCACATGACAGGTACATAGTATTAATGTTAGATAATTATGCTACAAGTAGACGTTTTGACAATATTTCAGTGATGTTATGCAACAAGCACATTTACCCCATGCAAATTTATCACTCCTTTTGCAATATTTTTCAAACATTTCTAAATCAATATTCCAAACCATCAACCTTAAAATTCATTTCGACATTATAAATGTTAATAGCACATTTTGCTGGACTATAGTATAAATGTTATATTGATGCCACAAATGGCTATTTTGACAATTTCTGATTGATGTAATATCATGCAGCAAGAACATTTTTTTTCTGTATCAATTAAACGTGTGCTGTAAACAAGTCTCAGATCTGCAGGAATCCTATGGCCATGGAAAGCTTAAATTTTTGCTTGTCTATTCCCTCCGTTGGCTAGCATTTTCCTATTAGGTGATTTTTCCTGAAAACTTTACAAACATGAATTTTCAGAACCCATTATTTGAATACACCTGACGTACTTCTAGCAATGAAACCTTACGTTTTTGCTTGACCCTCGTCCGCTTACTTGATCTGTATATAGGCCTACATATACGTTTTCCATTCGTTGTTGTTGAGTTTCTTGAAAACTTTCCAAACGCAAATCTTCAGACCCATTGTTTAATTTAGCTGACGTATTTCTGTATCATTTATGTCAAAGATTATATAACAGGCCTCAAAATGAAGGAGTATAAAGTATGGAAATCTGCAAAGTAAGATTTTTGGTGAATATTTTTGCAACGTTTTTATGGTGACATTCAATAATAATACGAAATTTATACCCATAGCTTTGCTTGAGGAAAATGGCACTTGAATCCGTTGAACAAAAAGAAACTAATTGGTCGAGAGGAAATTATGAAATGCACTGAATTAGACCAAACAGGATAATCAAATCGACTGCAAGATGCATGGTCACCTAGTTTATGGAAAATAATAAAATGTACGAAAATACAAGTTCGACAAATGGGATAGCTCTACGCCGGCCATTATTGTGAAAACTGTCTGCACGCAGCAGATGACACGTACGCTTCAGTTTGTTTAACTTTAAATTTGCCATACTGGACATTTGTCTATGTCATATTTCGAACATTACTGACCCCTGGTGGCAAAAACCAGAATGAGGCTGTGGGGGACACCAACTCAAGTCCCTATTCACTTGCATGTTGAAATTGCTTACTTTGCTAGTTCATATGTGTCATTAAAAACACTTTTGAATATAACTATTGTGTTATTTCGTTAAGAAAACTCTAGGACTGCAACATGGGGGGGGGGGAGCAATCTTCAGTGTTTGGACTTTTCCTAATTGCCAATGATATGCATCTCACGGCAATTTTGATACCCTATACAGCTGGACCCAAAACCAGAAAAACTGAGTTGACTCTCTGTACATTCTAGGAATTTCGAGCAGTAGCAGTTTAATAAAATATGGTACAAATTACACACGCAAATGAATGAATTCAACAGATTATGTTTTGTAATAGGATGATAAAAAATATGTTGCCATGAAAACCTATTTTCATATTAACAGACTACATCACAGTACCTTTTGAACAATGAATCAAACACTGAAAACCTGTCTCCCCTCACTCTTCCAGTCCTAACAGGATAATCCAATGGTTACATTTTAAAGTGTTTTTTATAATAGAGAGGAGCGAGCAAAGTAAGCAAATTTAACATGCAAGTGACTGGGCACTTGAATTGGTGTCCCCCACAGCCTCCTTCTGGGTTTTGCCACCAGGGGTAAGTAGTGTTCTAAATGTGGCAAAGACTTTTAAATAGGGTATATGTTACATGTGGACATGGCGCTGTCAATTAGGGTACGATCCGTACAAATTGCCTTAAACGCGGTTTAGTTACACGCGTATCAGGCAGCCACAGAACTACCCGGATGATAGCACCTTGAAGCCCTTCAATATACCCAATGTCTTCTTATATTATCAATATTTGTTGTGTTCATGTTGTATTTTGGGTTATAGTCACAATCTACATGATGTAAGTGTGTAATCTCAGCGCAGTTCAACACACAATGCGCTGAAAATCGGCAAAAAGCACTCGATCGCTTCCAAAATGAAAGGGTCCAATCATTTTTTTACACAAAGATGAACACAACTTCAACGTTTGCCAGTGTCAACATTTAGATAATTGGGCATTCGGATCGATTTTTACTGTAAAAAAATTTAACTCAGTTAAAAAATCAAATCCAACTTTGGCTAGGCATATTACGTGCACTGATGTAGGTGTATGGTATTACAGTAACAGTTGTTAATTTACTACCATATGAAGTTCTAATGAATTTTTAGGACTTGATTAATAATTATAGGTGTACTTTTAATACTGAGGACCCAACTGAGTTACTAAATTTATTGTTCAGATTAATTTTCCGAAAGTGCCATTTCAATGGATATATATATATATATAAATATATATATATATATATATATATATATATATATATATATATATATATATATATATATATATATATATATATATATATATATATATAAGACATTAAAACACAATCCTGAAGAGTCAGATTAGGTCTATGTGTATTGGGCAGGGCCTGCCACATGATGATAAACTGAGCCAACAAACTATCTTTAAAAACTAGGAATATATAGACTTTTAAAAGTATTTTTTCAGACTTGGGTGGTTCTTTGCTATATTAGAATAGAAATGGTGGAATGTTTGTAGCATGTGCCTAAGTTTAAAAAAAAAAAGAAAAATTGAAGAGGCCGCTGTGAACGCTATGCCTAAAACAGAAGGTATGATGTTTGTGTACAAATTCCCGTTAGCCTCTAGGCCTAAGGTCATATTCTCAATAAAGTCTCAATTTTGCCTTTTTATGTGCGGACAATTTTTGTGGGGGGCGGGGTCGAATGAACCACCCCACAGACCCCATGCAGTTCCGTCAAGAAATTTAAAAAAAAAAAAAAAAAAAAAAAAGGAAATTGACTCTGAAGTTCAGAACAGTGGGCCCATTGTAGGCTACTGTCTCATTAATAAGACTATTCGGGTACTGCATCGTCTGCATGGGGGTAAAACTGTTGACCTTTCACGAGTGGTCAGCACCTGACAGATCGAGATACCCCGGAGACCTCCGTGCCAGCTGTGTTTATTTACACACGTGTACGAAAGGTTTGTCTAGGCTGGATCCCTGCCCCCTATTACGTTTGTGCCTCTCCGCAGTATTTGTGGTTACCTAGCCTTCATGCAAACGTATAGTGCTTACAATTTTTAACAATTGTTGCCAAAGAAAGATGAAAAAATTATTAAGAATGTTTCTGCTAATTGCTAGCATACTGATATCAAAGGCAGTAGCCACCTAACAACACTCTGATTGACTGGGTCATGATTATTGATAATATGTTATCTCTCTACATGTATATACCATATGATATGACTGTTGACATAATTATATCAACTATGGGCCAGAGACTTTGCAAATAGAATAAGTGAAAACCTCAAAACCATCTGGGGTTATTCAAGACCATCTGCCATATGTGACCACTTTAGGCTGGGAAAGGGGTGGTCACATACAGCAGGCACCGCTGTACGTGATTGTGACACTAAGTAAGCATGGTCCCTGAATATATGTCCATGATTTTATTGGATTATGTTGGCTCACTGAACTATGCACATCATAGGAATGTTTGTTTGTTTGTTTGTTGTTTTTTTTAGCCATAAAACTAATTTTATAAAATGTTGGTATCATAGTTGATCATTAGCATGAGGACCAGTCATGGAAAAGTTTGAAAAAGTCATGGAATTTCAAACTGGCTGGAGAGTACTGGCCCTGTTATAAGCTAAATTAGGGAAGACATCAAAAGGTCGATGTCAGATAAAAACTAACATAATTTAGTTAGGGATGGGTGGGTGGTAAGCCTGTTAAGTTGTCCATCTGACAAAATTGACAGACAGAAAAAAATACATTTACTGGCAAACCTATATATAAATACTGATTACAAAACAATAAACAAGGCGTTAATTTGAATGGTGAAGTATTTTTAATTGACAGTTTTCAGTATCAATCATTTATAGATGGATGTGACTAGAACGTTGAGAACCAGTACAGTATTAGAGATGGAATATATCACTTTCAGGAAGACAGAAGTTTCAATGTTAAGTCAACTTTAGTTTTAGGGGGAGGGGGTCTGAACCAAAACTAAACTACTTTAGTTTGGGTTTTTTGGGGGTTTTTTTTGCCAAACATTGAACTTTGATGGTTTCACCTCTACCAGCGAATGTACCAAATCGTGACATGATGGTGATTTTAACCAATGTCAAATAAAATGATGACAAGAAATGTAATTTGGTGCAATTAATTCCAGAAGGGAGCAGAAAATTTGACTTCAAAAACTAGTGGTCTCTCAAATGAATAACTACTGTAGTGGAAATTACAGTGCAATCTAAACATAGTAAATTACAAGAATTTGTATTATAAGAGTGCTCCAGTTACGATTGTTTTGTGTCTAATTTGCGAACAAAGTTCCTGCCCTGGTAGGGGTGGAGGGTCTGTTTTTTTAACAACTCAGAAGACAGCCTCTAGGGCACCATTCGAAGCTTTAGAAGTAGCCAATATCAACCGACATTAGGAAACACGTCTTTGCCAACAGATTGGTGGACAAATGGAACCCTCTACCTGGGGACACGACATCTAAACAGACAACGAAATCCTTCAAGGCCGACTTGACGGGCACCTCATTTGAGGACTAGAATTTCCAAGTAAGCAATTAAGTATAAAATCTTTATCAATCTGATATATGATTGATTTATTAATTTAGACTTGTAACAAATTTACAAAATCAAATATAATTTTGTGCCACTGTGTATAGACATATATGTTTTACATTGATTGGGAAGCACGCCAAGCCTTTATTAATCCCTCTCCATGGGACCGATGTTGGTGCATACTTTTCTACCCAGGTGGAAGAAACCAAAGATCTCGGCGGAAACCACTGTTCATGATCGGAAAGGTAGCAAACTCAAACCACATGCCGTCCAGCCCGGGATTCGAACCCGGGTTGCAGAGGTGGTAGGCGAGAGTGTTGTGCCCCTGCCAATTGTGAACTTGCCACTGTGTACAGTGTCATGGAGGAAGAAAAATAGACCAGGCTTCCAAAATGGACACTAACTGCATTACCTATACAGCCCAATGTCCCAAATATCTACATTCGCCTGCCTTTAATCTGCTAAACAGGTGACACTGCAACATCATTTCTATTTCTTAATGCATTTTGTGTGTTCTTATTATTGTTAGTCACTTTACATGTCAGTCAGCTGATGTTACGTTACGGTTCTCCATCCGTCGTCTGTCATCTGTTGTCCGCCCATTGTCAACTATTCACATTTTCAACTTCTCAAAAACCGCTGCTGGATCCACTTCAAACTTGGTGGGGATGTGCCTTAGGTGGGTCTCTAACAAGGTTGTTCAAATGGGCATGGGCCAGTAATTTTTGGATTTTTAATGATTTTTTGGTTCATTTTGGGGGAAAATCATAAAAAATCTTCTTCTCCGACACCACTTGGTCAATTGCTTTTAAATTTCATATGGACGCTTCTGGGGACCTTCAGACCTTTATTTGATCAACAGGTGGTGCTGCATATTTTGTGCGTTTGTTTGTTTTCTTGTTTTTTGTTTTTTTGTTTTTGTTTTTGTTTTTTTTTGTTTTTTGTTTTTGTTTTTTTTTTTCCTTGTATTTTTTTAATGAATTTGTGTGCAATTTTGCTATTTTCGATTTCTTCAAAATCATGTCTCATATTGTGCTAAAACATGCCTGAAATGTTCCGTGTGGAAGAGTCACACAAAACTATTGACCAGGTTGCGTTGCTGTGGATCCCTGACTTTTAACAGTTTTTTTTTTTCAATTTAGGTGCTTATCTGTCAATGCATACATTCCTATTGATCATGATACAAGTCAATAGGGATTGAATGGTATTTCACATTTTTGACCTCATCCCCAAAACAATTGGCCAGATTCACTTCAAACTTGTTGGAAATGTGCCTTGATTATTTTTCTGAATTTTTGTGTTCATCTTTGGGGGGAGGGGAATTAAAAAATTAAATTCTTTGTAACCACTTAGCCAATAGTTTTGAAAATGCATATGGACACTTCCAGCAACCCCTAGACTTTTATTTGTTCAACAGATGTTGTCGTGATTTTTTTCTGAATTTTGTGTGTCTTTATTACTTTTCCCTTTCACTAGGAAACCATCGTTAAGATAATGCTGAAACTTGTTCGAAATGTGCTTTATGGAAGGGTGTAACAAAGGTGTACAAGAGGTGATGTTGCTCATTATTCCTGATTTTTTACGAGGTTTTCAATCAGGATACTTGTCAGTAATTCATACATGCCTGTTTATTACTATGTAGTCAATGAAGATTGCCAAGTCAACGGAATTGCCGTGCTAAGGCACATTTTTGACTTATTCTCCACAACTCGTCAGTTAGATCTACATAAAATTTGGTGGGGATATGCTTTTGGTGGTTCTTTACCCAGTTTGTTCAAATGGTCGTGGTTCAGTGGTGTTTGGATTTTTAATCAGATTTTTTTTTGGGGGGGGGGGGAGGGGGTATGTATGCAAAATCTGTATCTCTGAAAATACTGGGCCAATACGATGCATTCATATTTAAATGAGGTCCTATCCTAACACCTATTGAGCAAAAGAGGGAGCCAGATACATCAGGGCAGATCCACGTATTTAGCATGGTCAAAAGTACTTTCTCACAAAAATGAACAACGTGAACACCGAATAATCTTAAGAAAATGTATTGATATATATTTGAAACATAAAGAATACCTAGATTGATTAGTTATGGGCTCTCTTTCGGTTGAAAAAGTGTTATTTATGGATGTTTATGTAGGTTATAATACAAATCTGCCCTGATCATGGTGGGAGTGTCAGTCTGCTGCCCCCGAAAAACAGGAAATGAGTAGGATCGCAGTTCAATAATGTCTCCTATTGCTTTGAATATGCACAGGGACACTTCAGGATATGAGCACAAGACAGGGGCCGTAGAATAGTGACCTTGACCTCATGGTCACAGGGCAAGTTACATTGAATTCACGTTTTATATCATTACTTGAGTACTATTTAAGCTAGGAGATTGATATTGCACATGCTTGTTGTCCTTTATGACGACCAATATTAGCCAGTTTTTGGGTGACCTTGACCCCATTCCCAAGGTTATGGGACACTTACATCAATTGTATTGTTCACTTGATAACTTAAGAACTATTTTAACTTAACCCTTCATGTTGTACATGGTGGTTGTCCTTAGCAAAGGCCAGACTTACTCAGTACATGGGTGACCTTGGCCTCATTCCCGAGGTCACAGGGTCACCTATGTAAATTTTACTGCTCACTAATAGGTTGAGAACTATTTGCATCATGACTTTGATCTTGTTGGTGAATTGTGGCACAAGTATGGTTACAATGCCTATACAGTTGTGATACTCCAGCTGCCTGTCAGCTGAGCACAAGACCATCATGGTCGTGCTGTTTTACTTAAACATGCTCTTATTGGCAGTTCACATCTCCTGTCCGCTAAATAGACATGGTGGCCCAGAGCTTGAAATTAAATAAGCACCTGTCACTAGCCAAATGCTGGTCAAATGTGTTGCCGGCTAGTGATTTTTTTACACTTGGTTTCAACACAGAATTCTTGCTTTAAAGTATGAAAAACCCTCGTTAATTTATGCATCTTTGTTATTTTGGCTAGTGAGAAAAAAAAGTTAATTTCGAGTCATGTTGGCCGTATTGACAACTCAGTTGTTTCCGCAGAGCAGAACACCCGCAAAATTATTTATTATCAGCCATCTTGATTAAATTTGGCACATGTTGAACTGAAGTTATTACGATTCCGACCCTGGTATCTTGTATATCAAATTAACTTCATTGACCTGCAGAGTACAATTTTGATGTCACGATTGTCAAGTTCTCAAATATGCAGAAATTTAAGTTTTCATTAGCTCAACTTACTTGTCAGTCAGTTAAGCTTTTGTGATGTTAGGGTCCATCGTCGTCTGTCCTTCATCCACAATTAACATTTTTGGCTTCTAAAAAAGTGTGAGCTAGATCCACTTGAAGCTTACCAGGGATGTGTGTTGGGTCATGTGGGTCTCAACCAACTGTATTCAAGTGGTCATGGTCCAGTGATTCTTGGAGTTTTTTTATATTTTTTGTTCATTTTTGGGACAAACCTAGTGACTTCCATACTTGAATACACTGACAGAATGGAAAACACCCACTTCGTTTACCGTGGTATATATGTGTCTAAATAATGTTCTTTTCGCTATCAAGCATATATATATATATATATATATATATATATATATATATATATATATATATATATATATATATATATATATATATATATATATATATATATATATATACATGCACTTTCAATGCATTTTTCCAAAAACAGTTATAATACAAAAATGACAGTTAAAAATGTCTGCTGACAAAATTTGAAAGGGAAAAAAAACAAAATAATGTAAGAGTTAAACTGTTATGGCCATCAATTGGCTGCCTATTGCAAGAGGAATGAAATCTTGCATTGATAGAGTTGACCAGCTGAACAAGGATTGTTCAAACAGCTATCTTCTTGTCTTTTAATATGTCAAAAGATCTTTCATTCTTCTTTTTTGTGCTTATTTGATTTCAGAAAAATAAGAAAAGCAGGCCCAAGTAACAACACCTAGAGACACAGATGGACAGCTGCTAAATCTGTTGAGACAAGCTACACTGCTTATCTACATGCACTACATGTACCATTATAAACATGTGGGGACACACAGGATGTTTTTAGTGTGCATTAACCAAGGAAGTGGTGTGTTTACAAGGCCTATCAACTTAACGCACAATGCTCTATGATCCTAAACTTTTAACAAGTGGAGAGGTAATTGTTCCCATGGCAAGCTTCATCCACATCATTGTTGACTCATTCCATTCATTGAATCTGATTTTAAAGGCGTTCCATGGCATCTGTTTTGTCATAAAGTGACACACCCTGGCTGAAAGTTGTCATTTATGAATAAAATTGGACTCAATTTTTTTAGTGATATTTTATAAACATGTTAAATCAGTAGAGTGTATGGCATTGAAAATGTTACATTGATATTATTTGCAAAATATTTCATGATATTTGTACAACATTTTCATAGCGTTTCAAAAATGTTTTTAGGTCATATTTTCACAGTATTAAAAGAACGTTGTAGCAAAATGGCTAGAAAACATTTTAACTCTGTTGTGGTAACATTTCCCTTACATTGGTCTGTAACATTTGCGTGATGTTTTATCAACTTGTTTTAAAAATATTTTCCAGTCATGTTTTAACAACGTTAACGTAATGTTATAACCATGTATAATTCAAATAATTTTCATAATGTTATTGTAACCTTTTCATTACATTTCCTCTTAATGTTATCGCGATATTTCCAACGCCATACACTTTCATAAAATTATGACATTATCCGAGAATATTTTTACAATAGTAAACTGAATATTTTTAAAATGTTTACACAATGTGTCTTTGCAAGTTGGGATGCTACTCTCCCCTCGGGGTTTTTCGGCATTTTCGCTGACCAATGTCCACGTATTGTCTAGAGTGAAAAGCATCTCGGCGTCCCTCCGCATTTTTGCCGCGAAATGCCTTAGTATGAATTGGAGACTTTCATTCCTTGGCATTTTTCGACATTCTACGAAGAAGATATTCATGAGAAGTATTGAAGTATGTTGGCATTTTTAGCGTAATGCAAAACAACACGGACCGTGAGTCGCCATTTATTCATTGTGAACACAAATGATTGTACTTTACTATTTATGAAAATCACTGATACCTGCTATAAAGAGCCATTTTAATCCCAAGTCAAGGAATATCAGAGACGCAAACCCTTCATTCAGATTCACTCAGGAACATTTCATACTCCCCAGTATTAATCATAAATAAATAGTAAAGTACAATCATTTATGTTGTACAATGAATGAATGGTGTTTGTCTTGTTTTGCATTACCGTAGAAAATGCCTACCTATACACTTTATGTATATCTTCTTCCTTGAGTGTTGGAAAACGCCAAAGGATTCAAGTCTCCAATCCATACCTAGGCATTTCTCGGCAAAAATGCCGAGGAACGCCAAAATACCTTTCACTCTAGACATTACTTCTGTTACGATGCCCACCTTATGAATATTAGCAGAGCTCAGTAAACAATGACAACAAGGATATAACTTTAACAATAACAATTTATTAACAATCAAAATCAGCACAAAGTGGGTAAACTTATCTACGGTGGTATTTCAATAGTTAAACGGACTTAGGTAAACCCTTATCCCTGCTGAGATTACCCCCAGGTACTGTCTCACAATCCCAAGTCCTATGACAGCTGGTAAATGATCGGGTACAAATCCCACAAAGGTACGGTTTGGTTCCAATGTGACACTGAAAGGTGTGGTACTTACCCAAATCCCACAGAGGTGCAGTTTGGTTCTGATGTGGTACAATTAACACCAACTGCACCAGTCCACTCAAAGACACTGTCCACACTCCACATGTACAATGTAAAAATTGGCATCTCCCTGACGATAGCAATAGGTCACAGTCACACAGTTTCTGTCAGATCTTTCAGAATTCTCTCTCTCCAGTCAGGAAAATAGCTGCCTCATATATACAGACAAAGAAAATCTAACTATTGTTCCCGGGTTTTCCAATCAGTCACGAACCCCAGTGCATTGAGCGAGACCTGTCTTTGATCTTTCTATATCACCTCCGAAATGTGTACAGACAGTACAATGAAATGAGTCATATGAATGTATGTCATCACTTTGTTTACAAGCTGTCTGAGAGTCACCCCAACAAAGCAGGCTAATTCTGTGACCTGGTACACACTCAATGAGTACAGTGACCTCTGAAATCAAAACAAACAGGCATACCCACATTCCTAACAACCTCGGCATTTCTCGTCAAAAATGACGTAAAACGTAGAGATAAGGAGTAGGGCAAAAGGTACCCAGCCGTTTCTCGGCGAAGTAAGAATAAGGGAGAAAGGTACTTGGGCCTTTCTCTGTACTTTTGCCGAGAGGAGAGTAGCATTGCGATAGACCTCGGCGTTTCTCGGCAAAACTGCTGATAGATGCCGAGAAAAGGATGTTTGCACAAATTTCCTCAGCATTTCTTGGCAAAAAGCGCCGAGGGTGGTCCTTTCTCGGCGTTTCTCTGTAGTTTTGCCGACAGGAGAGTAGCATTGCGGTATACCTCGGCGTTTCTCGGCAAAACTGCTAATAGATGCCGAGAAAAGGATGTTTTTACAAATATCCTCAGCATTTCTTGGCAAAAAGCGCCGAGGGTGGCCCTTGCTCGGCGTTTTGCTTTTCCTAGTGGTTGTTGTGACAAGTGGTACGTACCCTGATTCATCATTTCCCGTGGCATGTCGGCAAAAGTGATAATACCGTACGCGGTGTTGCCCTCTCCAGATGCTGGCCCGGAGCCGTGGCCTGGTTTGTTTTGCTGCTCCAATAAACCCTAGTCAGACCCAATTTTCTCATGGACACTAACCGATAGATACTGACCGCCAAAGACAATGTTTACCGAAGATTAGGGTCAGAAGAAAGAAAACAAAGCAAGGCCTCCCACATGCTCCTTTCCTGCATCAAACACCCTTGCTGCCCTGACACATATCCAAATGCGAAAGATCCCTCTTAACATGCAGTGTTAAGATTATATAAAGACATACATATACTTCTTATTTTTCCTACTTGCTAAAAACATTACAAGACACAACAATACCAGCATTAATGTAGAAGGTAGACTCATCAAGGTCTACAAATCATTGTTGTTCCTGACTATATTGTGTTGTGTTTTGTTAGGTTGTTTTGACTGACCAGTTACTGTGTACAATGTAAAAAAGTGGAGCTAAGGTTAGTTTTAACATCTTTGTTTACACTGGATTACCCTATGGTATTTATAAATACTTATATAATGGGTTCTCCAGACACGGAGAGGCACACATTGTATACACAGCACGCACAAGACAATTACAAAGTATGTTACTACACGAATTGTATACATGGGAAAGATTGCTATCACTATATACAAATATCAATAGTCAAACGGGCATTGAAAACTCAGACTGGGATTATATTTGGTAAAACATGATAACACTATTGCATTTTATTCAATATTGCCGATAGAATTTAGGAGGAATGATGGCAATTTTGTCGATAAATATATAAACTTAATTTTGGTAAACTTAAAGCTGTACATCATAAGATAGACAGCATTGAGAGTGTTTTACTTATGTAATTTAGCCAGTAGGTCACACGGACTTAAAGAGGAATAGAGGATAATTCTGCATGATTACGGACAGGATAATTTTTTACTGCATCAGTTATCTATGTGTTAAAAATATCTGGTAGTTCTATGCTGCCAAAAAGGAAAATTTGAATCAGTCATTCGCTAGCTATATGGATTATGAAGTTAGGGTAACCACTTGGAGCAAAGAGAGTTGTTGTATTATCAAAAAGTTTCTTTGTAGGGAAGGCATATTTAGGACAAAAAGAAAAAAATGAGTGCTATCTTTAGTCGAGAAAAAACAGAAGCAAATAGGACTTTGGGATTGCATTTACTTTGTAAAGGTCAAATTTAAGTCTAGAGAAAGCCTAGCCGTCGCTGCGTTCTGAAAAACAATGCCGCATGAAAAGAAGTCAGGGACATCGCCCACTTCAAGCAAGGTTGTCTTCAGTTTTGATTTATAGATTTGGAACAGGATAGAATCTCTAATATCATCAGAGTTTGATAGTATCAGGGAGGAAAGAGTAAGATCATGGGCCATTTGCAGCAAAAAAAAAAAGATGAGTTTAAAGTATTTCCGACGGTTAGCGAGGGTAGGCCAACGGGGATCATGTAAAAGTTTGATATTAAAAGCGTGCCTTAGGGCACCCATGCATATCTTTGCCGCATCATACTGAATAAATTCGAGAGAATCTGACAGACTGCAGTTATTGAAGGGGACCCAACTGTATTCCAGAATTGGTCTAACCATAGAGAAATAAAGTCTGACCACGGTTTTTCAGGAAAGCTTGAATTTCAACCTGCGAAGAAGAGCAATGCAGCCTGCATGGCTTTATTAAGAATTCGGGCTATGTGAGTATGCCAAGATAAATGACTGCAAAGAGTTATGCCTAAATGGGTGTGAAAAGTGGTCTTAGGTATAGCAGATGAACAAGTGGATGGTGAGGTTTAATAATTTTGGCAGTGAAGACAACAGGTAAAGATTTAAGGGCATCGAAGGTGACATGCCATGGGTTTCCCCAATTTGGGATGTATGAAAGATTTTTATTTAGGTGATGAGTAGATTCTTTTTAGTTTGTGTTGTCCGCGAAGAACCTTACATCACAGGAAAGGTCGGGGTAATTTACATACAACAGAAAAAGAAGCAGGTCCAGTTTGGATCCCTGGGGCACGCAAGCTTCAATAGCCAACCCAGAGGACATTTGGCTATGAATGACCACTCGTTGAAAAATTGCTTTCGATCCATGAAACAATATTAACAGAGGTACCTAGCTGGCGTAGTTTTAATAGAAGGCCAGCATGCCAAACCTTGTCGAAGGCCTTAGAAATGTCTAAAAAGACCGTACGAGCTTCTTTCGAATATTCAACGCCATTATAGATGTCGTGAACAAAATATTCTAGTTGGTTTATTGTAGAATCGGCCGCCTTGAACCCAGGGTTTTTGGATGTAAGACTATTGTTGTCAAATAGGTATTCATATCGCGTGTGTCAGACAATAAAGTCATTCATTCACTCAATGTTACCAGACCAGGAGGACATTTAGAAGATTAATTTTTCAGGGAGATTTAACGAAAGGGATTATTAACACGTAGCTTTTTTGAAAGACATTTTCTACTTCTTATCTGCGGAAAAATCATATCAAAATCAAGATCTAAAAATATTCGAGATACCTCTTGTGTGGATATAAACTGTTTGTAACTTAAGTTGCTTTGATCATTGTATTTGTCAGTTGTAAATTCTTTTGGTTTTATGATGTGATCGAACTGAATATGAATTCACTTGTCAGTATGCAGGGACATTTGTCTTGGAATTACTGTTTGAAGCCACATCATTCTTTGACCCGAGGACCTTAGTCACGTGATCTATATCCTTTAAACAGCTGTACGTACACCTCGTGTGAATTCTGTATTCGACAATATTCAACACTGACAGTCACTAGGTAAGCACGAAAACAGGAAATATCCTGGTGCACTTTACATGTTGGGTAGCCATACGTTTTAAAGGGAAGCAAATATTTTTTCTAGGTATTGGTCTCGTGCTAGTCCGCGTGTTTATAGCTAAACTGTTCCTGCGAGAAAGTGGTTAGATCATATCAATTTCCCATATTTGGCCTGATTAGTTACTGATAGTTTGTAAGTGGCTTCATGCATTCACTGTTCATGCCTTGTGTGCGTACATCTCTTGTATATGACGGCGGTCACATTGACCCCTGCCCTCTGGCCGCTGCCCAAAACCTGATTGCGAACCAGGCCAGTTGTTGTCTATACATTCCCATCACCTAGACACACAACTATTGTATGGCTGCAATTCATCGTCCAATCAATTTTTAGAGTCACAAATACTTATTTTGAATGATTGATACTCGCATCATTCAAGTGTAATACCAATTATTCTGTTATTCAACTGTCGCGCTAGAGTAAGCAGTCAAACGTCAATATGACATTTGTCAAAACAGCTGTTTGAGTGAAAATAATTTGTTTCTATCAGTAAATAATGTTATCAGGACGTTGCAGTGGCTGGCATTAAACGTAGTCTCCTACAATGAGTAGTTTTCATTCTTGTCTGACCCACACGATATTACTTTTGGGTCGATTGTGTAGAACATACGCTTTTCCTAACAAACTCTGAACTATATAAACTCTACAATCTATGAGCCGAGGATTATCCGCTTCTTCATCAAAGCCCTTGATTTCAGTTTACAAGCAGCATGTATTCTGTTGCATACGTCTGGGTGGAGATTTCGCTTCTGATGAGGATGGGCCGTTTGAGTTGTTGGTGGAGGTCTGAACCGGTACATGTCCTGCACCTTCATGCTGCATTGACGACCAAGAAGTCTTGTTGCCTGCTGGTCACCTTTGGCTGTCCCAGTCCTGGCAGATCCTGAATACCGTTGGCTTGGCGGAATTATGTTAGCAACTTCTTGATGGATTTCTCCTGGCCTGCGCCACGGACCTACAACTGTCCCTAGTTTCAATGAGCTCATGGTTCTCAACGTGTCCACTTCATGGTAGCCATGGCCTGATGCCTTGACCACCGATAGACAGATCCATATGCGATTCTGGGTGTTCCATGCTTATATAACAATGCTCAGCCCAGTTTCTGTTCCTAGTACAAAAGTAAATTGCGCTGAAATACTGATCAGTGAGGCCAAACAGTGGCGGAAAGGCTCACTGCCACTACGTTGTTTTCTTTTCTTTCATTTTTCTTTTTTTTTTGGGGGGGGGGGGGTATTTTTTACTTTGCCGCACATTTAGCCCATGTGCACTCAAGCCTGATCTCCAGAGTTGCTGGTCTCCATATGTGTTGCACGTTAGGGACTATTTCCCGGGCATGCATGTAAATATCTCCAAGATAACAATCAAAAAACATATATTGAACTTCAGAAGCGCGATTTTTTAGCACTGTTTATGTCTACCAAATAAGTAAATGATATGTGTCCCATGAATAATTCTATGTTTGATGCTGAATTATCATTTATAGAGTGAAATTTATAAGCAGTTGTAGCTCACTGTAGAGCACATGATCTAACCATGGCGAAAACTCAATGGTTACACGCCTGCATCGATGGTGCATTAACACGTTGACGAAATCAAATGTACGCAAGGAATTTTTTATTATACTTCACCCGTGACATCGGTTTTATATAAAGGTGAATAAAGCCTAAATTTTTCCTATTAAATTTCAAAGTGTATGAATATGATTTGCTCCTTACACAAAACAATTTGTTTTAATGATTAAGAACTACAAAAAAAATTTAATGAGTGGTACGGAATAGGACTGCTCTTGAAATTTCGGACTTGATAGTGTTAAAACGGTACTTGGGCTAAAGGATTTGGGTTTGTGAAATTACTCTTTATATTTGACTGAATAACTACAACGAACGTAAACAAACACGGCACAACAGGTCGGCGTTGAAAGTAGGCCTGGGCACACTTTTTGCGATGAGTAGCCAATTAAACTAAGAATAATAAAAAAATAGTAATCTTATATAGATGGAGAGTGAGTTACTATTTATCTCTAACTTCGGAGCGTTGTAAATTGGAAAAATCACTCGTGACCTGCAGTCATTCGTGATTTTGGGCCTTACTGACCTTTAGGGGATCCGAGTCATATGGGCTACAGGTGAAATCCTATTACGATGTCTATATCCCTACCTAAAGTGAAGATAATTGCTCTCCAGGTCGTATGGCACTTTTCCTATATATGTTTTTTTCTAGTAGAAAACTTGTTTGCACCCAAAGCATTATGCTACTTGAATATGAAAAACTCCAAATTATTCCGTGAAAAAATTGATGGAACCCATCAACGAATCCGCCATTTGCATATGCACAGAAAGACTTTTGACGTCGACATGACCCACAATGCAACACCAAACCTCAATCGTAACCAATCGTGTACGTTTACTAGATTCTCCATGTGTGTATTTTTACCCTCATAAGACAGTGCACATAATACCCTGGGATATTTCTGAGGAGGGTCTTAGCGTTCATTTCTTCTTCGGAATAGTTGAGCAATATCTTTATTTTTCATGATACATTTGAAATTATAGGTTACGGTCCCCAATAGCATTTGCTGAAGCCATCTTGGATCATGGGCAGAAGCACTGATGCTTAATTTACATTTCAGGACCGGTCGGAAATTACCTCAGATAAGTGATTTGTGTTGCTAATGATTATTTAAAACATACCCTTTACTTCCATAAAGAATTGAGCCATTATTAGTCCTATAGGGGCTAGGGTCCCCTAAATTTCAATAAGGCATGGTTTTGCCCACCAACAACGATCCGACATGAGAGAAAAATAGTAACTCACCCCAGGCTCTCTATCTAATAATAATAATAATAATGATAATAATAATAATAATAATAATAATAATAATAATAATAATAATAATAATAATAATAATAATAATAGTAATAATAACTCCACCCGTTCTAACCATTTTTTTTTGGGGGGGGGGTGATCAATCCTGCGACCATACAAATTCGATAATACAATATACGAAGATGAAGCTTTGCAAAATTAGTTCGTTCCTGTAGACTGATATTTTCAGTCCCAGATCGTACATTGTTTTTGTGCTTGTCTTGTTTTGTCTTTTGATGACAGAGCGTGGGATTTAGCAGTAAGTTAGAATTACGCTTTTGGAACGTCATTGGGCACATGCAGTTCAGTAAATACTTCACTTCACTCTGCAAACATACCTGGCGATTTCTTTCTTGTTTGTTTGTTTTTTTTTCTTTCATTTTGCATACCGTTATGAAGCAATAGTGCCAAAGTTTCCCGTGATTTGGGCCTCACAAGCAGTGTCCAACCTGCTCCTATACCGCGAATGTGGCCTTCCCACCGATTTTCCGCCTAAATTTCCGTTACGTAGGCGTTGTAAATTTTGATTTTAATGTGGTTGCCACACAGCCTCATTATTGGTGTCGGGCACCAATCACTGGAAATAAAAAACACTATGCCAAGGCACGGAAGTGCGAGCAGCTCCGAGAATAGATCTTTGCGTTACATTTTAACTGCGTTACCTTTAAATATTTCATAACATGTCATGAGTATATTATCAACAATCAACTTACATTCCTATGGTAAAAAAACAAAAAAAAGTGCTACCCAAATCAGCCCCCCCCTATATATATATATATATATATATATATATATATATATATATATATATATATATATATATATATATATATATATATATATATATATATATATATATATATATATATATATATATATATATATATATATATATATATAGAATATATATGTATATTGGAAGTCCGGGTCAAGAATCGGGATCCAATTTTTTTGAATGGACGAAAATATTGTGGTCGCTGGTAAAAGTTGCTATTTGAGTCCTCTGAACTCGAAACGATGCTTCAGTTATAGACGGAGGCCCCCTGGATTGAGCAGCTGTATCATAGTTTGATACAGGAGTGAAGATTTTTTTCCTCAGAATCCCGGATTTTATGCAAAATTGCAAGTAACAAATGATGAGTCTGATTACATGTTATCATGGAAAATGATTAATAAGAAGAGCCAACACACTCGACACAGATACACAGCGCCATCTACTTTACTTGGATATGCCCAGGCCCAGTGGACCTGGAGAACCTGGGCAGTAGTGGCATCTTGTGGCCATCAGCGTTTCTTTTTAATACCATTGTGTACAAATATGTGCGTCACAGGAAAGGCACAGGAATTAATTCAAGTATATGTGGTAACATTTACTGGGTTACATAATATTCTCTTTTAACTTTCGTGTTACGATTAAAAAGCCATGTCTCATATGTTAGGTGTTGTTTATTTTTTATACTATGTATATATATATATGTGTGTGTGTGTGTGTGTGTGTGTGTGTGTGTGTGTGTGTGTGTGTGTGTGTTTGTGTGTGTGTTTGTTTGTACTGTTCCCCGGTGATGGGGTTTTGATAAGTAAATAATTAATTGAATAAATAAATAAATAAACAAACAAACAAACAAACAGACAGACCAACAAACAAACAAATAAATAAATAAATAAATAAATAAATGATCCATATGCACATGTAACCTACACTCTAGCCAAAACACAAAATGGGCTCATGACACCGTTCAGTTGTCACACTTTGTGGTACATTATGCAAAAATCGAGATCAAGGCCATGTATAATTACTAATAAAATATTGTATGCATTAATACGTGACAGTGTGGCAGAGACAGATTTTGCGCGACTTGATGGGAATCCACAAAGTGTTTGCTGAGTATACATGGATTAATTATCCAAGAAGAGCCACTAAACCTTGAAACTCTGCAGAATGTATACTCTGGGCACTCTGAACCACCTAATGTAAGTTATACATGGATGTGTCTAACAGTACAAATGCAATATTCATTATGTAAATGGTGTATGTACATTTATGTGAGGCTGTTACTCCCACGAGATGAAGGGGGAATAATCAGGACGGTAATAGCATATGTTGACTCAGGAGGGAAGTGATAGATAGACATTCTTAATGAAATGAAACAGAGGAACTTGACTCCATATTGTCATGCGAGATTAGAATTAAGCATAATAACATGCAATCACATGAAGCATTTAATCATGTCTTTCTGGTGCGATAGATGAACACACAAGTTCTCTTGATTGCATAAAACTAATCATTTCCACAGCGTTAGGAGCACCAGCATTTGTATTGTACTCATGGAAAGACAGAAGAACTGTTGCTGCACACTTTAATGATTTATGCCGAAGTGGCTCCGAATAGCTCATGACTTTCCTGTAATACTGTTCCTCACATTGATGCCTGAGTCATATTTCACAATGCTTTGTGGACTGAGTATAGCTGTTCACCAATATCATTGTTGGTAATTTCAGTGGTATGTTACATTCTACACAGTCAAACCACATAAATACAAAAGGGGCAGCACATACCCTATGTTGAAGATGTCCTACCTGAGGGAACGGCACAATTCTTCCTCACACGAAATAAGCTTTAACCAGGTTTACTTTTGCATTATTGAACAAGATAAAAAGCTTTAATTGTTTGTATTGTACCTACCTATAAGAGCTTCTATAATCAGATATTAGGCACAAGTCAGCGTAAAATTAGCAAGCAATGTAAACACCACCAAAGATGAGGACTGTTCGTATTTGATACAGGTGTGTTTTTTTATGTCACATAGAACTAGGGATGGGCTGATATTTATATCAGGTATCGGATATAATGGGCCTTTCCTTTACTGTCGGAGTGAGATGGAAAATACATTCAATAACAATATTACTGAGTTCAGATAATAGGCTTACTTGTAGGTAATTTTGGAAATACACAAATTAATAGCTCTGTTACGATACAATAAATACATGATGATTTTTTTTCTCATTTCTGTGCATAACATTTTCAAAGCGTCGAACATCCCTACCCCGTGTATGTACTGCACACTGTTCATTTACTTGTGTGTTCACAAACATCAAACAAATCAGCTGTTTATTTGTACCTATCAATTGTATTGATCTCTGTATTTTCTGAAAGTTTACACTTTAAAAATGTGATTAATTATGGTTTATGGCTGGAAGATTTTTTGTTATATTTAACATAGTTTAATACTCAAATTGTGTTCTGCTCTGGCTATTTGTGTGATCACGCTAAGTTTGAGGAAAGTGTGCGTTTCACATTGGTTTCAAAATTTGGTGTATCTTTTAACTGTTACACTGGTATCGGGTAGTCATATCAGCATTGGATGATTCCGGAACATTGGATATCAGTATGGAGCGCACACTTAGATATCGGCTGATCCCTATCTATAACAATACAGTCTAACATATTATAACCACTGCTAAAACAAAGTCAAAAAAGCTTGTTTAGCGTCAACTTTCAAAAACTTCACATCATCAAGGTCATGTCCCACCTGTTTACTGAGATGACCCAGAGGTCATGGAGTTACTGAGACTATACGTAGATCAGCTGACGTTTATCTAGCAAGCATTATGGGTTCATATAATATCACTTTACGGCGTAACGATATACATTGGGTGAGGACCCTTCTGTCATGGGTTCATTTGATGTGCATACTTGATGAGATTATCTCTTGAAAATATCATGCTTCACCAGTGACTCATAGGGAGGAGCCTTGGATTAGAATAGCTGAATTTCCTATCCTTAACAGTCATAATGGATATCCAAGCTTTCTTCTTCTGCACTATCTTTGCCATAAACCAACCGAATAATGGTTCAAAAAATTTTTTGTCCAATGACATAGATAGTAGCTGTTGCATGCCAAAGGCTCCTGTTGTTTCCACCAGGAATAAAACTAAAGGCTTTTGACCCAAGTCTCAATCCTCACATGTATGATTTGTTTTCACATCCAGGGTAATCGTACACAAAATGTTGGGGTGACAAACACGACCAGAGGCTCCCTTTAGGTTCCCACCCACCTTCAACAGTAATCTATTAACCTCCTGCATAATTTTCAATCGCCGCTTATTTGGAGGCCCAAAGCACCCAGTAACCAATTTACTTCCACCTAAATATCCATAAACCATTCAAATAATATCCACCTCGGTATTGTTACAATATCAATAGTTAATGCATGTACATATATATGAAAAAATACTTTATACCAGTTCTTCGGCAACAATATACAGACCTGTATTTGTAGGTTATTATATGGCTTGACGTGTATCACTCTGTATCGGGTCAGGCGGCCCTGTATCGCTTGAAGGCTTAAGGCTGAAGCTGATGCAGGGGCATCTGGCCTGATACGCAGAGTGATAGAGATCAAGCCGTGTGATAATCTGTTTATCGCCAACACATCCACATCCATGCTCATATTCAGTCAATATATAAACAAGCCATTTATTCAAATGAAAACTTATTTTATCTTTTGATACAAATAACAATGCTTTAATCGGTCCTACATTTGCATCACAAAATCCTATAGGCATATCACATATTTCATTTTCCTAATTTGTACATTCGTGTTCAGCTCCATTTTCACAATGCCCTATTCTGTTTGCAAGGGAGGCCAGAATCCTAGCCCCTTGTATTGGGTGTCCATTGTGCAATGATGGAGGAGAGAGGAGGGAAAGATTTTCTTTCTGATAGATAGATATGTTTATTCATCAGGATACATTTTCGAGCGTACATTGCAACAAACGATTGAGAGTAGAAGCCTGCCTGGGCTTATATATACATGTACCTTTATCCATGAGAAAACAGTAGGTTTCAAGATAAGGTCATACAAATAAATCGATATACGTGTATACATATGCACCATAAATTTTCCACACAGTCAAGTCCAAATGATTTAAAACGATTTAGATATAAAATACATGTACAGCAATTGAATGTCCAACCGTCAAACTCAAGATAACAAACAAAGTCTGCGTAACTTTTGTTTAAATAAAGGTAAAGACATTGCTTGCCGAAGGTTTAAGGGTATCTAATTCCATATCTTGGTCCCATGGTGTTTAATGGAAAAAAATGTGAAAACACTGCGTAAATAAATTGTTTGCATGTCTTGTAGAATACAATTGTCCATCTAAGTTTAGGACCAAAATATTCTGGAAAAATTGTGCAAACATGCCATCCATAATCTTAAACACAAAAATTAATGTGAAAAAATTGTTTTAGTCCTATGTATCATTCAAGTGCAAACTACACCAGGTGGCAAATTTAACCTGTATCTATGTATTTCTTGCAAACGATTCTTACTTCATCTTGTGCCAAAATATAAAACAATCCCATTAACTACATGCTACGCACGCCAACAAAGATGGGGGGGGGGGGCTGTGTAAAAATAACCTTCTGGACACATATATAAACAGTAATACAAGCATATCAACAGCATGCATGAAAACAGATGTAGCTTGTGAAATACATACTTACGTCTTTTCTATGTTTCATTTCATGTCAAAAAACTGCTGTCTGAAAGATATTAAACAATTCCAAGGTATAGCCATTTCGCACATCGCCCTCAGCGGCGCTGAATTCAGTGTGAGTAGATTTTATAACAATACCTTGCCAGATTTTATTTGTATGTAGCTCGACGTGGTTTTTAGCCACGTTGGTCACGAGATAACAGTTCTATAATTTTCTGGGTGTCAACAAATTTCAAAAGTTACTCAATGAGAGGCAGGAGTTCACGTTAGCTTGTGGTGGAAATGTATCCAATGTAGGTATCTAGCTGCAATAATCAGTAGGTCACGCTTTAGTGATATTTGGAAATATTTATGATATTTTTGTTCATCTTTTGCTAAATATAAAAGTCTTTTCCGTAAATCCGCTTGGCTAATTGCTTTGACATTACTTAAGAACAATCTGTATACCTCGGGACAATAATTTTTCAACAAAGCCTTTCTGAAATCATGTAATGATCGATACGAGTAAACATAGGTACTGTAAGAAGAAGTGAAATATAGAAATGTTGTTTGAACTGAGAAGCCAACAGAGTATCAATGGCAGCACATTTTAATGTTAATTATACAAAAAGGACTTCACACCATGAACTTGATGGATATATGACGAGACTTTGCCATTGACTGCTTATATAAGCGGGGGCCTTCACGTTCGGAAATGAGTCCTGCGCAAGTAGCCTGGAGTACCTACATTTCGTCATCCTGACCAGCATCAAGGAGGTGTAGCGTCCTTGCTGGCGTCGACGCTCTCTAGAGGGTTCAATACACTGTCAAGTGGGAACGAGGATCCCTGTTGCCATAAAAACAATCATTTAGTTGAATGATATTGTGCCACAAAAAATGATGATTAAGGCACGCTGGGAGGCAGGTGAGAAATGGCACTGTTATATATATGTGCTTATGGACTAGTCCACAATGGCGTTTAACATGAATAGGATGAGTGAAATTTAGGTCTTGACATGAAGCTAACACAGATGGCTGATATAGACACCAACGGACCCCATTTTAGAGAATACTTGTTTGCGTCTCATTCCAATTAGGTCTGACGACAATATGAAGCAATTAACAGGTCACTCGAATCCTGTGGTTCAGCAACCCTCTCTACAAGAAACAAAAGGAACATCTGTTGCATGGCTGCAAGGGGGACCTGGTTCACACAGGGTTAATCTTCTGCCGATGGTATTGTGTAGAAACATAGCCCACCTCCCAGGACGGATTGTGTCCCTTTGTGCTCCAGTGGTTTTATTACGACCTTGCAAGTCAAAAACGTTATTCCAATTTTCGGGACTTGGGTCGGAAGTGATGACCATGGACCTGTAATAAGTAGGCGCTACTACTTTTACTACTACTACTGCTACTACTACTACTACTACTACTACTACTACTACTACTACTACTACTACTACTACTACTGCAGCCACTACTACCCCATGTGACCAAGTTTCTTAAACACGCCCATGACCACAATGCAAATAAACTTTAATTATTATATTTGAATCAAACTTCCAAGTTTTTGACATAAATTATATTGAATGAACACAAAAGCAAGTCTCATTACTTATATTTACATTTCCCATCATTTCTCTGCTCGATTATACGAAGTAAATATTGCATTAATAATAATAATAATAATAATAATAATAATAATAATAATAATAATGATAATAATAATAATAATAATAATAATAATAATTATTATTATTATTATTATTATTATTATTATTATTATTATTATTATTATTATGAACAGGAACTTGTTTCTTGACTTTAATATCAGCTTTATCGTGCATATGATATTCTGACCATTTGTCGACAACAAGTGTAAACTATCCGATTGGGGAAGCAGAAGGTAGGGTCAGGCAGGTTCACGAATTTCATGGCCACATTCTAAAAAAGTGGATGTAAACTGAATTAACATAACGATACCAGATTCATATTCCTCGTAAATCGACCTCTCATGAAAGGGCCAGCAACACTTATTGCTGCAGAGAACATAAAAATATTTTCCTGCTCAACAATTTCCCACGGTGTGCTTGGGGGGGGGGGGCAGGATATGCCAAGGAAAGCCGCTGACTCAGTCAAAACTTGACGCAAAAAGAGCTGCCACTTTTCTTGCTATGCGTGGAAGAATTGTGTGTTTGCCTGTGATTCTCCAGTGGACAGCCTGACACCTTTGGTGCTTTCACTCTTCACATGCTCAGCGCGAACTGTATTATCCAAACTGGACCAATGCTCTGAACGAAGTTGTATGGAAAACATATTCCTCTTTACTGCAGGCTTCATATCATGCGAGTATGAAGTGATGTGGGGGGGGGGGGGGGGGAAGCAGGGGGTTCTCGTGTTACGTGATCAAGTATTTTTTTTTCAAGTCGTGAAAAATGTCATAGAAAGCTAAGCATCATCACCCATGTTGACGGCCCACCTCTGAAGAGGTCAATGCTTTTATATGCGAAATATGATACATATGATGAACTACTCAAACACTGTAGACATTGGATATGGCGCCTTTTCGAGGTTAACATATAATTCGGAGATTAAAGAGACACGAAACTCTATGACAATAGAATATTTTGTTGATAACTGCGTGTCAACCTACGCTCATTTTGTCTGTATACATGATACTTGATCTTCTTTTGATCAGCATAAAAACTTGGAGCAGATGCTCCAACAGAAAATATAATTTCGGGTCAATCTGCATAACGAAGGACATCTTTCGTGAAAACAAGTGGCTCTCACAGCCAGGACAATGGCACGCGTTCATACTTTCTAAACTCGTATATCCGTGACTGTCCTGTTAAAGGGAAAAGCTATCTGTTGTGGCCTGTCATTGATAGATCATAAACTTTAAAGCCATAACTGTACTCTAAATAACAAACTACTGTAGTCAGTGGTTTATTGTATTTGTCTCTTTTTGTCCAGAACCACTACCTAGTAGTCATTACCCTATTCCGCCGTCCGAAGTCTTTACTCTCTATAGGCTTACCTGTCACTGCCTAGCCTTTATACATATGGGAGTATAATGGTCTATATTGCACACGTTCCTCTGTAAATTTTGTCCTACGCTGTATTAGCCCAATTAAATTAAAGGGTATAAAGCGGGTAACTACTCAGAACATGTTTTGTTTGCAGCCTGTACCCGTATATGTCTCTCTGAGTAGTGGCCCCTTGTTTAAACTAAATATTCAGCAAAGGCAACCCACATATAAGAAATAAATATAAAAATGGCAAATGATGAATTAGCTGAATAAGTGAAGCTTTGCTTATAAATGCAGAGCTTCAATATTAATGTAGAATACCTATCAAAATAAACATAATCACTAAATAGTATAGAACAAGTTCAGATAAGAATAAAGTGACTTACCACTGAACTAGTATTTACCCTTTCCAGCTGGATAGGACACATTAGTCCAACCACTTGCCAGTGAAAACTGGGGTAGAAAAAAAAAACTGGGGTTATGTATTCAATCCCAGTGATTACAAAATAAACAGCTACAGTCAGACACCTGCACAAACCGGGGCATTCCTAACAAGTGCTGTTACAATAGACATCTTGTACCGGAAATGTAAAACAAATTAAAAAAAAAATTTGCTTCAAAGCAAATCTGTCTGTGTGTCTTCATAAGCTGTCAATATTAAATGCTACAACTTTTGTTCTTTGGTACTTCACATCGCATTAAGCTTATGGCTGGATGAAATGTTCAAAGTCCAAATGACCTTGACCTTTGACCTTTTCAGGTCAAAATTAATTGCAAAAATGTACAGTGTTACAATAACCACAATTTAATCCCAACAAGAACCAAATCAGATTAAAATTGACCAAGTTATGGCAAGATAAAACTTTCATAGGGCCAAATGACCTTGACCTTTGCACTTCGGAGGTTACATGTTCTTTCAAAAATGTGCAGTGTGGCAATACCTACAATTTGAGTCCAACATGTTAAGTATTGAATGGAAATTGGCCGAGTTATGGCTGGATGAACCTTTCAAAGGTCCAAATGACGTTGACCTTTAGAGGTCATATGTAATTTTCAAAAATGTGCAGTGTTACAATAGCTACAATTTGAATCCAACATGATCAAAATTGGACAAAAATTTGGCTAAGTTATGGCTAGAAGAAAGCCACCATCGAAAGTGGCCTATACCCTTCAAGTGGTCTTTAACCTTGAAATGACCTTTGACCTTGAAATATCTCTATCTGAAGTGAACCTTGGCCTTTATAATGAAATTTTGCACAAAAATTGACCATTGATCTTGACATGACATTGATATTTCGCATGACATTTGCCTTGCTATGATCGAACTCCTATACACTAGGAACCACATTTACTATGGTATAGAAGATGTTGAAGGATTTAAACTCTAATGAGCCTTCGTTTGCATTATTTTGAAAACCCCGAGCTTTCATTATATAAAGGCAAGACTTCCTCTATAGAAGTACGATTATGTCAAGTTTGGAGTTTCTACGTATAATACTTTTCAAATGAAATGTCAGACAAATTTGCCTGTAAAAGAAAGAAAGAAAGAAAGAAAGAAAGAAAGAAAGAAAGAAAGAAAGAAAGAAAGAATTTGTCTGTGTTGGCACACAGACATAACTACATGATGACACCTATTCCTCACTACGAAAGTCTCCAAGAAACAAAGTTCTATTTGGTTGTCAACACTTAGTTTATGTTTCAAAAGAATGAGTCAAATTTGTAATAATTGAGGGCGCCTGAATGTGGGCAGAGTCAGTGACTCGCGCCCCCAGTCCGGCACCCTCGATCAGAGAGCAAGACAAACAACGATAATTAACATTGACACATTTTTCTGATGCAAATCCCTGTGGAACGAGAGGTCATTTGATGAGGAATTTAAATATGAAATCATTATTATCCTTCTGATTCATCAGTGCAACTATTGTCGAAATTGGCAGTGAAAAGGTTAACCAGAACTACAATAGCCAAAAAAAAAAAAAAAAAGACACACTGACTTTTTTTAATATTACCATTTTGGACTCCAAAGTCAAACGGTGCCATGAATCCAGGGCTTCAGGGCGTATGCACATGTATGGAAAAAATGGATGCTCAACAAGCCAACTAGTAGGCCTATTTCTTCAGCATAGTAAAACTGCTATTTAACACAAATTTAGTCAAATTCTTTCAGGACAGGATAGGCCTGCGTAAAAAAAAAAGATCGAGTTTGCATTCACCTTGGTATTATTGTGGATTAATGAATTCATAAACAATGTGGACAGAAGTTTTAATATGCAATGAATAATGTTGCCTTCGAGTAGTAATACCCCGATAGCTTTCAATAAAAAGTGCGCAAGACAATTGCCAAGTGATAAATCAATTTACAATAACATTTCAAGCACTGTTAAATTACTGAGCAATGTACTTTACAAGTGCCAAGGCATAAAAAGTTATTCCATACCTTTCTGCTGTGAAATAACTGCCAATACAACGCTGCCGCCGACCATACTTCCCTCCTGGCTGCGCCATGATGGTGTTTTACTGATAAATTGTTGGACTTTCGATACTTATAGGATTAGCTAGTTTCATTGCTTACGTAATACGCTCGCGTTTTCTCAGAGGAGATCATATAATGGTAACCGCATCTTCTGATTCTGATCCTCAATTTTTCAACTGAATTAGCGATGTGACAAATGTGTCGCTGGCTTCAACATAAAATTGACAAAAGCCATAACCGTAATGGCAACATCAGTAGCATGAGTTAAATATTGCGTAGACCAAGCCGTTGATGAAATATACATGTACAGCATTTCAGTAGCAAAAAGCACACAAAGATTTTGAAATGTAACGATTACCAGTACACATGAGAGTATGGACAGTTTAAAGATATTCAGATATAACTCCCAGATAGTAAATTTAATTTGAAAGCGGCGGTAATGGGGTAAGATGTTTGATATTGTCTTCCAATGTTTTATTTTATTTTCCACGCTTTACATTATTTTTATTTTTCATCGCAAGGGGGGGGGGGTTCCGACCCCCCACCCCACCCCATCCGTCTGTGCCACCCTTGTCAGAGGGCGATGTCTCAAACAAAGCTCTCTACTTGCATGTCTTCTAGTTATTAAAGTACATGTAAAATATGACGATTTTACAAAAACATTTTTGTTTTGTTCAATTCATAGAGTTCTTTGCATTATTAGGACCCTTTCTCTGATTAAAGTTGCATATGATTCGGGAACATTGCATGAACATTTATTGGAGTGCGTAACTGGGGTTCTTTTCAAAGGGCGTCGGGGATCATGGTTCAATTTTAGGGAAAAGAGACCAGTCAAATCGTAAGAGCAGGAAGCGTCGATCTGTCCTCGGCACATCTTCAGGTGTTTGGTAACTACAGTGATGCGAGGATTTTTTGTTTGTCAGTTTCGGATATTTTTCAAGTTTTCTTAACAAATTGAGAGGACTGTAATGTTGAACTACGAAAAACCGTGGCATTACACAAATTTTAAATTATATGCGAGACATACAACCCCTGAATTGCCGCGATCAGTATATTAATGAATGCTGTGGACCAACATTACACTTCAAGACTTTGTTTACTCACCCAGCTGTGGATAGCCGTGTTGCTAGGTGAAGTGATTGTCGGAACGTTTTGCTAATGAAATATGCTGAAGCCAGACTGACAATACAGAACAGGTCTCAAATATCTACCTCAGTGAAAATAATTCCCACCAGTCATGTTATGTAGCACACACACACACACAAAAACCTGTCCTATCTGTCTTATGCAGCCATACACCTACAGGGACTCGTTCTCAGCTTGGGTGATCTTGCGGGTACATGTTAATAAATGACTGTACTTAGGTCCATTATCTGTAAGTGGTGTCTGTATTGGATATCTCACATGAATGTTTTTCCCCCCGAAACAAGGCTGATTAATTGCGTTTATTAAACAAAGTGGTTTAGTTCAAGAGTAGTTGTTTGGATTCTTTCGGTATGCAAATTTGACGTTCATTTAGGCCGTGCACTAATGGTATTATACACGAAATTATTAAAACGTATGGATACTGGATCACATTCAAACTGCACTTGCTGATGGTAAATGTGGGGACCCGTGTGTCTAATAATTTGTTACATGCGTTGGTCTGACAATATTCATATTTAGTGTCATGAAAGAATTGATAATTTATGACATTTTTGTAAAAAAAAAACATCTTGAATTATAACTACCCTGATAGCTATAGCAGTTTGGTGGTGCTCAAAATTGCGAATTAGCCAAAATACTGCAAATGTGGTGATAATGACAAATATTCAGCTTTCTGCAGCTAGCATAGCATACATTGAGGAGTCTGAAGGGCGTGTTACCATGCCGCCAAAATACATTAATATTGTATTCGTTTGCTCTCCCCAGACAACACTATCTTTTCTGTGGCCATCTTGGGGAGTAAATAGAAAAATCCATGCGTCAAATACCCAGTTTGATGTCATTTCATGGTTGCTACCGTTGTGGCACAAATTGCACCAATTACCATATCAGCGCCTGATCTGGTTTCCAGAGATCGTCTAAAATGCCACCAAAGACAAGACTCCTCACAGTTGCATGAAAGTCTGAAGTCCAATCACAATAGTCATATATTTATTCATGTACATTATTAGCTTTGCGTCTTTTCAAATTTGGCATTTAATGAGATTTTCTCAGAAATTTAAATGGATTTGACTATTTTAATCGGAATACAATGCGAAACATATGGGAACTTAACACAGGGGACCTGCTCGATCACTACATTAATTGATTCATCCAAATTAGTGGCACTGTCAACTGGGAGGATGTTAGGCAGCTTTGAAAACGACTGCAGGGAAACTTAGGCTATTCGTCACACAGTCTGAGCCGCGATTGGAAAAAAATCAGATTTTATTTTATCTCATATTGTCACTTTTATCTTTGTTTAGCCCACTATGCACACATCCGCCTATCTCTGTACATATATGTCACCCTTCGCGGACGTACCCTTGCTTGTCTATGCCCGCGATAAAAGGGTCTGTTGGGTGCCCTTAAGAAGCAACATTGATATGCACTGATCAGTCGTTTGATGGTCAACTAGTAATTCCTAATGTGATATGCCAAATTTCTTAATTTCGTGCTTTCACCAAGTTTGCACTAGAGTTTTGAAAATCTAAAACAGTATGGCACATGTGAACAACCTGCCACGGTACGCCACGAGGAGCGGCTGGGATTTCTGTATTACAGGGTAGTTCCACTCAACAAGTGATGGTTTTTCTGTCAAACTTGTCTTTAGCGACCGGTAATTTCAAAGGGCGTCTCCTTCATCCATTTCATTGTGTCTGGATGCCAACCCAGACATTTAGTTTTCCATAAGTTTCTGTCTTTCTTTCTATCTTTCTTTCTTTCTTTCTTTTTCCCTTCTTTCTTTTTGTGTTTTGTTCGTTCTTTTTCTTTTGTCCTTTTTCCTTTTTTTATCTTCTTTACGACCAAATTTTGCCCATATGGTGTCCCAGACATTGCTATACACAGAAACTCTAATTTTGACACTACATAGCCTTACCAGAGAAATTAGCACTTTGGATTAGAATAGTCATAGTCTTCAACATAATTAAAATTAGTTGCAATTAAGACTTTAAAAGCTCCATATCTTCAAAACCATGATAGATAGACACACACTTCGAAAACATAAATACAGGTTAGTGGCACTTGTCAATTTAGTGGACAGTGAACAGAAGTTATAGATTGTAAACTATGCTAATACAGTATAGGATAAAGAACCTTAATAACTTTAAATGTAGAATATGTACAAAAATATTGCAGACAGAGGTGTCACTCTTACTTCAATTTGTATGCTTATGCTATAGGCGCATCCAATGAAGTATGAAGTTTGGCTGACAGAGAAAAGTTGGTTTCGAATATCTTCAAAACTATTATAGATAGTATCTTTATACCTACCTCAATTTATGGGCTTATGCTGTAGACACACCAATTGAACCATATACGCTAAAGTTGTACAACTTAAATTTGCTATTAGGCAAATACCCCAAATATAAAGTTGTATCTCGTCAAAACTATTATTCACTAAAACTATTATCAATAGAGATGCTATTTTTCATAACTTTAATTGAAAGATTTTTGCTACAGTCCTGTGTCTCATGTATAATACGCATCAAGTTCATAATAATAAAGAACGGAACATATATAATGGATGAGCCTACCACTCCTGTAGTCTCAGGTAATGACGCCGATTAGTTTACACATTTCAACGTTTCAAGCCGAGACCACTCCTCTTATGCCTTGTGCATGGATGGGGTCTGTCACAGACCAAAACTCATTGATTATTCATCAGCCTTTGCTTGCAGGACACAATGATGGGAAGGATGAAGGGACCACACAGAAGCAAACGAAAAATTAAAAGAGGTTAAAAATGTATTTTTTTCCAAATATGTAGATGGAGTTAACCCTGAGCCCCTGAAATAACAAATTTTAAGACCACAAAACACCTGTTGCATTGTTGGTTCATATTGATTAAAACCAGTGACATTTCACCACCCATTGACATTCACTGCCTGTTATCTGCATCTGTGAGTAAAGCTGGCCAGCATGTTCCCAAATGTCAAAACTGCCCGCTGTACGGGAACACCTCTTGTGTCACAGCTTCTGTTCTCATAGACATCAATTATATTGTTAATATGTTGCACAATTTCAAACTACTATAATTTTGAAGGAACCAAAACAGGTTTGCTGTCAAGTAAATTTTCCTTTCTAGTTAAATATAGAATCTTACATGGCAGTGAGTGAGTTACGATTTTTCTCTCACGAGGGATCGTTGTTGGTGGGGAAAATCACTCGTGACCTGCGGTCACTCGTGATTTTCCCCACCAACAACGATCCCTCGTGAGAGAAAAATCGTCACTCACTCACTGCCATGTAAGATTTTATTTATTCTATGTTTAATCGAGTATTTACCGCAAAAATTGTCGCTCTTGTTGCTTAGGTGTCGCCATTTTGAAGCGGAGACTTTTCACTTGGAGTCACTGTAAATCACGTGACTTAAACATTATTACAAGTAAATTGTGACGCGCCTGCATCAGTGACGTAGTGCATTAACGTTTAGACAAAATCAAATGTGCGCGAGGGATGTTTGATTATACATCATGCGTGACGTAAATAACTGCGCCGAACACAAACAAACACGGTACACCAGGTAGGCGTTGTAAGTAGGCCTACGGCATATTTTTGGCGATAAATACCCATTCAAGCACAGAATAAACAAAATCTTACATGGCTGGATTGCGAGTTACTTTTTTTTCTCTCACTCGGGATCGTTGTTGGTCTGGTACTGGTAGGCATCAGCGGCAAGGGGACGGGTGCCGAAGCGGCGCTACCGGTCATGACATGTGACCTACCGTGAGTTACTATTTCTGGATTTCACTCCAGAAAATGATAACTCACTGCCAAACATAGAGTAAATATTGTTCTTCCTCGAATAATTTAAAATGAACATTCTGGGGAAGACTTTCCAGGATAACATGCAAATAATCAACAAATTTACTGGGCGCTGCCCAACAGTGTGACCTTTTAAGTTTAACAAAGTCTAAAGCACAGGCGGCGATGATAGCTGACGAAATGAACATTTCTTGATGACTTTGTATTATGGTTATGTCACAAACACCACATCTACTTCTTCAAAATATAAACGGACAGAAGTGGCGCACCATACTCGGATCTTTGATTCAAAGCAACTGTACCTTGCTTCAGATCGAAGACAGGCTATGTCGCAATAACAACAAGGGATTAATAATTTTACAGTCTTCGTTGGGGAACATGAGAATGTTTGACGAGAGGAGGACAAATTGAGCAGTATTCAAACGACAGTATTCATAATTTACAGCGGAAAGCCATCCACTTGAGACAGTGCAACTGACGGACGCGTAGAATGTTAAGACAGCTGTGTTGTTGAGCAAACGGTCCGCGTGTCAAAAGCTGTAAATGTCACCATAAACTGTTTGAAATACATCTTGCTGCACAGACCAAACGGGCCCAGTATGCTGAATTGCCATGCAAGATTGCAGGTTATGGTCACACAAATTTCCAGTGTCCATCATGTCTCCTTGATTCTCTCTCTCTCTCTCTCTCTCTCTCTCTCTCTCTCTCTCTCTCTCTCTCTCTCTCTCTCTCTCTCTTTCTCTCTCTGTCTCTCTCTCCTCTCTCTCTCTCTCTCTCTCTCTCTCTCTCTCTCTCTCTCTCTCAGTTTAACCAAGATGATACCTGTAATGGAGGAATACTGTTTTTCATAAATTGCGTTTTCTGCAGCCATGGAATATGACTGTGGAAAATAAGAACACGTCATAACAAAAAAACGTAACTTGTAAATATTTTCCAAGCCCTGTTTCTAAACGCCAGTATTATTGACTTATATAATCTATTAATATCGTTATAAAATTTATATTATATTTCAATCCGTTGCAATTCGGTTGTATTCGATATGATTTGATGCGATGCGGTGAATAGTTCCATGATACATACGTATTCCCAACCTTTCTGTAATAGGAATTTCTGGTTTATATAATGTTGTCTGGTTCCGGGGTTATGAAAACGTGGACATATAGCTACTCGGTCGGAATCCAACATAACAACGCGTGGCAGTGTAAAATTAGACACGTGCTTGGAATTACTTGAAAGATTATTATGTCTGTATGTGACATATTGTTTTACCCCAATATTCTTTCTTTCTTTCTTTCTTCCTTTCTTTCTTTCTTTCTTCTTTCTTTCTTTCTTTCTTTCTTTCTTTCTTTCTTTCCTTCTTTCTTTCTTTCTTTCCTTCTTTCTTTCTTTCTTTCTTTCTTTCTTTCCTATCTTTCTTTCCGGCCAGACTTTTGTGTCGTCTTAAACTCAAACACCGTGCAAGCTAGAAATTTCAAACTTTGCATGGCTATAGCACCTGCAGTGAAGTTTTGCATATCGTTCTGAAAAGTCAAGATTTTGAAAATTATGCAAATTAGGGCAATTAAAAAAAATTCAATTGCTTCTGGCTTCCAAAGTATTCATCCGATATTGATGATGTTGGACCCAAATTGTAGATATTGTAACACTGCACATTTTTGTAATTTACATGTGACCTCTAAAGGTCATAGGTCAAGGTCATTTGTACGTTTGAAATATTCATGTAGCTATAACTCGGTCAATTATCATCCAATTTTGATCCTGTTGGACACAAATTGTAGCTACTGTAACACTGCACATTTGTATAATTTACATGTGACCTCTAGAGGTCAAAGATCAAGGTCATTTAGAAATTTTGAAATATTCATCTAGCCATAACTCGGTCACTTTGAATCCAATTTTGATCATGTTGGGCTCACATTATAGATAATGTAACATTCCACATTTTTGTAATACACATGTCACCTCTAAAGGTCAAAGGTGAAGGTCATTCGGACCTTTGAAATATTCATTCAGCCATACCTCGGTCAATTTTCATCCAATTTTAATCATGTTGAGCTCAAATTGTATATATTGTAACACTACACATTTTTGTAATGTATATGTGACCTTCATAGATCAAAGGTCAAGGTCATTTTTTCGTTTGAAATTTTCATTTAGCCATAACTTGGCCAATTATCATCCAATTTTGATCATGTTGGACACAAATTGTGGCTACATATGGACACTTGTCTATGTGGCCAGGCGGGATGTTGCTGATATTTTGGAAATAAAGAATACTTTTTACAGGCAAATTCTAATTTTATCTGATATCCAGATAGTTTTCATTTACATTTGACCTCTAAAGGTCAAGGTCATTTTGCCCTTTGAATATTTCATCTAGCCATAATTTGGTCACTGTCCATCCAATTTTATTCATGTTGGACTCAAATTGTAAAATTACTGTATATTTTTGTAATTGTGCACATTTTTCACACACACAGACAGATTTGCTTTTAAACAAATCTTTCTTTTCTAGTTTCACTTTTATATTTTCAAATAAGGAAGCAAGTAAAGTTTATGCAAAGGTTTAATCCAGTAAAATATGCATTAAAGATGAAGGACTAGACTTGAAAGCACTGGGGAATTCATGTTATCGATAATGGTCCTGCTAATTGAAAAGCACAGTCCGTTATCAGTAGTTCGATTCATTTTCACAGTATGTTCCACCCATACACATTTTGCGGTCTAGGTGAGTAGCAGTCACTAATAGGTCGACATGCATGGTACGTCGACAAAAAAGGCCGTCGGAATAGACGGGAAAATATGACCTGATGTTCGAGTATGGGGGAGAGAGAGAGAGAGAGAGAGAGAGAGAGAGAGAGAGAGAGAGAGAGAGAGAGAGAGAGAGAGAGAGAGAGAGAGAGAGAGAGAGAGAGAGAGAGAGAGAGAGAGAGAGAGAGAGAGAGAGAGAGAGAGAGAGAGAGAGAGAGAGAGAGAGAGAGAGAGAGAGAGAGAGAGAGAGAGAGAGAGCATCCCTATAAGTTTACAATAGTCTTGTGTAGTTTTTTTATAATGGATATCAACCACAACGTGAGAACAATAGTTTCAAAGCAAGAGTGTGGCTTGAGAATATTGTTTCTCTGGAATCCATGCATATACTTGAAAACTACATCTGTTTACGTCGATATTGATTGCCTTTTTTAAAGGCGGTCAAATTCCTTTCTATACTGGACAGATTTTCCATTTTATTTCCATTATTATTGTACTATTTCCATTATTATTGTACGGGTTACTTATCACTATCTTTTCAATAAAATATTTGTGTTAATTCCACTGTCTGTGCGATGCATAATACATTGAACTGTATCATTCGATAACCTCATTACATTTGACATTGCTGCAGTGGGACTGATTTCCGAACAGGATAGGTATTAACATTCATATATGTTTCTGTCTATGTGTCAACGCAATCAGACTTTACAGGAAATGTCCGTTTCATCGTGTTTTAGTAATAAGCGTATGTGCAAATAAACCCAACCTCTTCCATATGAAATATCGTGTTTCAATTTCAGCAGTCCTTTGCAATCATATCAAAAGCAATGAACCTACAAATGTATTGGTGCTGTCTGGTCAGACATGTGATTCATATAGGATGTACCTATGTCGTCCGTTACAGACGGTCGACCTGATAGACCTTAAGGTAAAGTGTGGAAAAAGCCGTCCAGGAGTGAAAAAGGCGCATGTTATGCACCAGGTGAGGCGTACTTTGGGCGTAGAAAGGCGTACCCCTTTTTGCACCCTCTCAGATGTGCAGTTATAAAAAGGGTTTAACCTGTCTATACATCCAAATATAGTGAAACCACAGGACCTGTGAAAAATGGTCCTTTCTGACAGGTGGTCCCTGAAGGCAGATAAATTAAACTAAAATATGCTAATGGGGATTAGTCCTTTAACACAGATGGTCCCTTAGCAGAGATGGGCATATAAGCAGGTTCTTCTGTAGTACAAGCGTAAAAAGGCCTAAGGCAGGCAGAGAAAATACATAGCTGGGGCATGATTGGGATCTATTTCATAATGTAACACATTATGAAATAGGTGTCAATCATGCCCCATAATGTAGCACATTGATGCTTGTACACAACCATCTGATGCGGGGCTTAAAAAGCTATAGTCTAGGCTTAAAGGTATGTCTATAGCAATACGGTTGGAGCTTAAAAAGGTATAGTTGAGGTATACGGAAGCATAGATGATGTAGTCTGGGCATACAGAGGTATAGTTGGTCTATGCCTAAAAAGTGTGACGGAAGCAACAAGGCGGGGCCATAGAAATGTATGGTTGAGGTATAGGGAGGTATATATAAAGCATAAAAAGGTATGACCAAGGCATAAAAAATATGGTTTGGGGATAGAGGGGCATAGTCTGAGCAGACAAAAAATGATTTTTTTTGGGGGGGGGGGGGGGGAGGAGCATAGAAAGGCGTAGCCTGGGTATACAAAGCCATAGTTTAGAAAGGCATGGTTTGGGCATAAAAAAAGTGTGGCTACATGATCACGCTGGTTGGGCTGTACAGTAATAATGCCACTTAGTTAATTTGGTCACACCATTAGCTCTTCAATGTGTACTTACCTATTCCAGGATATTTTATCCATTAGTCTTATGAGTTGATGCAACTGCAGTGTATATACAAGTTTGGCCACTAAAGCACAGAAAAATATAGCTTACCTCTACTACTACATACTACTACATCTTCCCAGACATTCCATAATTGATATTATCATACTGATACTGATTTATACAGACTGAATTCAGTATAATAATAATAATAATAATAATAATAATAATAATAATAATAATAATAATGATAATAATAATAATAGTACTAATAATAATAATGATAATAATAATAATAATAATAATAACAATAATAATAATAATAATAATAATAATAATAATAATAATAATAATAATAATAATAATAATTATTATTATTATTATTATTATTATTATTATTATTATTATTATTATTATTATTATTAATTCAGTCTGCATGCACATGGAAACAAATGAGTTATATGCGTATAGCTACTAGATACACTGCACGTATTTTGCTGAAAAAAAACTGTAGATATCCCACAATTAGCGACACAGTACGTACTTACCTATTCCAGCTAGGATACAGAAGTTTTGCCGGTAAACCATAGAGCTTACCTCTACTCTTACACTTCATCTTTTCAATATATATGGAGGGGGAACATGAGCAGATTTGAAATTAGTCATTTGACATCCTTTCCTAATGTCCTCATTTAACCAAGTCCCGAAGGCCTCAAAATGCATACACGATAGGCTTATACATGTGTGCAGGCATGCAAGTTAGGCATAGAAAGGCATATACTTCCATGCATACATTTTAAGCTCAGGCGCACAAAGGTATACCATGTTCCCACAGGTGCACATACAAGGTATGAGAAGCCGCAAACCTCAGAGCAGGCATAGATGTCAGGCGTAGAAAGGCCTCTTTTATGTAAGGGAGTGCATATCTGCACCAACAAGTGAAACAGAGACCTTGTACAAGTTTAATATGTGAAGTCCATTGAAACAGTGACCATGAATGGTGTATATGTTATATGTTGTGCATCGATACAATGACTTTATGCATGGTATACATGTGATGTCGATTTAGACAGTTACTCTACGCGTGGTATACATGTGATGTCAATGGCGGTATTCATGGTTATTTGGATCCTATGCTGCTACCTAGGCTACAGCAAGGAACTTGACAAAAAGGAGGGCAGATTCATGTATCCAGCAGGGCCAATGAGCTTCTGTGCTCATAGTAGCAAATTGAGAAAGCCAAAAAGCTTAAGAGAAGTTGTTTGCTTAGTTTTAAAACGTACACGATGCTAAACATATTTAGAATATGTCATTTCTGTGTAAGAAATAGCATTATTTCTGGATGGTTAAGTGACATAAATGACTCAAGTGCCCACGTCCTGCCAGCGGCATAGTTCTGTTGCCTGACAACTGAGGGGACCAGAACAGGTCCGCAGTTAATCTAGTCATATATGAATACCTCACACACACGCACGTACAGAAGCGTCAGTCATGCTGCAGTCCTGTGCCTATCAGATTGTCCATGCTCGGCAATTCCAAGCGCGTGAGAGTCCTCTTCTCGTGGTGCGTCATGTGTCGTGCCAGAAAAAGACATAAAATCATGCCAATGCATGGCAAAAGCAATGGAAAACAAATATCACATTGGTTCTAGGTATGAACTTCAGGGAAAATCGCTGGTGATAACATAATTTCATTTTTTTAGTAACCACGTATTATCATAAACAGGTAATATTAGGGTACCAACCAGATAATTTTCATTGTATGGGCCTATGCGCAGGGAACGGTATTGTCACAAAAGCTATTTGTGAAAGCCGTATGTTTTGGGGGACGGAAAGCTGCTTGGTAATTTGGCTAATTCGGTGTGTACGGGTAAAGTAAATGAAATGAGCACGGGCTGCATTGGAGGTAACACAGGACATCCTTCCCTTTACGACATGCATCAGTTATACGAATGGTGCATACCGTATATATTCGCCAATGTGTATTGGTGTTTTGGGGCATTGCACTTCACTCTATATCCTCATATATATTATGTAAAATGTTATTTCGTACTTGTTAACACGACAATAATGATAATGATAATAATAGTGATAAAAGAACGAGGAACATGCATCTTTTTATGACAAGATATTTTCTGAATGAAATGATGCTCTGATTATATATGTATAGATATATATATATATATATATATATATATATATATATATATATATATATATATAAATACATATATTTCTAACAAATAAATAACTGCAGGCTTTTTCTGTTATATTTCGCTACCGGTTTGGGGAATTTTTTTGCCCTTTTGAAGCTTCATTCTCAAACAAAATACTGGCGCTCATGCTTTGGTAATGGTTACGTGACGTTATGATTCTATGACGTCATAATATAAATCATTAGCATAACGCTCGTGGTGTGACGTTGTAAAGTCCCGCTCTCGATAATTAAGCCTAAGTGAACATTTCAGCTTCATCATAATTTCGTGATGTCATGGTATAAATTGTAAATTATAAATTAATATGGCTTTCGTTAATGTCAAGAGTTATTGCGCCATGATGACCTTCGACTTCTAATCATGTAAATTTCTATTTGATTTGGGTCTATATTTTCGTTGAAAGTATTATTCTTTACTCTCCCTTTTTATGATTGAATCGTTTTTTATCTGGAAAAATGGGCATGCATAGAATTTTGGATTATATTTTGAACATTTATCTATATGTTCCCTGACCCATAATTGTCTTGTTTCAGGCACGCGTACTTGTCTATGTGTTGTCATTCTCCGCCTCAGTTCATTGCCAGTTGACCCAATGTATATTTCATTACAATCTCGACAAATTAATGCATAGATAACATGTCTAGAAGTACAATTTATCAAGGTTTTGATTTGATAGGGCGGTAAGTTCCAACATTTATCTAAATTGATATTGTTCACCTCAAGGATCTGTTCGCGGGATTTACATCTAGGTAACCCACATTTTTTTGCTCCCAGAAAGTCTATCATACTTTTCTTCCTGTGTAAATCTCGCTTTTGTTGAAAGTTCTTTTAGGTTTGGAGGCTGTCGTCTGCTGAAAATAAATTTAGTATCACGCATGATATTTTTCATGTGGTCATCGATTTCTAATGTATTCACTATGTCTCGTAATTTGATTTGAATTTTAGGATTCCTGTGGTTGTACGTTGAAACCATAATTAATGTTTTCTCCTGTCCTCGTTTTGTGGTGTTGACCTTCCTTAACATTGTTTGACTATGGACTAACGCATATATATATATATATATATATATATATATATATATATATATATATATACATATATATATATATATATATGTGTGTGTGTGTGTGTGTGTGTGTGTGTGTGTGTGTGTATATATTTCTTTCAACATCGGTTTTTCGTGAGCTATGTACTATGTATCTCATTATAAACAGATGTTATGTATATTTAACACATAATTATTTTGTTAAAACAATGTATAATCTGGTAAGTGCAAGAAAAAACTGAAACTTGATTGGCACGAACAAGCTTACATATGGACCAAACAAAAAGTACGAAAGCTTGTGAAGTCTCAAGATGTCAATCTGCAGTCTGTGGGCGCTCACAAGAAGTGAATGTCGAGCCTATCAAAAGAGGTCAATGTGGAGTCTATCGGAGCTTACACCCGGGTAGGGGTTTTTCGGAGCCTTGCATCCTGGGATGAATGAAACAAGTTCCGTGTAACAGGCGTAGGTTGTACAAACAGTGATTATAAGAATACCGGAATTTTTGGTTCTTGGAATCGGACATCTTTGAGAAATGTAAACATTCTGCGTATTATATGTTTTTCATTTACGAATATACCCGCCTGGGTATCAAGGTATGGTAAGCTGGACTCTTACTGACGATGTTATCGCTATGGCCAGTCTGGAATAAATCAAATGATAAGTTGACACTTTTGTATGGTAAATTATTTCAGTTCACTTGAAACGTAACCCAGTTAAACAAGACAACTTTTTTTTAACCTTTTGCAAATGTATATGAAGGCATTACGACCAGAGCCAACTCCACAGGTATAGATTTCATACAGACTTGTCCAACACTTATACAGCCTTTGATACCCTTCTCATTCCTTGTATATCCTTATTATCTTTCGGAGTATCCTCATAAAGTCCCTAATCATTTTTTTGTTTTCGCTTTTTGTAATTCTGTTTTGCTTCTCTCCTTTATATTCGTATCTCTTTTTATGGCTTTGGAATGCGTATATTAATAGAGAGAATGAAAGAGAGAAAAGAAAACGAAAAATAATAAATAAGTGAACATACAGGTAAGCAATCAAGGAAACAAGCAGGCAAGCAAGCGGGCACATTAGTAAATGTGTGTCTGTCGAAAGGTCATGGATGTTAATTCTGCTGTTGTGCTCCAGAGTTAATTTGAGTATGTCAAAGAGAAATATTTAACTACATCAGTGGTAATCACCACAAACTGGAATCAACTTAATTATTACATTGATGCTAGATTCAAATTCCCCGAGAATAGATCTTTTATTCAAGTACCAACATGGTTGTAGTTCCTATGAAAACGCCGACCTCGACGTAAATTTCTCTTCAACGCTTGGGACATTTCCCTTGGCCCACGGAAGACAGCAGTTGACGCAGTCCATAACCTGGTACTCAATGCGTTATTATATTGGCATGGTAGCCTGTTATAATTGGGGAATTTGACAGAATAAACTTCTCTGGGTTGAGACCAATCCACTGACATAAATGACGTATATATATATATATATATATATATATATATATATATATATATATATATATATATATATATGTATGGGGGGTATAGGTGCGTGTGGGTATAGGTGCGTGTCTGGGTGTATTATGTGATTGCCCCTTTGGTGCAGCGGTAAACAACTTAGCTGTTAAGAGATGGGTTAACCGTAATAAGTAAGCACGACGGTAAGTTCTTGATATGATCTCATCCCCAATTCTAATCCAAAATATTTTTATCAACGGATCAATACAGAAAAAAAAAAAAACATTGAAGCTGGTAACATTTAATATGTCAAGAATTTTACCCATTTTGGCGGGAACGGGTGGATTAATAATATAACTATAGCTTTTTTACCCTGAAAGTTGCTTAAAATACATGGAATTGGGATTTTGTGCTTATTAAAAGTTGATTTAAAATTTCCTACTGTTTTATATTGGCTTTGAGATGAAGACGTTGGATTTCAGCAGTTACCTACTGGTTCCAGAAGTCCGGGATTCCATTGCGTTGGAGTGCATGGAAAATTAGCTTTTGAGGCGTAATGATTTATTGGTACTTAACACTTTCAGCTTACAACGGCAAACTGAATTCCAAATTGTCATGGAGGTTCCATATTCAAATTTCTCAGAAAAAGACCTTATTTTTTCTTGGGGTCGTTGGATTCAGTATTAAAAAATACTGAATGTGTTAAGCAGCATTGCGATGATTTCTCAGTGCTTTGGGCAAGTTATGTCGGACTGAAAATAATCGTTGACGTAAGTATGCCTATTATTGTAAATGTGCACCTAAAAAGTCTAAGTTCGTGTCACTGAAGAACCATGCATCCTATGCAATTACACTGAGCTGCTGAAACAATGGTCTTAGGCTCTGGTTTTGAGCCCTGAGGACCTTGCACAGCAGTACATGTAGGTGATCGCTGATTCCAGCCTTTTGGGATTCTATTCCCGTTTGGTGCAAGAATACTTTTATTCGATGTATAGTGGTTTATCTGTTACATTTAAAATAGTAATTCCCCCAGGCAAAGGTACTTGGGGTTTGGCTGAATATATGCAAAGTGACCCTTACAGTGGTGAGTGCTTTTAGCAGATAAAAATAAAGCATCACCTCGCTATTAATCAGTTTATTCTTATATGGATATATGACAATAGACGCCTACATAAGCGGAGATAGCAGATATAATAGTCAACGGAAATGACGAAGAACCAAACTATACGAAGAATGTTTTCCCCGTATAATGCCGTGCCGTTACATGAAAAAATGAACCAAAAGCATTCTTGTTGCTTTTGGTTCATTTTACATGCTCCAGGCGTCGGTTTTGCCTGTAGACGTGCACGTTTAGACCAGACCTATGTTGGTCCACTGGATTATGGTTGGATCATACCTACCGGGGAAAGCTGCATACAACGGACATGTTTAGAGGTATGTAAACAACGTAATAGAATGAATGTACATATAAAAAAAGGTCTTGCTTGCTCGAAGTGTGCCAAGACTTGGACGTCTTTTAGAAGACGGAGCTGGAGGATGTCCCACTGGGCCGCACTTTGATACCAGTACTCACGTCACCACATTGCGTGATTGAACGCTAGTTCTCACATGAAAAAATAGGGGGGAGGGGGCCGGGTAAGCATAGAGTTATGGTATGGAATACCCTGAGGTTTTAGCTGTTTGATACCAATGATTTATACAGAGCCGTAGACAGGGCGGATACCAGAGCTGCTGGAAGCCTCCCCATGATGATACTTTAGTCAACAAAATCTCGTCCCAGCCCAATGCACTGCACCGTGACAAAATGCCGCCTTGTAGTGTATACAAATAATTTATTGCATGTTTTAACTTAATTCTATGCCAATTAAGATGCTACTGATGAACAAGAATGTCGGTGTAGAACCTATACATATATCTATCGCTAGTTCAAAGCAAAAGTGCCCAGGAAGCTTGTTGCTCCACGATTATAATGGCATGTCAGTAGACAAATCACTTGCAAAGTAGGCAATCATCCGCAACCTGTCTGTTTACTATGTGACACATTATCTGCTTTCACTGCATTCGCTTTACATCAACGTGTTAGAACCAAACTGATTAATGAAAGATTTGTTATTGTGCTTCATTTAACAATAAGAGACGTGGTCTGTCACTTGGGCCGTTTTTCATATTTTAGTTTATCAGTTTTGCATGTTTGCCTCTCACGACATTACTGCATTGCCGGAAACTGGGATAGAATTAGGCCTAACTACTTGTGGGGAGGATTGGAATTCAACTAAGTTCTTCCATGAAGGCTTGGCTGCCGTCCATACCCTCCTTCATTGGGCATGGATTAAACCTGCAATGCTTTCATGGGGCGGGCTTATTTGAACGTCCAATCCTCCCCAGAAGTAGACAAACCCCCTGATGATCAGTTTTCTGCTCCAATTGTAAAAAGTACCGAGATGTTATATGCCATTTGCTTTACTCTTTTTACTAACATTTCATAGTGATAAAGACATTGTCGGTAAGAATTGTAAATAAGATCAATCATAAATGCATACATCAGGTCAACAGCTCTCTTTGTCGCCGGTTGGGCTGTTCCCTCAGTCTTATTCTGGCCAGAACAGGGTTAATGTTTTTGTCATACATTATGCCCGAACAAAATGAAATAAAAATAATCAATTTTTCCCCAAAAGGGCATGCATACAGAAAAGATTGTCACGTTTATTTTAAATGGGAAGCTCATATATATTCAATTTTATGTGCGGATGTTATTACGATGTAAGAGTGCACGTGTATGTGGCTATTATCATCTTGCACATGTTGTAATCTATATTAACTTATAGGATGAGTTGTTGAAATACATGAAGTCATTTTTCATTGATATACACTCGAAAATATGCACTTATAAAAATTGTTACATTTGTAATAGTTGACTTGTCAAAGTTAGGGTGACTTTGTCGTGGAAGTCAATCTTCATGGTTATTTATTCCACGGTGTCCTCGTTTTCCCTAAAGTGATCCCAGCTGTGGTGCAACTTTGTAAAATTAAGGGAGGTAGCCCAATGATAGCGGGTTTGGACATTGTTAATTGTTTTTTTCTGGCAACGTTTTGGCACAGTAATTGTGTGTCCATTTTACTTTCTATTGTTTTACAAATTTCCTTTTTGTATTCTCTGATGTCTGTCAAATAAAGATAATTTGAATTTTATATCTTGTAACTATGACGCTTGTATTCATTACTTAGCAAAATCTGGCTGCATGGTGCCAAAAGAACACGAACGCATTTGTTATTTAGCAAATCGATGTAGACACTCCTATGTTATTAATTTGTATCCTGTGAAAGTAAGATTGTTGTTGTATAAATTTAGTGCTGACGATAGTGTATCTGATGATATTTTTCTCGTGCAACCAGTACATTTACTTCTGTACTATTACATTGGCATTTTATTTGATGTTAGCTGATAAATTTGAAGCAATGATAGTTTCTTTCATGTTCAAGGAAATCCAGTTAGGTTTCTCCGTGTTATTGAAAATATATGTTTAAAATTCTTGTCATGTTAGGCATCATCTACAAACTACATTTGAATCACATGACAGAATATACTTTAATATATCATCGACTGTATTTAGTAATCATTAAGTAAATTTAATGGTATAGTACACTTAGACATGTTCTCATATGTTAAGTCATATCAGCACATCAGTGGGATCACATGTTAAAATACGCACAAGACTAATTACGTCATCAATGGATCTGATGATATGTTAAAATCGATTTGATAATAGAGGACTCAGTCCATTTCCAGATAATGAATCCTCCCTTGTAGGTGGGTTAAACGTTAGGCCGCGAAGGACCAGTCCTGATGGTAAGATCAAGCTAGTTATCTGTTCAAACACACACACACACACACACACACACACACACACACACACACACACATACACACACACACACACACACACACACACACACACACAATTGCTTACATCTAATGTGACTTTATCATGTTAAAGGAAATATATCTGCTTTTATTATTAAGGGCATAATTGTACGTTCTAGAAATCTTTACATAGAATGTGTTTAATTAAATTATAAAAATAGGAGTCACGGCGTTTCCTATGCAGCGTCATTTTTTCTGTTTTTTTTCAGTATTTTCACAAGGAATTATGTTTAATGATGTGCTTATATCGGACAGGAGGTGATCAAGTAATTTCCTTTCGGGCTTACTAATGTCTTTAGATATTAAATGACATATTTAAATCGGATTAGAAGTGATTCCATGGTATTATTAATTTTTCATGATATGATCATTTGCTTGATCATCTCTTTGAATCACTTGTGGTCAGATTTAATAGTATAATTTGACATTCTATCACTAAATCTGACTGCAGATACTTCTATAGGATCAATTAGTTGATCATCTGTTCAGATATTCGGCTAGAAGGAACATCAGTTTTTGTAAGTGAGGGAAGTGTTTAATGAGATGCTAATATCATCTTCATAATATGGCCAAAACACTTCAATATATGTTCATTAAATCGAGTTACGGAAGTGATTAAATATAGTTATACGTATGTTTAAGTGGTTTACCATTTACCATACTATCAACTCCTTTTAACGATCTATGTGATGATATTATCAAACATAGAAAGGTAAGAAAATCATATTTGAACATACTAAGTACATTTAACGACGATAAAATCAATGCGATGACATTATTAAACATTTAATGAGAGATCGAACTACAGAAAAAACTGAAATGGCATATTAATTAATATATATATATATATATATATATATATATATATATATATATATATATATATGTGTGTGTGTGTGTGTGTTTGTGTGTGGGTGTGTGGGTGTGTGGGTGTGCCCGTCTGTGTGTCTGTGTATGTGTGTTAAATGGTATACCAATGTATATACCTATTTATAAATTGGCATTGTCTAATTTTGGGCATACGTCAATTCGATCAGTGTCTAACATCAACATCATGTGTGTGTGTGTGTGTGTGTGTGTGTGTGTATGTGTGTGTGTGTGTGTGTGTGTGTGCCCGTCCGCTTGTCTGTGTATCTGTGTTAAATGGTATACCTATGTATGCCTATCTATAAATTGGCATTGTCTAATTTTGGACATACTTCAATTCGATCAGTGTATCACATCAACATTGCTTTCATGCCAAACACATGGGGGCAGACGTTGTCAGCTTAAATAGTCACTGATAAGATACTCGCACAGGCATTTCCCCAATCTTTCATTTGTGCTGACCTGGGATTTTTATTAAGATACATAATGTTACGCGAATCTGGTATTCAGCCAAATGTGTACCAGACTCCGCGATAAGAAGGCCTTCGGTTATACCACGGCCGATGTTATCTTGTGTCGTTTCCTCGTTTTGTGGTTGTATTAAGATATAACCGGTGTCTAATTGCCAATGAAGCTTCAGATGTGTGTCATTCGAATGCTTAGTCAACAAATTCAGGTGGTGTGTTTAGTTAAGGCTACATTATATATACCAGGTATATAGGTCTTCAAGTATGCACTGCCTTCTGGATAGATTTGTACGCAAGGGGCATATACAGTTAGGTTTCAGGGATTGGATGCAAGTCGTGAATTTGTGGCATTCCTGTTCAGTATCAGCAAAATTGTTTGAATTCGTTCACGTACTTGTCGGAAATAGAGTGTCGATCAGTATTTGGTTTTTCTTAAGGTTCCCCCCATCTTACTTTGTGAAAGAACTTTGTTGTTTTGATTCTTGTTCTTGGTTGTCCTTTAAAAAAACAGAAACAAAAAACTGCCAACTGTAAAATTTGTATGGTTGTGCACAAAGGACGAAAAGCAATTCTTCATTGGTGAATATTGTAACGTGCATGTGTATCAGTTGTTACCTCTCAAGACTGTTGCTTCATGTTCTGGGAATCCCTGTATCCTGTGACTACCCTGGGCGTATGCATCGAAACGTCACCCCTTTTACATTCAACAACCAAGAGACTATTGAACTGAAACGTGAATTCAATTTCCGCTCACATATCATGTATTCGCAGGAGACATTCCTGGTAGCGGTTCATGGTATGCCACCTAAATATGTTGACTTGTTGGCCAAATACAATATTTTCTTGGTTTAAAACAACGTCCCCCCTTTTGAAAGTTTAAAGTAGTTCCTTTCCAGCAGTTTGCAACACACACACACACACACACACACACACACACACACACACACACACACACACACACACACTCGCAGACACACAGATACACACACACAGATACACACACACACATATATATATATATATATATATATACATATATATATATGTGTGTATGTATATTGGAACGCAGTTTCTTGTTTTATTCAGTATTCGATAAGGTGAAAAAAAATATATATAATGCATTTGTTCATGTGATCAAATACAATCTATTTGTTCCTCTGAGTAAATTGATTTGATTTTCTGCTTAAATCGAATTGTTCTTCTGATCAAATGGATCTCAACAAATATCAGGCAACTTCATTAAATTGATGGTCCCTGTCTGATTTGTTCCGCGGACCAAATATGTATGCTTCGGAACAAATCAATTCCGCCAGTATTTGATCCGCGCAACAAATAGTACACAGACTATCGGAAGTGACGAGCGACATACCGGATTGAGTAATTATTATTTGGCACTGGAGAAACTTCCTTTTAATCACCAGATCAAATGGATTTGATCACGGGAACAAATATATTTGTTCAGGAGAACAAATAGGAATACACTTTATTCTATTTGATCAGAAGAAAAAAAATTGATTTAGTCATCTGAACAAATGCATTTGTTCATGTGAAAAAGTTCATTTTATTTGTTCTTCTAAATAAATCTATTTGATCTTCTGATTAAATCAGTTTCTTCTTCTGATCAATTTGGTCATAAGAACAAATACACTGTATTTGATCAGATATTGTAAATGAGTGCACCGACACCATAACTATATATATATATATATATATATATATATATATATATATATATATATATATATATATATATGTAGTATGGTGTCGGTGCACTTATTTACAATATTTGCTGATCGGCTAGATCTCGGAGCTTATTTTTAACGACATTTGAACTTTTTTAGATAGCTATAAGGTGTTTGTTGTTCCTCCACTGTATATTCTATTCAAAGTGTTTTGGATATGAACTAGCCATGTGTTAGCCTTCAAACTCATTTCAGATGCAAAAAGTACCAAGAAAGTGAAACAGATTTATACTGCTTCAAATGGATTGTTGCAAGAATGTGCAATATATAAGTAACTTGTTGCGCAAAGTAGTCCTCTGTAACATTTACCCAAATTGCAATCAGGACCGAGACAAATGATCACATTTTACAGCAAGCCAGATTTACTAATTTATGCCAAACTGTATTACTCTTAATCCAAATATTTTGTTATGCAAATTTAATTTTAAATGGACATAAGTGTTGCAGAAATTGATGATACTATCAGCTAGACTTACACCGTCGGCCGTCCGTCGTCTGTCCACAATACACATTTTCTGCTTCTTCTCAAAAACCGTCGGCCAGATTCACTTCAAACTTGGTGGGGATGTGCCTTGGGTAGTTCGCGTTTGTTCAAATGGTCACGCTCCAGCGGTTTTTTTTGGGGGGGGGTGATAATTTTTTTGTTCTTTTTTGGGGCATATTTAAAAACAATTATCCTCCGAAACCCTCACTTAATTACTTTAATATCCCACAGAAAAACTCCTGGGAACTCTTACTTCTTAATTTGTTCATCAAGTGGCGCTGCATTTTTTCTAATTTTTTGTGATCTTTTTGTGTCTTTTAGCTATATTCGACTTCTTCTCCTCTGCCACAACTCAGATTAAACTAAAACTTGGTGGATATGTTTCTTGTGGAAGGGTTAAGCAAAGTTTTCCAATTCGGGTACGCATCGGTAAATGCACCTTTCCTACTGATTACAATGCAAGTCAAAGAGTATTTTAATTTCAATTCAGATTTTCGACATCTTCTCCGAAACCTTCAATCAGATTGACTTCAAGCTTGGTGGCAATCTACCTTGGGTGGGTTTTTATCCAATTTGTTGGTCACGCGCCATTGATTTTTTGATTTTTTTTTTGGTGTGTTTTCACTATTTTTGACTGCATCTCCAAAACTGTCACTCAGATAACAATGAAATATGGTAGAAAAGTTTCTTGGGGAAAGGCAAAACAAAGAACCTCATCAGGTGACAAAAGTGTGAATCCCTGATTTTATAGTTTTTTTTTTCATTTTGCGTACTTATCGCTATACACACATTTCTATTGATTGCTATGTAAGCTAATGGGTATTGCAATGGTTAGTCACATTTTCGACTTCTCCAAAATCAGTTAGTAGACTCACTTCAAATTTGAAATGAATATACATTGGGTAATTCTCTACCAAATTTATTCAAATGGTCACGCTCCAATGGTTTTATTTGGGGGGGGGGGTGTTTTTGTTTGTTTGTTTGTTTGTTTTTTTGTGCCAAATCGTAATCCGAAACTGCTCAGCCAATCCCTTGAAATTGGGAACGGACATTTCTGGGCAGGATGGAGAGACTTGCACAGTACATTGGTGACATTGACTTTACCCATACAGTCGCATGGTCATTCTGTGAATTTAACTCACAGCTGATAACTTGAGAATTCCTGCAGCCAAGACTTTGATGTTTCACATGGTGGTGATCCTCAGTTACGGTCATATGCACTTAGACAATATATGTGCCACTCTGAGCTTGACGTCATTCACAGGTCACAGGGTCAATAACAGGACACATTGATAACTTAAGATTTATGTAACCCACGTCATGTTAGTGTTCTTCTTTGAAGGTCTGACGTACACAGTACATGGTTAAACGTGGCCTGCGGCAGTAAAGTGATGGATTGACATTAAGACTAAACCAAATGTGCGTGAGCGATGTTTGATCATACGTCACGCGTGACGTAGAACAGCTGCGACAAGCGTAGACAAACATGGCGCACCAGGTATACGTTGAAAGCAAGCTTAGAGCATATTTTTTGGCGAAGACTACCCAATGAAACAAAGAATGTACAAACTTTGACATGGCTGGAGCATGAACTACATTTTTTTTGTCCCAACCAGGATCGCTGTTGGTGGGGAAGATCATTCGTGACTTGCGGTCACTTGTGATTTTCCCCACCAACAACGATCCCTCGTGAAAGAAAATAGTAATTCACTCTTAGCCATGTTACATTCTCAATCCCTACCATTTGCTGTGAATAATTGCATGATTACGCAGCAAACCATGTTTTTTTGGGCAAGTTGGTAAATAAATGACAAAATGTAAACCGTGCAGTCTAAAGGCATGCTCACTTATAATGTTTACCGTCCTAAGCACTGGTGGCTCCCCTTAAGCTGTGATGGCTGACTGTGTCTTTGTGTGTCTGCACTTCAACCTAACTTTGTTCTCAAGACTTCAAGTGTCCTGCTACTCATCGGCATAAATAATATTCATATTAGCTGCAGTGCTGCTTTGGCCTGTATCATTGAACATTGAAATATCCGTATGCACAGACAGACCGTTGTACCTAACATGGAAAATATCGCGAGAGAAATTTGTATAGGCTATGCCTGTTTTCTAATTGCCTGAATAAAATATGTTTAAACCACACTAGCAAAAACATACATAAAAATAACTTTTTAAAAAGTCATAATCACATTCCTCAAACCCGCGGCAAAATTTTGGTGACCTGTTGGTTTTCCGTCAGTATGGCCGTAGCTTTGGGGCTGAGGGTAAATCTTTTGGCGGGAAATGGTATGCAAGCCTGTACCACGCCGTTAGCCAAGATCTACCTTCAGTGTTTGTTCTGCCCATTCACACACACACACACACACACACACACACACACACACACACACACACACACAAATACGCAATTACATATTATATATATATATATATATATATATATATATATATATATATATATATTATGTTAACTCCATTAGTAAAAGTAGGATGCAGTTGTACTATTGCAAAGGAATTAGCATGACCAAACTCTTCATCGGATTTGGCGCAGTTGGTATGTGCGTTTCCCATTTACGGCTAAGTAATTGGTGCCGAAGGTTGCTGGGTCAAGACCCGGTCGTTCCGTGGTCACAAACCACAATATACATAACACGGAAACTGCTTCTATTTGCCTTATTATTGGATGATAGTGTGGCTAGATTGGTGCAAAAACCACTAATTACCCAGCGCATGGTTGGACAAGTCGAGATTGAGCTTTATACGACAGAATTTTATTATCATTTTTACCACGTTTATGCCAGTGAAAATAGACCTGGAAAGACCAACAGACTATCTCAGAGTCTATAAAATCTAGCTGAAAATGCCGCCATTTAAAAACAACCTGCCCTTTGAGACTTCTTCAAAATGTCAAGTGAACATAATGGTACACGTAGCTGAAAATGTTAAACGTTATGAACACTCAGGCCACTTTACTGCTAATTTTTTCGGGAACTCTTGCGTCCAGATCGCATATCAGGAACGAAAAAAGAAAACAGATGGATTGTGTTCATGTAAAGGCAGACAAGTAACCAGCATGCCAACCTGGTAATGTTTACCCTACGGCTGTAGAGGCAAGCTTGGTAATATGTACTCCCTGGATATACAATTAGTGTATAACCTAATCTGCGTTAAACGGCAATTATGTTTTGCAGTCTCTACGCTGAACTAGTTTTAGATTTGAAAATTACATGAAAGTCGATTGGGATATGCAAAGTGCAAGGAATGTGCCAGAAAGAACAGTCGAGGACCACTGTACTTTGAGCTGATGGGTCATGGGAGGAGCAACATCTTAAGACCATCAGGCTCTGTGCTGACACATTTCATGTTGTTAGGGCTAAGTAGTTCAATGTCGAATGCAATTTGCCCCATGCGTATAAAACGTAGCTCTTAGTCTCCGTATACAAAACAAGAACAATCGAAACGACTTAGGACTTATCTCTCGAGTTCTGAAGCCAATATTAGAAGGAAGTCTCATGTTTATTGAAAATATATAGTTACTGATCTGATCCTGGTGGTCCCGTGTTGCATTAACCCAGCCGAGCCACACACTCGTTCTAATCGGCTGTCAGACAGCTCCTGTTGAAAGTAATCTGGTTCTAGCATTACCTTGGCGTACCAGTCATGTTATTAGGAGAGTTGTGAACTGTACCACGGAAGTAGATACAAAGGCGTCTCCTTTCTCTTTGTGCCAATCATTTATCGAATGCGAGTTTTAGCAGAACGTTTTTCCTGTAATTGTATGACTTTGGAATTTGGCATATGCAAACTCTTAAAGCTGTAACCACGTTTCAACAAAACTTGATACACAATTATAGATTCTTCTTTGTAGACATCGTACAGTCAAAATAATGTTTACAGCATTTTTACCAACTTGGTGTATCACTGTAATAAAACTACGATGTATATTCTGCTACAGATAGAAACTGCACTACTAGTCACTGCTATGGGTAGTTTGTAACATAGACTGTCCCTCAACATCCCTATCAACAGAATATCTACTGGTATGCAGAACAGCCTCATGGTCCAAGACACAGCATGTTCAATTTCATGTTCTCTGGGGACAGTGGCCCGTAACATGCGACAATTACCATAAACGACTGATCAAAAAGATCCTCGCGATACTTATTATTGACATGAAAGTCAAGCTGTAATACAGTGCTGAGCAATCGTTCCCTCCATCATGGGTTTTCCTTTGCAGGTGGCATCCATAGAAATACTACTCTGTTCACAACCTTTGTGGTCTACATGTATGCCATAAACATGAAAGCGGTTGCCAAGACACCCTAAACCGTCAGATGTCTTATCTGTTTCTATGATGTACATATAATATCAGATACAGAAATGCGATTCCATCAACATTCATTTACCATACCATTTGCGAGAACCGCTTTGGAACCACCAGTTGCCCTTTGTGGGTGACTGTCTCGAGTCGGGAATGAAGTTTGTTTATCATATTGGTATTGAAAGCTGGATGTTGATGTTTTGGTGGTTATTCAATCTCCGCCTTGTGCTGTATTTGAATTTGCTTTCATTGTTTGGTAATATTTTACTAAACCATACGATAAATACTTTGTTTGCTATATTGTGCTGTGGGCTGCGTTCTCCAATTTTTATTTTTAATTGAGGAAAAGCATTTTTGTAATGTCCCAGAAGCTTAGATTTCCCCAAAACGATGTACACTGGAGGCCGATGTTCTCCTTTTGCTGAGACAGACTGACGAATCGGGAACACTAATGAGGGGCAGGCCTGTCGTAATCTAGTGCAAGTGATTAATTTTGCGTTTTGGGTGGTTGGGATATTGTGTTTTGGAAAAAGCTGGAGTTTGTAGTTGGTTAGGAAAATTCACAAGTTGGGGGAAGACCAGTTTAGAACCGTCAGTTGCCTTTCGTGGGTGACTGCTTATCTCAGACCTAGAGTGAAGTTTGTTTGTTTACATTGGTATTGAAAACTGTACGTTGATGTTTTGGTGGTTTTTGAATCTCTGTCTTTTGCTGTATTTGACTCTGCTCTGATTGTTGTGTGGAAATTTATGAATATGGGTACAGTGTTTCTGAACTCTATTATATATGCACAGAATAGTCTCCAAGGGCCATGTACCAGTCCACCCAGTGAATATAAATGTGTTTTGTCTGACCTCAGAGAATCATACTTAGGTGACAGGTAACGATCAAAGCTAGCAGTGGGTGATACTTCGAATGTTTTAACAAAGAATCACCAGCAAAAACAGTATTGTTGTCAGATAACATTTTGATTATCGGTGATCTGAGTCAAGACCTACTCCTATAGTCTTAATAAATAACATTAACTGATTAGTTATATATTTTCTGTTTTGAAAACAAAATGCAGAGCCTCCAGATTGTTCCAAATTTGGACCCTTACTTATTTGTGAAACTTTATCTTGATTAAGCTCATAGGTTTACCAAAAGCTCAGTCATTAATATAGGATCCGGTGATGGTCATACCTCAATTGAAGCACTCACAATATCACATTCATTTTAAAGACCTAAATCGACGACTATCATACACATATCCTACGAAATTTTAAACCTGACTGATCACATGAATGATATATCTGAGGTGCCGTTTGCAGTCACTGAAATCTTGATAACTGAAAATATATGCCCGGTGTTCAGAAACAAAAAAAAGGAACCAAAACTAAAAAAAAAAAAAACAAAAGCGAAAAAAAAACACAAAACACACCCCCCCCCAAAAAAAAACAAAACAAAACAAAAACAAAAAAAAAAAAAAAAAGAAAAAAAAAAAAAAAAAAAGAAAAAAAGAAAAAAAAAAAAAAGAAAGAAAACCGCCGATAAACAAATATTGCAGTTTGATGCCTTATATGGGCCGATCCCTTAAGGGAGCAATCCCTTATTATACGCTTTCATCGCCACTGGAAAATAATATGATCAAGTAGCTCCTGGGGACATTTCTATTAACATACATATAAAACTACCTCTCTCAGGAGGCGATCCATGAGGGAATATTTTAAGGAGAATTTTCATATCAGACAGAATAAAACAGGCAACTACTTTAATGATAAATGGTGGATCTAGGCCCTTTACTGATCTAAAAGATGGGGTTGGTTGTATGAATCAGTTTTGCTCAATATTGCCAATTAGAACGGAAATCAGAATACCTGCTTGCGGCTTACAATTATGGTACATTTCGAGCCTTCACTGCTGCCACCCAGAACTATCACCACTCTTACCACGGTATCCAGATTATTGCCACTGATTACAAGATAGCCAGTTTGGTTGACAATCCATGAAAGATCCTAACACCAGTAACTGTAAGGAAACAGATCTAATACCTGCCAAGCTAAAGCTCTCACTTTCCTTTATGATTTATTAGCATATCAATTCTTAAGATATGCATCAAATGTGTAGAAACCATTTTCCAAAAGAAGCTAAGAGAAAATAAAGGAGTTGATTCCCAACTTCATAACGATGCTCAGAATAAGAAACATCAAAGGCTTGTCAAGGTGCCTACCAGCTCTTGTAGAAAGACAATTAGATATCCAGTGGATATACAATTCCCCTCCCGGTGTACACGAATACTTGTCTATTTACGTAAATGTTTATAGTTGTCTAAATGTTTCAATACGTCTCTTTATACAAATAAAAGCAGAAGTGCCACATATTTCGTGTAGTTCCGAACACATCTCATCCCCTCACACACATAAGAAAAGCACAATCCAATCTCTGCACGCCTCTGTTCAATTACCGAATCCTATGCAGAAAAAAAGGTAGGCGAAGTAGAGTAGATAAAACATCAAGATTGGTCTGCTCAGCTGGCAAGTTTGTTTTTTTTTTTTGTTTTTTTGGGGGGGGGTTTGGGGGGGGGTTGTTTTAGTTTTTTTGTTTTAGTTTTTTTGTTTTTGTTTTTGTTTTTTTCGCACAACCAGTTTCAGAAATTTGATTCTGACGCTGTACACGATGACGCTTGTCTCACTGCAAGGAATCGTTGTGGCTCGTGATCTGCCTCACATATGTTTGAAGCAACCAGTACATGGCCAAAAGACTGACGGGTAAGTTTAATGCTTTATTTACGGCACTGTCCGTCGGAAGTTTAATCATTTACATATGCTGTGTATTTGTGTTACCCAGCACATGATTTAAACTTCCAGTAAAAAATTAGGACATTAACGTATAATAAAACCGTACACACATATTCTTTGTTGTGGCCAGGAGAGGTTGTACAGAATACACCCCAAATTTATATTCCGCCAAAATTAATTATCCAAATTATTTACTAAATATCCAAGTTAACATTTGCTTCCACGAAAATCGGTAGTATGTTGGTCTACTAGAATATGTTACTGGCGCCAGGGACGGCCGACAGGTCGAAGTTCTATTTTTATGATAATATGTGAATTATCTGCCTCTATTTGTTTTTTCTTTTTTTAAACGTCAGTGCCAAAGGTAGACAAACTGCCAAACACCTCTCATCATGTTTATCAAATTGCAGGCAAACTGGTCTTAGTAAGATAAACTATTGCTGGCATAGCCACACTTACACTCTGTATCAGGAATACTGTGGCTGAGGGCAGCGACTCATTCTTCAACCTCCACTAAACAAGCGTCGCTTGGAGTAGAGGGTGCATACTATACTCTCTTTTACTGAAAGTCCAACAAACTGAAGCTAACACAGCCTAAGTTGCATTAAATCTTTGCGTCCGGTGACATTTATAACATGGTACTAAACAGTTAGGGCACTTCAGTTTGGAATTTGAATAGTTGTAGTTTTCTTTTATATATCCCCCCCCCCCCAAAAAAAAAGGTTTGACATTGTCGTTGCCGGCACTGTACTGTATAGTATTGTGGTGTAGTGTTCAACTATCAGGTCAGAAAAAACTGAAGTAAATTTTAATCACCAGCAGTGTGGTGCATTGTTTGCTTTCGAAGCTTTTTCGTCGATGGCCAATAAGTTCGTTATTATGTAGCACGTAGGTGCATGCAAGTCCACTGGTTACATTTGAACAATTTCATCAGTTTATTGGCAACTTAAATAAAGCAAAGATTAAATGTCCATTAGTTCAGCATATTGTGCTCGAGGAAAGAAAAGAAAGATACGTTTACTGTTACAATGATCTACAAAAGGTCCCCTTTTGCTTTCATGATTTCCAACTGATAGAAAAGCTAAGTAAAAGAGCGAAAATATATAACATTGAGGACCATAGCACATGCGCATTCCAGTTGGCATGCAGGGCTGATGTGTAGGTGATGCAGCCAGACAACCGAACAGGAGCACTATTCATGCATAATTATGTTTATACGTATGTGTGAAAATACCCTACGCTTTGATTCATGCTAGATACGACAGGCTACTATGCTTTTGATCCCGAATACTAAAGAACAAGGGTTAAACGCATTTCTTTTCACATTGTGCAAGAGTTTAGTAAGGCTGTCGTACTTGCTGTGTTAGGCGAGTAGACCTCAGACGCACATGTGTTTTTGATGACCCAAGTTACGCACTTGAAACTGTTCCCGACCAGTCTGTGCTATGTGCAGGGTATCGGCAGCTGCAAGCAAGCATGTCTGTATTAGCTAATTGTAGCTAGTCCACCAACCCCCTTTTTGCGTTATAATGCCACAACAAGGTTTTGTCATTAGCTTAAGTATAGAACAGCTTCATGCATTTCAGTTTTCCCATAATAAAACAACGCATTTATGCATCGTTTTCATCAGTATATTCCGACTCCCCTGTGGTGCTCTATTATGTTAAACAATATGCTTAGGCCTGGCTCACTGTATGCAGGTACATTTTCAATGTAAGTATATCTCCTTGGTTTATATAGTAGCATAGTCTTATCTATGCTTGTTATTCTTTATGTAGGTTCAACCTTTATATCATTCGTTCACCGCAATATAGGCAAGGCCTGTTTGATAAGCAACCATTGACCACTGCATTCCGTAGTGCTGCATTTTATGTTTTTGTTCCATTGGGTACAACCACGAACAGATCCTTGAATATTAAGTTCAAGACTATGATCTTAAGTCTTAATGATGTATCTGATTACCAATGAAAATTAAAAAAACACACATCCGTCATCGGGCATTGAAACGATTCAAGGCCGTCTCCAACAAGCCTCGAGCTTATAATTCCTTCAATTTTATAAAACGTCTAGAAATAGTTGTGATCCCAAGTGGACAGCAAACATGTCAAACCTAAACATTGATGGAGGCATTTTAAATATATTCACCAAACTATCTTTCCTGTCATCGTAGATGACAACATTATATTATGTACTACTGAAAAATGTGAAGTATTTCATTTCTATTTTAAAAGCCAATGCAAACCACTTTCTGATATTGGTGCATTGATTCTGTCGCAGTTCAGTTTTAGGACTGCGTTACGACCCCAAACATCCCTGTGGATGATCACTATGTAACAAAGTCTTATCTTCCCTGAAACATACCTATGCTTCTGGACCAGACAATATTGCAAATGTCCTACTAAAGAATAATGCTGAGCCTACCTGCAAACCGTTGTTTAAAATATTCAAACAGTCTCTCAATCTTACTTCCCTACTGCCTGGAAGAGATCTAATGCATTTCCCGTGTTTAAAAATTCCAATAGACAGATAACAAGCAATTATCGCGTAATTTCTGCTTTGCAATATTTCAAAAATGTTTAAAATTAAATGTTCTTTATGAATAAGGTCAGGCTTTCATGTTAATTACTCGACTTTTAACCAGCTTGTTTATATCATTCATGATATTTAAAATAGCTTCGAAAACTCCAATGAGGCTAGAATGATCTTAATTGATGTTTCTAAGGCCTCTGTAAAAGGTTGGCACTCTATATATCTGTTCAAACTTTGGCAGCTTGGTCTTTCTGATCAATTCGTAACTTGCATTGAGAGTTCTTTATCAAACCGCTTTCAGTTTTTATTTATTTAGGTCAAACATATTGCAAGCGAGCGTTTCTCACGGATCCATCCTGGGTCCACTGCTTTTTCTAGTCTATGTAAACGATCTAGTTAAAAAGCTCACCTATGCAGTAAAACTGCTTGCTGACGACGCAAATCTTTTCGAAATGGTCAAAAACCCAACCGTGTCATCCGAACACCTTAACAGAAATATCTCCCTTTACGCTCCACCATTTGGCATTGGGGAAAGCTATGGCGTGTTATATCCAATGCCCTTGAATCTTCATCTGTCTTCTTTTCTACCCAGCTCATTAAACCTCGCCATCCCCTTCTCGGAGAGTCGGCTATACATGAAATTGGCACTCACACACATTTTGGTATTACTCTGAGTCATACCCTGTCTTGTCATGTGCATATAACTCGTATCACAAAACATAGAGACAAAGGATTGCAGCTTGTCGAAGGGTTAAACGTAAGCTTTTACGTAAAACCCTAGTAAGATTTTACTGCACTATGACTCGACCAATTCTCGAATATGGCTGTGAACAGTTTGACAACTGTGGTCAAGCTCTGTCTGACCTTCTGTGAAAATGTGCAATGTGAGCCTAGCAAAATTTGTACAGGGGCGTTAAGGCACACTTCGCATGTAAATCTCTCACGTGCACTTGGTTGGTCAACTCTTGCTAGGAGGCGTAAATACTTAAAATTAACGACACTCTGTCTTTCCAATCGTATTCCCCCCTAGCCCTGTTGGTCGGCCTCTTCACCAAAATGAGCTCTATACGCTCCACCATTGGAGAACCAAGCGATTCAAAACTCTTTTTTGGGGGGCACGATTCTATGTATCAACGAAATAACCTTCCTCCCGACATAAGAGATTCAATTTCTCTTCAAATCTTCAAGTCAGAACTTAAGGCTACTCTGCTGGCTGTGGATCAAGTTCCTAACTTTTATGCTCATAGGCACAGATTTGTTGACATTTAACACATCCAGCTGCCCTTAGGTGTCCCTTAAACCCAGTTATGATATCTCCAAAGTCCACGTTATTACATACCATACATGCTCTTGCTCCCATCATTAGGAAGACTTGTATCACTTTTCCTTCAATGTCCTACTTGCCATATCCACAGAAAATCAGTTATTGTTTATACAATTTCGTTAATTGTTCTGGTGTTATAATGTTCATGAGACAGGAGTAAAAACGAGTAATGGATAGATGATTAGATTTTTCTTCTGGGCAGTGAAGAATATCAAATGATATAAATATTCGGATCTTTGAAGAAGGCCAGAAATACATAATAAACACTTGACGTGTGTTTATTAAGAGCATCATTGTGAACTGTATTTGACACAAGTTGGTTCTTGTGTTATATGTGTAAAAGCGTTCCAACATTCCATTCTCTCCATATTAAGAGTTTGGTAGTAACATAGCTGTGTATTGTCCTGTACATTGTTGTACGTAGCATGTGTGTCTCTCCATGTCTCGAGAACCCATTATTATCATATTATAATATTGCAATGACCGTTTTCATAACGAAACGCAGCGTTCCATGCCACAGAATTCAGAGGACATCAAAGTATCACTTAACCCTTGACATTTCAAAGTGAAGAATCGTTCATAATCATGAACAGTTGACATAAACCTGTATTCTGCATTAGCTAAACATCTGCGGACCTGATCCATTATGAGGGCCTGTCCAGTGATTGTGGCGCATTTCGACATCTTCTGCTACTCAGCCTTTACAAGGAACTAATTCATGCCCTTGGGAAGACTTTTAACCGAGCTACAAGATCCACATTCCGGGCCACAGGACTGCCATAAAGCGTACTTCAAAGCAGTGTATTTACGTTATTAGGTTATGCTTGTACTAAAAAAAGGCTCATTATATATTGCCTACTATTTTTTTGATACAGGGACCTTCATTTAACATTAATCACGTACATTTTATGCATACTACCTCTTCAAAAGATTCAATCAGTGCAATAGCATATAAACGTGGTTGCCATGTAGATTATGGTGCATTCTGCACCCCATGATTTTTGAAGTTCACTGAACACAAATGACGCACATATTTTGGCTACTACCTATTCAAAGTATCCAATTGGTACTGCCGCATATAAAGTTGGCAGGCATTTTGAATAGGATGAATTCTGCACCCAACGGTTTGCGGAAAAAAGTTGCTCGATCTTTTTTGTGATCCTTAAAAAATGAGACCATAAAAATGTATTTTGAAAATGAAATATCTTAAAACATCAGAAGTGGTATGTTATATGCTCTCATACGATAAATTGTATGCATTGGACTTCCCAGTAAAAGACTGCTGCTGGGTCTTATTACAGTGTACCCCCTCCAACTCGTCGACTTGGAGGCTAGAAAAGCATACATATAGACACTATTAACTTGGGGGCAAGGAGGAGGTTGACACTATGAAATAGTACATAGAGTAACAAGGCATTACACACATGGCTGTATAAATATAAGCCCTAAGTAAAAAATTCAAGATAATAAAACATAATAGAAGACTTATTCAAGCATTAACGCTGAAAATAGACTATTAAACAACTATAAAACAGGTGAATTGTTCCCCCGTAAACTTGTCCCTTTAAATCGTACTTCACAAGGTAACGTTGCAATAATCCGTGGTTATATTTCTGACACATTTTAATCTTGTTTTGCACAGAATCTTTCAGAAAATAGTTTAAACTCTCTGTTTATATAAGCAAAACTATGGCTAACGGCTTAAAAGCCCAGACACTGCCTAATAGCTATAAACCTCTTTACATGATAAATACAAAAATCCCCAAACCTAGCACTGAAATAAGTGTGAAATGTCCACATCACCTGAAGTCTTCGCACGGAGGAGTCCCTCTTAAGCAGCCCAGAGAATCTATATGTTACAGCGGCATAGTCAATGTTCGGGGTGCTCTGACCCATTAGTTTCGCCTTTATATATCTAGAAACGACCTTCAAAAGCAAAGTGGGGGCAAGCGCTTGTAAAACAGAAGACAAAAGGAGAACTATTTGCTCCGACAGACTGGGGCAGCAAGAGAACAACACAGAAGAAAAAAATGTAAAGTCTGCGCAGCTTTATCCGTGCAATGTCCTGGTGAAATTTCCAATTTAATTTCACAGTAGCAGGAGAAGAAACATTACATATATATCAATATTTAATTTTCACAACAGCTACAATATCCACGCAGGTACTCGTTGTCACCTCAGAGGTGGCGCGGCGAACAAGCGTTGAGGTCTCGTACAGGCTTTCCATTGCACATTGTAACATGCAAAACTTGGGTATTACAATGGAATGTGAACTTTGTTTAAACATATTTTATTAAAAAAAACAAACAAACAATTGTGAATCAGGTCATAGCCCGATATTAATCCCTCCTGGACAATAGGAGGAGAAGTTGGATATTGCATAACAAGGAAGACGATACACTTGCTCGACACACTTGCAAGATATGTAACAATACGTGACAAGATAGGTAGAGTGGCAATGCTACACAGCTTGAAGAATTGAACGAGGACAAGACACCAGAGACAGCAAAAGGGTTTGGGATAGATCTTCACTTTATATCTTGATTCAAATATTACATATAATAGCTATTTATGTTTAAATATACGGTAAAACCTCTTAAACCGAATACCTCCGTATACGGAACACCTATTTATACTGAACACCATCTATTTGTCCCAAATGTATATTTCTACTGTAAGCAAACCTCCCTATACCAAACACCTTACCATTTTCCCGGTCCCAATGTTGTGTAGTATAGGGATATTTTACTGTAATCTGAAATTAAGCACCACCTACAGGTTTATCATTTCTGCTTTGACAGAAACATTTTTACGCGAAAGTGGGCCTTTGTTCACATTACACCCTGAATATATTTGTGGGTCGGAAAACCAAGGGCAGACAAAACAGAGCAGTGTGGTGGCAACAGGTGTTCAACAGCTTACCCATGGGTGGTTTCTGCTCTAATTTGGTATTTAAGCAGTTAAGGCTGCCTTTGAAGTTAATCTGTTTAGTTTCAGTCTCATCACTAATTACTCAGTGCCAATACCCCAAAAAGTACTGAGTGTATGCTTAGTGTAAGGAAGTTTTCTTTTTTTTTTGGGGGGGGGGTGTTCATTTTGGATGTTCATGTTCAGCTTATGGAAGTTTTCAGTATGGGGAAGTTTAATTATAATTGAAGTTCATGAGAACAAAATGGAACCGAGAAAAGTTTTCAGTATAAGGGGATGTTCGGTCTTTGGGGGTGTCCAGATAGGGAGGTTTTACTGTAGATTCAAAGATCGTGGGCAAATTATTGTCAAAGGTCACGTGGAGCACCTGTGGGATAAAGATATATGGGTATAGGCTCCGAAACATGTTCTAAGTAGTAACCCGCTGAAGATCCTTTATTTCATTTGGGCTAGTACAGCCTATGTCAAAATTCAACAGAAGAACGTCCGCAATATGGACAATAGGTTAGACAGTGACAGTTTAGCTGATAGAGTGTAAAGAGTTCGGACTGTGGAATAGGCTAATGACTACCAGGAAGTGGCTCTGCATAAAATGACACATATAGAATTAGTAATCTAGCAGTTTTGACATTCCTGCAAATTGATGGAAAGTTATGCCGATCAGTGGTACAAAGGCATTGTCAAAGCATTCCACAAGGTAGGCAGTCATGAATGTCTGGATAATTACATTGGAATAACCATAACATCTAACGTGTATTAAGTTTTCATGTGTGTTATTAAAAGACAATTTATGACATATTTGAGAAACAAAATGATGTTCTGGCAGAACGTTACAGAGCATCTGGAATATTCCTCCGTTTGGAAGATCAATTCTTCATACTTAAGGTTCCAGGAAAAGAAAAAGCTCAAAACATGCTTATCCTTCCTGGACATTTCTAAAGCGTTCAATACCGTGTAAAGATAGACTATTTATTCAGCTGTGCGAAAAGGGGTGCAGGACAAAGCATGGCGGCTCATCAAAGGACTCTTTAACAAGGTAGATAACAAGGTCCTATTTGAACCATTTGATACCCCCTCATTTGACATCATGCAGGGTCTGAAATAAGGTTGTATGTTATCTCCTATGCTTCTCTCTCTTCTTTTGTCGGACCTTGTGTAGTCATAACCTAGATATTCCTTTCTGTCAGACTAAAATGTCTTGTTTACTTTACGCCGATGATGTGTGCTTATAAGCTGAAAGTGAAGCAGGTCTGGAGAAAATGTTAAATGTTGCAGGTGAATTTGCCAAAAGATGGAACGTGTTTTTCAAGGGTGATAAATCCAAAATAATGGTATTTGGGAATCGCATAAATCATGACAATACATGGAGGTTAGGAAGTAAGCTGATATGAAAATATTCTTCTCATAAGTATTTAGACATTATCTTATCTCAACTTTAAAGGACGCATGTCACATAAAAGTAAATCTTAAAGTAAGGCAACTCGGTTAAGAGGCTATATTGTGTAGCATACTTTCATAACATGAAGATATCAATATAGTAAGTTTTGGGACCAGTATCAGGAAAAGCGTCATTCTATCCTCAATATAACATGGGTGTTAGGTTTAGCTGACTGGATCAAAAGTATCCTTATCAATCCTTGAATCAGTTCAATATTTCATGGCTAGAGCTGTCATGAAAATCAGATGCACTTCAGGTATGTCAACTATCATGGGTGAACTGGAATGGCTCCAAATCCAGCTTATTTGAGATCGTTTTGATGTCAACGAATTTCACAGAATGGTGTATGACTATACCGGAAACACATTCATGTAAAAAAGATTCAATGACTGTGGCCAATGACTACACTTCGGGTATGCAATGTGACTGGTCTTACTTTGACTCTGTTCACACAATTCTAAAAAAATGTTGGATTTGAAAAAGCGTCTAGCGATAAATGATCTGTGGGTTCAATCTTTCATGAAACTCAACCTTCAGAGGTATGTATTATCCCTTTTTTCAAGATATCGACAATAAAACATCATTAAACTTATACTGGTACCGATGTATAAAGACGTCTACCTTTGGGGAAAATAATTGTGTCATTTAAGTTATTTTTATGGTCCAAGACCAAAGTTTAAAGTCCGTATTGGTTGTTTGGGAATTAATGAAAATTTGGAGCCTTGGCGAGTTTCAGATTCATAATGCAAACTCTAATGGTGCAATTTAAGATTTACCAAATCTTTGTTCCTATATGCAGTCCTTAATGGTATCCGTATGCAATTTTATAGTAATGTTATAGTATTTTAATGGCACCGAAACAAGTCTGCGTTGATGACCCGATTTTTTAAAGACCAATAATGCCTAAAACTTTCTTCTAAATTTCAAATTTTATTAATATGATTTGTTCCTTTCATAAATTAATTTGCTATTATGATTTAGAACAATACAGTTTTTCAGTGAATGGTACGGAATAGGACTTTGCTCTTAGAATATCGGACTTGATAGTGTTCAAACGGTACATGGGCTTACAGAATTAGGTTTGTTAAGTTTCTCTTTGTATTAAATAGTAAACTGGGGTTCCGGTCATTATCAAGCGGTGCCAAAGATGCATTTTGCAGTTCTTACATTTTAAGTAAGCTTTGTTTGTTCTTTGGGGAAGGTGATAATGATTTAGTGAACGGCAGGAGACTTGTTCGATTCGTTTTATTTTAATTCCAAGTTGAAAGTTATACCAAGCTGTGTGGTGCATGAGGTTTATTGTAAAGTCTACGAACACCGTGCATTGTCTGAAGCACTACGGGCAGACCCGAACCGTGGTGCCCCCTCTGTAAAGGGGAAGTTTTTAGAAATAAACATATTGTTATTATAGGGTTTCTCGTATTTCATATTTCTTTCTTCTAAAAGAGACCTACTGAGCTTTTTGGTGGTGTATTTAATGTTTTGTACGTCAAATATTGACGAAAATGCCTTGGAAATAAAGATTAAGAAGAGACTGAACGCAATGCGCAGTCGCCTTGGTCTCATCATGGAGCTGACAAGTTTGCCATTGATGATGTGGCGGATCAGAGCCTGCACGTACGGACAAAGCCAGAGAAACGTTGTTTTATTCTGTCGTTATTATACAATAGTAGAATTTAAGAGCCCGGATGGCAGCACTTGACGGTGTTCATTTGCATAAATTTGGATATTTGGACCATTTGATACTCCCTCGTTTGACATAATGCGAGGCGCTTGTACGAAAATAAACAAAAGTATGAACTTTTGATCACACTTTATTTTAAAGATTAAGGTCGCAGGTAATAGTGTTTGGGTGAAATGCAATTTGCTGCAAATCTATAATTGTACGTTTTTCGATTGTACGTTGGATTTGATATCGCTTTGGCACAAATAATATCAATAGTATTTTGTTATTCGGCAAAAATGAGCAAAATTGGCCTGTTATTTTAACAAAACTTGTCAATTTTAGGACAAAGTCATTATTCACATCACTTTTATGTCTCAGACCGGCAAAACAACCAAATGATGAACGCATACATTTTGTTGCTTGCAACAGAGAGGTTGTGGTTCTAAAGACAATCCAGGAAACATTGAAAATATAAATATCAGTTTGAATACATGTGGTATTGTTAAAAAGGACTGATCAATAGAAAAAAAAGATGATTAATAGGCATGCCTCAACAAGCCTTTATGAGAAATGATACGAAGGAAAACACTACATATCCACTTACGACGGCACACCCCAAATAACTCACTCTTATCCGTAATGCTCCTCAGGAAAGACTTTTCACGGCCGCGACACACTACCTTCATGTATTTGATGTGTGAGTCGTGATTAGTGCAGGTAGAAGGCAGTTAACATTATTGACAAATCTGGGACCAATCCACGTGTACATGGCTAATATAAAATCACATTTTTACTCTTACGATAGCACCATCAATCATGATACTGGGCATGCCCTACCAGGCTCTGAGATAGGCTTGAGCGAAACTTGAGTTTTTGCTAATCCACGAATAAGTTAGACTGTAAGTTTGATGAATACGACTACATTTTACAATACATTTTTGTGCACACATACAGAAAATAAGTTGGTAATAGTAAAATACCATATATATATATATATATATATATATATATATATATATATATATAATATCTGTGGCAGTGTAGACCAGCAGCAAATCAATCACCCACACACCACCATTCCTGCCTCTCTGCCTCCTTCCAAGTTTCAATGCTATATATGAATCTGTGAGGCATGCACCAGTTATAATTCATATATATATAAAATCCAAATACCTAATTGTTACCTTGACAACTGAATACTGCAAACCCTTGACTCAGGTGCGTCAGCAGTGGGACAATTGTAGAAGCAGAATGATTGCTGTGATAAGATGTACAAGCAATGGAGCATGTGACCTTCAGGTGACACTGTGTGTCACTTCCCCCTGACATCAACCTCAAGCAGGTGGGGATAAACGATCCCTGCTTCATTCTTTGGTTGAAAATCCAGGAGGCAGATGCTGCCACCGTGCAGGATATTGTATCTGGCATGCCCTGTTGGAGGCAAATCATCAGCTCGTTCCGCCTGTGAATAACTTTGCTGCATCTCAACACAGCAATTATTGCGTAATTGTCACATGGGTGTAATTTTTTAACTCTTGAAGGCTGCTTTTTGACATTGCGTTTCCTTTGCATCTAACGTTACTTTGATTTTCCTGTATTGTACATTTGTTTCTTTCATAGAACAAAATGTGTTATTATGTCAAAAATACGAATGCAAGTGTTGTTCAATGCAGTTGGTGTCCCGACAGCTTGTCATTGAAAGTAGTCATATTCACATATATCATAGTATCGCTGCTTTTTAAAGATTTGCTTTTCCTGTTTTGTCAAGCCTTACTCTCATCACCGACTGTAAATCTGGGAAAGAGAGCGGAATAAATACAAGTTTCGTTTTTTTTCCTATCCCATTCATTGCTTATGATGAATAAAATATGTTTTTTAAACAAACTATGATCATGAGTATTAAAGTATATCGTCTTCTCCTGTGTACACCTGTATGAATATATTTACATTTGATTCAGTTTTCCAGCGTTGCTCTTCACTGCATTTTGTATATGAATAAAGACAGCCGTAAAACCTGCCTGTAAATTCGTGACTTTTTTGCGGCAAATAACATTCACGTAAATTGCATTCTTTCGAAACGCCCTTTTGATAAACGACCACTTGTTTTTAGAGTCCTTATTCATTTTATTACCAGTGCAGTATTTCTCATGTATTTATGTGGTCTTTGTTTTTGTTTTTGCTTTGTTTTTTTGTTTGTGTCTTTGTTTTTTGGGTTTTTTTTTGGTTTTTGTTTGTGTTTTGTTTTTGTTTTTTTTGTTTGTTTTTTTGTTTGTTTTTTTTTGTTTTTTTTTTTTTTGTTTTTTTTGGTTTTTTATCTTGTTTGGGGTTTTTTTTGTTCTTTGTTTTTTTTCTCCTTATTTGGGGGATGTTATTTTTCGTTTTTGTTTCTTTTTTGTTTGTTTGTTTTTTCTTTTCATTTAGCAATCCTCGCTTTTTGAGATCTAACCGCCACTTTTGGTTGGGTATATCTTCTTACAGAGGCACTGCCGAATATTAATCAGTGATTACTTTGTCACAGCGTTTAAGTATATCTGAAAAGCCACAAGCAAAAAACAACTTCAACCATCAAACATCCCACGCCGAAATATCACGCCTACCAGCCAATGTTAATTATGTATCACATGGTCTGTAGAAATATAATTTTCTTTAAGTTTGTATGCATAATTTCACTTTCTGCAACTCCTTTCTTCCCTATAACATACGTGAATGGAATTCTCTATCTAGAACTGTTAGAAATAAAGATCATCTGGACAATTTTAAGAAGGAACTAAACAAAACGAAACCTAAATGAAATGATCTTTATTATATTGGTGAAAGGAAAATTGCAGTTATTCATACCAGAATAAGGATGGGCTGTATCCAGCTGAGTAGGTGTTATACACTCCCTTTTATGTATGTTCATGTGGTATGGGTATAGTAATCAGTTATCACTATTTCTCTCAATGTAAGAAATATATCTCGCTAAGGAATGATCTACAAACAAAAATAATAGCTCTTGGAAATTTCAACTTAAGAACTTTACTTTGTAGAAATAGTGTTAAAGGAATTGCAAAGGATTGGAACCATAATATTTTCCATGCTGTACATGAGCATATCAAGAATTCTGGAAGGTTTAAAATATGAGGAAAATTCATTTTGGGCCAGTAATCACACTTTTTACTTTTGTTAAAAACAGTTAATATGTGTATGCTCACACACCCAATCAATACCTTCATCTTCTATTTCTTACTTTGAAGTCCTGTATACGTTTATATATCAATAGTGTTCGCCATTTCAATGTTGTATTGTCATATTTGTGAAAGAGGCCTTAATATAGGCTTTTGAGCCTGTAGGCCAACTGTGCTCAATAAATATGTTTAAACCAATAATTTCTTTAAATCTTTGATTTAATATTCAGCACATTGCTGGTTATTAATCGAATTTCGCAATATTAACACCATTTCAACTCATTACTTCCACATAATTCCATTTTGACACTAGGAACACATGCATAAAAGTATCTTCTAATTGTTTGTCTTTTTGTAAATATTTCTTAACAAGTGGAGCCTTCGAGGGGCCATTTATAATGTCGAAAACTTGCTTTATCTTGGTCACACACAGGTAAAAGCGTTAACGCGACAATTTCAGCGCCTTGCCTCATTAGTATTTTGTTGAGTATTTAATTGACCATCGCTATTATACATGTGGCAGTATTGAAGTTCGCATGCCTTATCCCTGAAGGACCTTGGCCTGGACCCAGACGGTAATGATTGAGTCTTCCGAGGATTATATTATTATATATATATATATATATATATATATATATATATATATATATATATATATATATATATATATATATATATTATGAGACTCTGCGTTAACCCACGTCATAATGGTGACTGATTTTTAAATATTCAAATTTGGGAGACAGTGAACTTTAATTCAAGTATTTTCATCATGTAATACACAAACTTCATATTTTCAGGCATGTTGTTTTTAGACTAATTTGTAATACAATGTAATATTTCTTCTGACATATTAAAGGTTGTTTTGCTCTGATCTAGATCTTTTGCGTCATATTTGTCTCAGACTATTATTTCAGTTTACTAATTGAAAGTAAAGTTAGTTTCAGGTAGGTCAACCGGTTTACGTGGTCCACTGGTTTTGATTGCAATTCTTTTATTCCGCATCTTCCTGTTCTTGTACTGTTTATGACACTTGGGTAGCATTTGAAAATCTCCATATGATTAATGGAATTGGACTTTTATTGTTTATAGTGTAAATTCAGTGGTTTTCTTGTCCAGTGCTAAACAAATCAAGCTCAAGCTTCATGTATCTCAAATTGATCACATCTCTCGACCAGAGCAATAAGTCAGCTTGGATTGACTGAAAGAGAGTGGGAAGCTTGAACCTTTTCCGGAAATAACATCTCTGAATTGTACCATCATTACAAGTCATGCAATACTTCATTCTTCTATTTCACAAAAAAATAGATAAATAAGGTCAAGAATAAAAGCATATGTTCTGATGAAATAACTTTAATAGATCAATAAATAAACACATATAAAATAAATCCACATGAGAGTGGTCATTTATCAAGCCATTGGTCATTGGTATATAAACACTTTTCTGTCAGACTAAATCCAACGATTTTGATCTGGTATCAACCCGAAGTGCAGCTGTGAAGCTGGGTAAGCTGCTGTGGACGTAATGATGTGGCATAAATGACGTCCTACGTCTATCTTCTGTACTAAACACGAAGTTATAGCGTTCAGATAAACAGCCACAGAATGTACGAAGAAATATTTTCTTGAAACGGTCCTTGAGGAAACAATATATAATGAAATTGACAGAGCTATTAACAACAACTAACGCATTACATACACAACGGTAGTAATTCAATGGTGTTCCACATTCAATGGCTGGTAAAGCCAGCCTTAAGATTTGCAGCACTCTGTCAGGTCCATGACAAACAAGGAACACGATGATTATGACAATCATTAATCTTGTAATATTGTCTTCCATTTTTCTGTCCTGACACATGAGATCGTTGGACATGCGCCTTCTAGTCCTCCATGCAGATTTGAGTGCCATCACAAGCTTTACATTCAGCACCACAAGCAGAAAGAACGGCAGCAAAAATATTAGTATACTATACAAAGCATTTAGATATATGATATCAAAAAGGCTTCCACGGTCGATACCAGTAGGGCCAGTTGTATTCCCTTTGTGCATTGAAGTATTTTGGAAAAATCGAGGTATATTATAAAGTATGGAAAATAATGTGACAGCAGCAACTTGTATTCGCACTTTCTTTAATGTACACATATACGTCGCATGGAAGGCTTTACATACCGCGATATACCGATTTAAAGCTAGCAGGCAGGTGGTTAGAATTGTTTGTGATGACGTCATGTACGCTATGGGGTTCACATATTTGACATAATAAGGGAGCACATACGCAGCCACGTCCATTCGTCCTATGAATGGCAAGAGCCCTTTCAGAATGGATAATACTGGGAACGAGATCAGCAGCAGACTGTTGTCAGCCACGGCCAGCGCCTGCAAAAGGAAAGCTGTGGCCGTGTTACGTTTTTCATGACGGAGAACAATTATTGATACCGTGTTACCAAGTAATCCCAGAATGGAACAGGTACCCACTAGAAGTGTGTAAATGACAAAGTCAATCGTGTGGCAAACAGGAACAGTCTTTCCAGAAGAAAGCAAAACGTGCGGTGTCTCATTTAAAGGTGTCCCGTTCATTCTTGTCAACAGTATAAATTCCATATCCGTATTTACATTAAGCGGCAACAATGCGCTTTATGTATTCCGCGTTTGCTGCCGCAGAACAACTTCTATGGCGATGTGCGCGGATCTTCGGTTCACATATATGCAGTAGGCAGTATATGACAAAGAATAAATTAAGATGCACTGAACGATTTCGCCCCGGGCCCGCAGGGCGATTGACTTGATGCTAGATGTCCTCTGTTTGTAGCTGTTGGATGTGCATACCTGTAACAACATCATGGACAAACGATTACTATAAGTTTTGTCTTTTCAGTGGACTTGATAAATCCTATAATCACCACTATATTCCCTTTAAAACGACTAAATGCGTCTAGTTTTAAATGTTGACTACATGTTTATTTCAATGCATCCACTAGAGTTTTTGTGGTCTACCGAAATCGTTGAGAACAAAAATCCTGACAAGTCACCGGAAGTATACGCTTTGTGCTTTAGGGTCAGCAGATTTGCTTGGCACAAGTTTGGTCAAATAAAGATATTGACTTTCTTTATCCAAAGCGAAAATAATTAAGTTCTCTTCAAGTTACAATTGTCACAACAGTGGTACATTCATTTGTTAAAAAGTGAATTTCCGTAATGAAAAAATGGTGACCGTCGTTTTTGTAAATGAACTGTTTGTTCAATTCTTTGAAATATTCGTAACCCAAATTTTGTGAATTCACGAACTACCACATGGTGATATGAAGAAAATTGATTTTGAAATATTACTTTCAAGAGCAAGAAGACAGTACTAAATCCGGTGGTAACTGATTGAAGTGATATTTTTAAAGCCAGGCAAAGCAACGCGGATCAACCAATATCCAATACTAATTGTCTGTGCATTTAGCGGCGTAAAACTGTACATGTCCTTGCAGCTTCACCTGCACTTTTAAGTACACTGGCAAAATAACCCATGGGGATCCTTGCTCTTCAGCCTTCTGTAAGGTTGACTGAAGGACTGAGACCACAGGGGAACACGTGTACACTAGTCTTCTACATCTACACAGAAAGACAGTACAGTTATCTGGGGCCGTTTATTTCCTTGTAATGCGTGAGTGCAACATTATCATCTTTCCTTTATCAGTACACCGAAAACTCCGCTTTGCTGCAGTTGTTTGTCATCCGCAAGTAAACCGTTTTCTCTAGTGTGGCAGGGCTGACTTAATTTATTGCGTTTGGAAATTTAAAGCTAACATGGTTGAATGACCAACTAGTAGCTTTGCAGATTTTTCTGGAATCAGCGGCAATTTTGCCACTAAGTAGCAACCGATTTCGAACGTTGTTGCACATGTCATAGTTCTTTCAATGCTCTGTCAACAACGACCTATGATTTCAAATGTATTTTGTATATTTTTTAAGCGTTAAATCTAAATATTTTGGTAAAAGTCTCAGAAAGAAGTTCACAATAAGAACACAAATAGTATTCTAGAAAGGACATATCGCCGAAAGCGACTTCGTTGATTTGGTTTTGTGCCGTTAAATTGACATATCTCCAAGTTCATGGCCGTGTTTAAATTTTTATCATGCACCCCAAACGTACTTGAACCCTGTACCAATGCATAAAATGAAAGATAAATTTAACTGGAAACCTCCATCTTCACATCCCCGGTCAGAAATATCACTGTTTTGTGTGATTTATATGTCTTATTCTTTCCTGAAGACAGATAATCATTTTAATCTGTCAACAGCACCATAATCTATTTCAAAAATCTACCTTGTTTTCTAATGCTAAAGTAGACAATGCGATATTTTGCGAACTGGCTTAACAGTGATTTAACACCGAATTCTGAGTTTAAAAAAACGCTACAATTGATTTTAAAAAAGGTCAAAACAAAACCGAACTAAACTAAAACAAACAAGCAACCAAACAAGCAAACAAAAAAAATAAACAAGCATACAAGCAAACAAAGACAACGGCCTCGCTAAACTCTAAAGTCCGGCAAAACTACGTGTTCCTCCACTGGCAAATACATGCGCACATAATTTATCCCATTTTACTTTTACCGTGTGTTTAAACAGGCTTCCCAGTACACTCTTTTGATGACTGACGACTCTGCATGCAAGAAATTTTGAAATGAAAGAGTAATTGGTGTGGACCTTTTTTTATCTGCAGAGAGTTAATAAAATACCAGCTTTGATAGTTTAAGGGAAAATGTCTACTACATAGCAAAATATATATCCAGGCAGCAACAATCACACTTATGGAAAATTTGTCTGCCTTTTCCATAATAAAACTTATGGACACTTGCTAAGATGCTGATCTTTTCTGAATGCTAGGTTAGCAAATTAGTTAACTTGGTGTTAATAATATTGTAATTGTTATAAGAAAAGCGTTCATTGTAGGCAGGGTGAAGTGTATATTGGGAAATCAGCACTGTCGGGTAGCTCTAATGAAGATTATTCACCCGTCCCAAAACAACAAACCCTTGCATGAAAGTCAATGCGACGGTGTATTCACTGCAGCAACCGCAATACCACAACTGTATTGCCATGAAACGTGACCAATAATAAAGGAAAAAAGCAATGTACATGGAGACGAGTTAAAAAAAAAAGAGATAAAATGAGACGGTAATTGGAAACATTCCACATACCTTTTTCAGATATTAGTTCTGGCCATGGTTGCAAATTTCTGTTGAGAAAGCAATTTTGGTAAATGCAATATCGAAGTTGACTTTAATGTCAGAGAAATGAATTTATAGGACAGAAATCGGAGCAAATTTAAGCTAAGTCTGAGCATATTGTCCCTAAATTGAAAAAAAAATCCGATTTAAATAGTTTTACAACTTAAGTGTTCACGGAGGTTTCATGTGGCCATACCATTTTCTCTGAAGTTTTCAAATTTCATAACAGTTCATAAATGAGTTTGATTTAACAAGTGAATATAGATTTCACTGCATTTAGTCCCTTTGTAGAACAGCCACATACCAAACTATCATTGTGTCTGCTGGACTGCATCAGTGCAAACGACATTCAACAAATGCGAACACAATGCAAGGCGGTGGGGAGTACTGACAGAGTATCATGGATACACACTGTTGCGGTCGTTTCATTGTGTGGGCCAGTCCCTCCCCATGATATGTTTCCAGATCTGACATTGTGAAATTGAAAATGCTGATTAAGTTTTGCCCTATCGGCCCTAAGTAACAAAATTTCACGAAACGTCGGTGTATAATTATACTTTGCAAAATCTTATGGTGTAGGTTATCAACATTCTAAGAAATGATCCCATAAGTGCGTATTATTGAGACCTACCGCACTGTAATCATGGTCCTTCTCTGCAGTAAAATATAATGCAGCAGACACCAGGCATGAGCAATTGTATGCCGTGATCATAAAGGATATTCAACTTATGACACAATGGCCACAGGCCGCAGCACAGTGATAATTTTGCTCCTTCAAACATGCTGTGCGCTTTCTACCAAAATATCAGAAATACCACTTTCGTAATTACACGACAACCTCGACTCTTCAGTGCATAATACTCATATGATAGAATCTAATGCATCCATGATTTCAGATTTCTTTCATTTTACAATCAGCTGAGCTTTTTGACTGAGGTGAGTTTTATAAGACCTTCATCAGCCCAGACCGGAACAAAAGCAATCCAGCACCATAATAACCATGGAATCAGGGAGCTTGCCCACAGCAAATCATAGCAAATGTTGTTTTTAACAAACAGGTATGTCAGACCGTATGACCAAGGCTTATAGAGAACAACCATGTAAGTTATTGTGGCCAGCAACCGCAACATGGTGATCAATTTGCAAGTATAGACTCCAAACGCCTCAACGACAAAACCAGCTTGTGTCACATAACAGTGGCAAGCTCGACTTCCCAAATCTCATTACTAGCATACTGATGTGAAGGAAACCAATACTTTCCTGACTTGAGACAGGTGTCAACCTGAAAAGATCAATAATCTTCAAATCGAGTAACCAAACATGTGTCACAAACGAAACAGCGAGTTGCACTGACGCCACTGCAATTAAATTTGAGATTCAATTGATTTAACTGCTGCAAAAGACACAGGTTGAAGTGCCCCCTATGTCATGTTTTGCACTTTGGACACCAGGATGCAAAGGTCAAGGCTATATATGAATTAATTATGGTTTTATGCTGAAGGTGATTACAAGGGATTTTAATGACTCACTGAATCCAATTAATCAGTAAGATGAATTACAACACAGGAATGTTAAAGATATGATTACCAGACGGTCACATGTTTTTTGTCTAAGCGGCAAAGAAATAGGTATGAAGAAATGTTATAACAGCCAAATCAAGTATGAATTCCGCTGGAAAGAGAATTAAGACGATGATTTGGCAAATTGTGATGATACCTATGACGATAAAGTCATCAAATAGGCAAAATCATGAGTCTGTGTTTTGGACGTTCCAGGAACCAACTGGTCTTAACTTGCTGGACCCGTTGTAACAACAGAGTTTTACTTCTGAAATGGCCACCGAGAGTAAACAAATAAATAAACAAACAAATACAGATAGATAGATAGATAGATAGATAGATAGATAGATAGATAGATAGATAGATAGATAGATAGATAGATAGATAGATAGATAGATAGATAGATAGATAGATAGATAGATAGATAGATAGATAGATAGATAGATAGATAGATAGATAGATAGATAGATAGATAGATAGACAAAGTCTTTCTATGGCAAGTTTTAACTCAGTCAACATTTTTTCTGGGCGCACCATGAACTCAATGTGCTCAAAGCGCACTGATGACAGCTGTGGACACGGGCAATGCTTGTGGCCTCTGCTGCCTGTAGATACCTGTAGGCATGCTGGTACTTGAAGGAAAGGTTCGTTCACAAAGTATATGAATCCAGTGCATATGTTGTTTTGTCAATTCAGAGCATTTCCCTTTTTTACCTGTGAAATATTAAAAAAATAGGCAATAAAGCAAGGTTGTGGACAGAAGAACGAATAACATACAAAATTTAAGTACAATTCAAAAGAAGATAAACTACAGTGAAATGCTCTCAGAGAGGTTTTATTTCCAAAACAAAAATTTTAATTCATTTAGCTATGCACAAAAAGTTGAGGCTTAAGTACCCAAACACTGTTTATCTAAGATTTTAAACTTCCATATCAAATTTATGTAACCTGACATCGTTTCTGGAAACTTTAACCATATATATATATATATATATATATATATATATATATATATATATATATATATATATATATATATATATATATATATATATATATGTCTTGGGTGGTTTATGGGCAATTATACACTGCCCCCCCCCCCCCCCAAATATATATATATACACAATGGCATAGGTCCTACAGCCGGTTTGTGGATTATGCCCATTGTCTGCCGGGCAATTATAATCCTCAAACCGGACCGTGGGCAGTATATACCAAGTATAGCTTACCACAATTTCTGGGCATTTATAGCTTCCCAAAATATCTGGGCAGATTTGCTAATTTGTACGTTTCTGAAACCCCCTAGGTAACGCATTGAATTTAAGGCAAACATAGTTTATGGGCATTTTTCAACTGCCGATAAACCGAACAACTGCCCACAAGACGGTCTGAAGGTTACAATTCTGCCTATAAACCACCCAAGACGTAACTATATATATATATATATATATATATATATGTATATATATATATGTATATATATATATATATATATATATATATATATATATATATATATATATATATATATATATATTGTATTTGTGTCTTTTTGTCCAAAACCCCTTCCTAGTAGTCATTACCCTATTCTGCAGTCCGAACTCTCTACTCGCCATAAGCTAACCTGTCCCTGTCTAACTTATATACATAGAAGTACTATTGTCCATATTGCACACGTTCCTCTGTAAAATTTTGACATAGGCTGTATTAGCCCAAAAAAATTAAAGGGTCTTCAGCGGGTAACTACTTAACATGTTTCGGAGCCTTTTACCCGTACATGTCTCTCTGAGTAGCGCATCCTTGTCTAAGATAAATATTCAGCAAAGACAACTCACATAATAATGAATATATTTGAACGTGGCAATTGATGAATTAGCTAAATACGTGAAGTTTTGCTTATAAATGCAGAGCTTCACATCATAGAGGAATACCTGTCAAACAAAGCATAATTACCAAATTTGCATAGTACAAGTTCAGATAAGAACAATTTGACTTACCCCTGAACCAATATGTACCCTTTCTAACTGGACAGCTTATCCTAGTTAAACCATCCGCCAAAGTTCAACTGAAGTGGAAACAAGCTGGGGCATTATATTCAGTCCCAGTAATTGTAAAATAAACAGTTGCAGCTAGACCACTTGTATAAACCAAGGGAAATCTTAACAAGGTCTGCAACAATGTACATCCTGCACCAGAGTTGTAAAACAAACTCCATGATGACACCTATATATATATATGTATATATATACATATATATATATATATATATTATATATATATATGTATGTATGTATGTATGTATGTATTGGCAACGATTGTATAACAGTGTTGATCAATTGCAAGTAATGTCTATCGCCTGAATTGTTACCTACAAAAGAATTGTGTCCATTCGACTTCAAACTTTTTTTCTCATACCTGCCATTCACTGTTCCAGTATCTCCCTACATTTATGCTTACCTACAACATAGAATTACCAAGAAATATGTTTTTACATTTGTTTTAAATTTTATCATAAATGACCAACTCCTTACAAATTTCAACGAGACTGACAAACGTTGCCAATTATTTAAATTGAGAAGCAAAAGACGATGGTAATGTTTATAATTTTTGTGTTTCCTGGTGTGCCGCGCCCTTGAAAGTGTTTGACAAAATCAATGATTAAAAATGTGAATACTGCTGATGACAGAGATAGGTTTAAACTGTTTCAACGCCTAGTTTTGACTGAATCGGCAGCTTTGCCTTGGTCACTTTGTGTGCAATATGTGCCCGCAACCCGTCGAGGGCAGCCGCCGATCCAGACCGTTCTTAGGATGTCTGCAGCTACTGTGGACTGCTACTGGAACGACAGGTCAGTTTACAAAACACATGGTAGACATGTCGTTACTGGAATGACATGTCAGTTTCCAAAACACATGGTAGGCCTGTTGCTACTAGAACGACAGGTCGGTTTACAAAGAACATGGTAGGCATGCTGCAACTGGAACGATAGGTCAGGTTACAAGAGCGTGGTAGGCATGCTGCTATTGGAACGACAGATTGATTTACAAAGAACATGATAGGCATGCGGCTACGGGAACCACAGGTCGATTTACAAAGAACACGGTAATCATGCTTCTACTGCAACAACAGGTCGGTTTACGAAGAACACGGTAGGCCTGCTACCGCTGCAGCGACAGGTTGGTTCGCAAAACATGGTAGGCATACTGGTACTGGAACCACAGGTTAGTTTACAAAACACATGGTAGGCATGCTGCTACTGAAACGATGGGTCAGTTTACAAAGAACATGGTAGGCATGCTGCATCTGAAACGATGGGTCGGTTTACAAAGAACATGGTAAACATGCTGCCACTGAAACGATGGGTCTGTTCACAAAGAACATGGTAAGCATACTGCCACTGAAACGATGGGTCGGATTACAAAGAACATGGTAGGCATGCTGCTACTGAAACGAAAGGTAGGTTTACAAAGAACATGGATCTGGTATCGTTTTGCCCATTCAAAGCCCATCGACTTAAAAGAATAGGTTACGCACAGACTCGGTTAGAGCGCCAATAGCATCATTACATATTGAAAATATTCCCCCAAGGTTGCATTTTCCTGAAGAAAGTGGCAAAACCACCAATGTAAAATTGTGTGGAACCACGTGACATATGTGATGTGAACGACAGCATTTGCGACCTTTCTGTAGGCAATAGAACCTATATGCTTTTAATTAGCTTCCTTTCGTATTGACCTGACTGGCCTTTATTTATATATATTATATATATATATATATATATATATATATATATATATATATACATACATGAACGTTTGAAATTTGAACTTTAGCAACTGAACGATTACAAACACAGCTGCATCTTGCCAAATAATATACATGGCATAAGTGTGCATCACCACACAAAGACAAAATTCTACATACAAAGGTAAAAAATTGAAACGGAAAACACACGCACAAATGTCGAGGACGGGGGGGGGGGAGGGGCTGACACGGGAATATCAGGAAGACGATACAGTTGCATAAAGTCAAAATGATCCATTAATTTCTGTACATTTTATATATATTTAACAACTTTTGAAATTAGACCCCAATCATTTAAGCTCATTATGAATAAAATGCTGCTTTCCTCGTCAAGAGTATTTAAGTGTTAAGAAAATCTGTGTTATAGTTTTGAAAATCTTCTTCCTATGAATTTTGAATTTGACATATTTCATAATATGATGCCCTCATTTTGCTCTTCTTTACACATATAACACAGTCTTTGATTGATAGGAAACCTTGTTTGGTCTTGAGGGATTTCCAGTTTCAATTTATAGATTGTGAGAGCTTACATGGAGTCTACTGATATTGTAAGTAATTTGAAATCTTTTATTTGGTAAAGATATATTTCTGCATTGAATTCCAATCTGAAAAATACACGGAAAAACAAAAACTGCTGTTGCTCAATTCGCTTGTCTTTTTTGTTCTCATTGCATTTTGATAATGTTCGTATAGCAGAATATGAAATCTGATCAATAGCAGGTGACACCTTTCGTATTTGCAAATGGATTTGGAGCTACACCCGGAAGCACGGGAAAATGGATACATGTGGGCAAAATCTGGGTAAGAAAACTGGAAAAATACCGAGTCCCCGAAAAAAAGAGTGAAACAAAAATGTTTTCAAAATGCCACCCTTTCTGAGTCAACCTATATGCACAGTGGATGCATTTAGTAATGGCGCATTTTTCTTGATAACCAAAAAGAAGTAGACAATACGTACGATCCCGGACACAGGGTGACAGATTTTACTACGAAAATGTTGCATTCCAACACATCAACATTAGCTAGATCTTACATGGCTAACGTAAACTAGCGAGCGATAAAAACTGTCACAAACACACCAGTCTCATCTCAGTGAGTTGGGATTCCTGATCAAAGCACAGAGAACGACGTCTCCATAACAGCAATGGTGCATGAAAAAAAGATATGACAGAAGGGGGTATTTACAAAGTCTGAAGTTGATGCCAAACAAGCAACATACAGAGCAAATATATGCAACGTTTTTATACCAATGCTCGACCACAGGATTTTACCTGTAAAGACATTTACTCGACGCTGTCGAAAAATTTAAGCCTGCAATTTGAATAATTCTTTCATAAACAATTCAACTTAACTGAGTGTGATTCCTCCAGCAAAGAATAACCAAATGATTTATATTGCTCTGATAACTGTGTTAATCTAAATACGAGCAGCACGATAAATAGCATATCCGTTTTATCTAATGCTGCTGAGTATACACATTATGAACGCATGATAATCCGATTGAAAGGCCGTGTTTTGTACCAGGAGATAAAGTAACGTAAGAGTGGGGGTTGTTCCCCACTTACATTTCTTTTTCTTTTCTTTCTTCGAAATGAAACACTTGTGTGTAAAGATGTGAATAAAAACTGGAAAAATGTGGATTAGAATATACGAACTTTGTACATTATAGCACATCTGGCTGTTCTTTGAGTCCAACCTTTAATTCAGGTACTAATATGCCTTCAGCTTACAGAAGCGAGCATTTAGCATTATAATGGTGCAGGGAAGCTGTTAATGTGGTCAAAAATGCTGACAAACGCGCATGAGAACGATATGTTTAATCCCAGTACAGTTGGTTGTGCCAGCACAGCCAGCGCCAGGTACGCGTAATCAAATGTCAGTCCAAAGTTTGTTCGTATCTCTTCAGATGCTTCTAAATACCAACTGCGTGAACAGCATTTTTTTAAAGTGTCAGTAGCCCATCGAGCCTTCAATAAAAGAACGTACTTCTACCTATAGCAAAACGCGAACCTTCTTATGTATTTGTGATACCTGGAGTTGAGAAACAATGGTATCTCGACATGAAAAGATATATCGTTTGTCTTTGCTTTGGAAAATAGGAGAGAGGTTTTCTCAGATTATGTAACGTTCGTTCGTGAGTAAATATATATTGAATTATGCGGCATTGTTAATTTGTGCGATTAACACATAACTCAGTTTGTTCCTTACTCAAGCTATCAATGCGCAAATTGTAAAGATTGGTTATTTTATTATTATATAATGTAAAGAAAATGCGAACAACAGAGCGTGTGCCTTCAAAGGCACAGCGTTGAAAGATCATTGAGGTAACTGGACGTGCTGTCTCTTGCCCCTGCTGTACATTCGACCGAAAGTAACATCATAACCCTTTAAAGCTAATTCGTACTGAAATAGACGAGATGATGTCTGCCACATTGGAAACATACGCTATCATTGTGTTACAATGGTGGCTAAGCAGAGCGTAGCGCTTTGGACATATTAACTTGAGTCTGACGAGAAGCACAACTGACAGAAAAACGCAATATTGCGCAATACCAATTAATGCCTTTGCTCACATTCGCCGATGCTTCAGTCCATATGTATTACACCTGGTTGTGGCTTCCAAAACTCCTGGTGCAGGCGCCGTCTAGCATTTGCCAGCCTGAGTCACCCTTTAATGTTCCAGCGCCATGGCAAGAATGTGAAAGTCTGAGCGTCTCATATATCATTTGCACCGAGGCTGGGCTCAGGGCGACTGTATCTCTAGAAAGCATCTAGCCTTTGGTGACTTGTGATATTTTGAAATATTAATTGTTCCATGCAAAACACGGAGCTCGCATAAAAAAATTTAAATGCAGAGTAAAGTTCAATTCATGGGCACCAAGACGAGTCATATCTTTTGACTCGAGTTACCAATATGACCCAAGAACAACGACCAAAGACGAATTGATCTCAGCAATTCCATCACTTTCAGTTTGTACATGGTTGTTTCTTGGACTGTATCTGAGCATTAACGCTGTGTTATCAATTGCTAGGTCTATGTTTTATGAATTTGCTTTAGTTCATGAAATAAAAATGTCCCCCCCCCAAAAAAAACCCCTGACACTTGGGAGTAGAAGCTTTTGCTGAAAAAATGGGTTTATTTGATAGTAAAGAACGATCCCCGGAGAACAAACCCACGTGGTGTATAGTTATAAATAATATGGTAATTTGTAGAGTAAACTGACTAGGACATAGTGCATACAGATGCCAGGCAGACAAACATATAAGATGAAGCCTCGATGGTGTATGTGTGACAAAGGTAGAGACCAAATGCCAAACTATTTACCTGCCTGTCACACATCCGGGTGTTTTACTCTTCCCAGGCTCCATGTCAGTTATTCAAAAGTGAAAACATTTTGTAATTTATCAATGTATATAATCACAACTAAAAACGTATCATGTTACATCCATTTATTAAAGCTTAGTTAACTTATTATGCAATACAATTTATCGAAATTCAAAATAATTTCACAGAATCAAATGAGTGAAAGTATTTGCCTTTGCCATAGACGTTCTGTGTCAACGTATGTCACTGGCTGATGTGACCACCTTTCTAAAACAGTTTATCACCTTACTTTCTACCTTCTGATCGAAGAGGAGATTACGGCCTGATCTCCGAGCTCTTAATAAACAAAGAAGACAGGTGCTGTTAACATAATAATGCTCACCGGTAATATATATCATATCTTACCCAACATCAAATCTTGTTTGCCTCCATTCATGCAAGAGTATTACTCTAAGTCTCGTCTATAATTTGTTTTTGTAAACAGAATGATGAAAACAGGATTTCCTTAGTTCAGAAACCCCCTCAAATGTTTGGACACCTTTTCGAATAATATTCCGATTAATAATTTTACAATCCTTGCTGGGAAACGAGTATATTATATACAACTACGATAAAATGGTGTCAGTGCTATATCCGCGGGTCGTTCATGGTGTTTGGTGATCTGCTAAATGCTCCAGGAATAGCATCAGCTTTATACGAAAAGGCCCAGTTTTACGAGCACTCTGCGGATGTCTCGACATCTATCCTCGCCAGTTCGACACTTTGTGCAGGATATTGTGTTTACTGCTCTCTCCATTGAGTCCCGTTATAATGGAGGGAACTCATCCGGAGAGCAGGTTATATGGCAATACATTACAGTATTGCGTTTTTGTGTGATGCCTTTGTGTTGGTTGATACATTTTCTTTATTTGATAATTCTACATACAAAGCAATTATTGGACGACGGGAGAGCGCAAATAACACATCAGACATTATTGTTTCAATCCTATGCTATATTTACCTGTATTGCAGCTGTCGAATGGTTTTGACAAATTATGAGCTGCCAAGAAGCATTCAAGGAATATACCGGCAGGGGCTCTAATAGCAGCAGTAAGGATGATGATAATGATGATACTGCGCGGTGCTTTCCGTCAGTTCATGACAACAATCATAGTAACTAATATGAACCACACGTATATGACTAAACATATAGGAACGAATCTTGTATTATAATAAAATTCATAATTATGATGATAATGATGATGATGATGGATTGTGTGTGCTTGACACATTCGACCACTTTTTTACATACCTTAAAATATACAGCTGTAAATCATGTTGTATTCAGTCTTTACTGTATCTAATAGCATTTTATAGGTATTAACATGGTGGATTCTTTTGTTTAGTTGTTTTATTGTGGCTTAATGAATCGATGCAACACATATGTTTCAATGCATTATTCAAACGGCATAAAAGGCTATTTAATTTTTGATGAAAATACCACCAATTTGCTTTGCTCCGCTTTGGTCAATATGCATCTGGTATGAACTACTGACTGTATACATACATACATACATACATACATACATATATATATATATATATATATATATATATATATATATATATATATATATATATATATATATATATATATATATATATACATATATGAAAGAAAAGATTCCTGTAACTACTCGTGAAAAAAATGATAATGACGCACTTTGTCTAACTAAAATATGTTTGCTGATTTACAAGTCCCAATATTGGAACAAATTAATCTATGTTGTATTCTGCATGCTAGTAAATTGGTTCGTCTGGACAAGCTTCATCTGTAAAAGCTTATCATCACACCCAGTAAACTACATTGGTGAGTCAGATAAAACCTGAAACCACGTTACTTAATTCAATTAACACAGTATATTGCTGTCCATGGTTCAACGTATAAAGGTGTCTCTGCTTACTACACCTAAGACTATATATATATATATATATATATTATGTTCGGAACGAGCGGGACTCGAACCTGCAACCTTTGGCACCAGTCGCCTAGCTGAGATGGGAAACGCACATATCCACTCGACCAAATCCCATATACATATTTATATATATATATATATATATATATATATATATATCTTAAACCGGGGAAAAATTTCCATGCTTTAGTATTTGTACATCTACGAACTGGCATAGGTATCTATCTGCTCCCATTTTTTTGTATCTGGCCAATAACAACATAAACTCTCTAAAGGGTGTTGTAAAATTTATGTAGAATAGATGAAAACTTGTCTTGTCAATGTCGCACCTTTCGTTGCAATGATATTAAGGTGTCTGATCCTAGTACATCTAAGCATCTAAGAACATCATACTGCCAAATTTATTTTATCAGTCCCCGTATATATACATATATATATATATATATATATATATATATATATATATATATGCATGCATACATACATACATACATACATACATACATACATACATACATACATACATACATACATACATACATACAACGGTGTCTTTATTGTGGCTTAAAACTGTAGCACCACATGACAAAAATCGTGACAAAAGGCTTCTCTAAACGACAGTTATACTGTTTATCCTTCAAAACAAAATGTTGGCGTATTGGCAAGTTTGTATCTATTTAGTGACACATACAAAGTAATATATGCACATTAATATGTACATCTTGACGTGATGGAAGTTGAAACGCGAATGGTGCTTATATTTCCCTTCAAAACACCTAGAATATAGTGAGCACTTAATATGGGCAATATTTAAAACATTTTAACTAAGTATGATAATTTGAAACACGAAATATTAATAAAAGATAGAAAAACAAGATTGGCGATGCTCTAAACAAAATGATACAAATGTTTAATATTTATTGTTTCCTCCGAAGATGATGTTTTGTTTGCATTTTTGTCTTATTAACATTGTCGGAACCACACATTTCCACTGTACTGTTTTCAAGAGTTCATTGGATGATAATAATAATAATAATAATAATAATAATAATAATAATAATAATAATAATAATAATAATAATAATAATAATGATAATAATAATAATAATAGTAATAATAATGATGATGATGATGATGATGATGATGATGATGATGATGATGATGATGATGATGATGATGATGATGATGATGATGATGATGATGATGATGATAATAATAATAATTGAATATATTTATTCTGGTACACCCAGTCAGACTTCCATTTGTTCTTCCCTGGGGACCAGTAAATATTTATACAATATCTACACAAATGTTACAAAATATATATGACAGCTAAGATTGAGCGACAATCAATTCAAAATTAAAACATAGAAATCATATAAAGTAGCGGGCCTTATAGTTTAACTCAGAACTCATTTTACTTTACGTAAAATAGCATGTAAGTACACCAAACATGAACATATACAACACTTTTATGTGGAATGTACAAGGCAATTGTGCATAATATGTGAGGATTAGTCAGGATAAACCCAGTTAAGGACATAAAGCGTCCGCTATCACTAGGGCTAACTAGGTAATGATCTATTTGTATGGAAAAAGACGTAAAGAGGTAGAGTGGAAAGGTACGTTATGAGGAAAATATGATGCTTTCACAAAATTCTTATTATGATTTAATTACTGCATACATAAACATAACAATTTGCAATGTTGCATATTTCTGAATATTTACTGATCAAATGTGGCTTGGTGTGCCTTGGAAACCCGGATAATAGAGTGGGTGTTAAGTTTGTCTGCAAAACATGGCGGTGCTCTTTTCAGGAGGGATAGAATGTAATATTGGATACATTAACGAGCCTTGTTTCTTTTTGGACCAGGAAGTGGCGGTTTATGTCTAAATTTGGTTTGGTAGTGATGAGTCATTAGTGAAATTAAAAACAATTCTGTAAAGTATGCTGACAGTTAGTTTTGTGTGTATTTGAAATAAAATTTAAAAGCTTTCAGTGTTGAGAGGTCCTGAAATTTCAAGAGTTTTAGAGTTTTAAAAGGTAAATCGGTATACGAGTTATATTTTGCATGGCATATTAGGCGAACAACCGACTTTTGAAAGCTGGTAATTCGGTCGCAAGAGTAGCCCCAGCCAGAAAAGAATAATTTAGGTGTGGTCAAAACATTGAGTTACATGTGTACATGAGCAGTAGATTATTTGTCGGTAAATATTTATGAAGCCTTTTCAATATTCCTAGTAATTTTTAAAGTTCCGTGTCTATTTTATTGACCTGCTGCTGCCCATCTAATGTTCCATGTACTAACAAGCCTTAAAAATAGAGTCAGAATTTTTTAAAATAGAAATGTTGTTTATTTTTAGGTTCAGAGTTAGATTAATTCTCTGTTGGGGACAGAGTCAGATCATGTATTTGGTTTTGGCAAAATTTAAAGAGAATTTGTTAAGGGCTAACCATTCATGTAATTTCTTTAATTCACAGTCGATAATGTGTGACAGATTGTAACTGTTTTTTGCACTAATACAAGACGTCAAGGAACAAATGGTATTGAGTAAGGTTTTATCATCTGCGTAAAGTATGGAATCAAATTTTTGTGACTAATGTGCATGCCATTAGTATAAAGATGAACTGGAGAGGACCGAGTATAGATCCTTGCGGAACTGCAGTACTGAGTGGTCGGTGACCTGAACATATATTATCAAAAGAAACGTATTGATGTCTATTGGTAATGCAACTTTTGAACCAGTCGAGCGAAGTGTTGCAAATAGCATAATATGTTAATTTGTGAAATAGAATTTCATGATCCAAACTGTCTAACGCTATAGAAAGGTCTACATATATGCTGATGGGCAATTTACCTGAGTCAAGAAAAAAGATTTTGTCAACAAATTCTAAAGCAGCTGTTTCGGTTGAGTGAGATTATTTTAAACCATGTTGGCTCTTGTAGAATAATCTTTAGAAACAAAATAGTCGTATAACTGTTTGTTAACAACTTTTTCACATACCTGCAATGATAGTAAAAGGAGGTAAATCATGTGAACTGCGGGTGAAATCGTCAAGAGAGTTCCAAGCTGTAGTGCCGTTGTAAGCAAAAGACTTCTTAAAAGAATTTGGAATATAGTTCCTTGACAGCATACAGAAACTTTAACGATGTTTGGTCTGCATAACTCGAACTCGTGTTACTGTGAGTGTCTTATATTATATGTATGGACTGATGATGTTCGATTTCTGAAGTTTCTGAGTAAAAACGAATATCTATTATGTACTAGCCAGTGATTTTGATCTTTTATGTAAATGATGTAATAAACATGTAAAACCTAACAGTTTTTACTAACATTTTATACAATGCGTATCTGAAGCAAGATATTTCTTAAAGTTGAGAGTTACTAGCATCAATTAACTTTAAACTACCACTGACTTTTGTTGGTACCTGTCTTAAGTGAGGAGAGATATGTTTTCCGTCATACTACATTTTGTATTCATTGAATGATACATAAAAATGTCATAAAGTTGTTGGTATGTTACCTTGAGCTTCTGGATTTTGACCTGGTTTGTTTGATCATTGAAGGGTTTTGATCATGGGAAGTTCTTGTTCACTCGGATTCTCGGTGTAGCTTCTCTAACATGTTGAAAATTGTTGTCCACTTTTTTTTCATGGCAGTCATTATTTCTGCGTTGCCAATATGACATCTTATCCTGTTTAGATGTTCAATGAATAATGTATTGCTTGATGACTATTTAAATCTTGCTGCTGTGTCTAGTGATGTTCATATTGATTGACTTATCAAGATTTTGACGGTTTCAGAAAGGGACTGATATTCGACTGTGCTATTGACACGTAAAAGGCTGACTATCGTTTGCTTATTTGTCCATAAAATGCTCTCGGGGTAACTATGCGGTTGTTCAAATTGTTCTATTTTCAACCAGTTAAACAGCGGAGCTGTATGTGCATTGGATGTGGAAAAATAATTATTCTCTGGTAATTTTCATCTGTAGTATTCTAGCTTTTTAAAATATGTGGCGTATATAGAGACTCATAGTACATTGAAGTGTGTTAAGTGGAGATATACAAAGGTGTAACACAAATTTACCTGGGTGTGTTTTGGTAGATATCGTCAAATGCTCATGAGTATTCAAATAACCTTGGACAACTTCAACGCAATATAATCGATGTGATAATTCCAGGTCAGTTTATCACCAATCATAATGCCTAAAATGTAGTATTCGATACTCGAGTATGTTTTGGCTATCCACCTAGATATCTTAGCACAGCCCCGTAGATATTTTCGTGTTCCTTTGATGAAATAATAAATTAATTTTCGTATTGTTTAGCGACAAATTATTAACTTTGAACCTAGTTGCTACCTTTTTCATCTCTGTATTTACAATATCACAGAGCACATCAACATTTCTGTGGGAAACCATAATGCTTGTATCAGCTTTTAACTAAGTGCGGCGAATCTTTTCTGAAACATTAGGTAAATCATTAATATAAATTAAGATTATCAGTAGACCTAGAATGGAGCCTTGAGGCACACCGCATTTCATTTCAAGCTTTTCCGATATGGCATGACCAAACTGGACACTTTGTTGTCTTCCTGTTAAGTAGCTTTGAAACCGCTATGAATGGGCTAAACATACGGTAATCAGTTACCAATAAGCACGTACAGAATACTCCCCATTGAAACATGATGGGGAAAACTCTGAGTACATTAACAAAGATGACTAGATTGTCCAAACGTTTCAAGTCCACAGTTTGCCACCGAAGCCGCATAACTACAAGACATATAATTTGCACGCAGTTAAGTTATACACCCACCCACATACGCACAATCACCCACCGAGCCATATATTTTATGTGTGTGTGTGTGTGTGTGTGTGTGTGTGTGTGTGTGTATTTATATATATAAATATATATATATGGTCTCTGTCGCAGTGAATAACACTAGCTTCCAGATTGGCCTAATTCCAGGCACGGATTACTCCTTTTACATGCACTCGGAGTGACCCGCCGCCAAAGAACCAGTTAAGTTTGCACATTGCCATCCTAAACTCCTTCAGGTCTATCATGTGCATTTACACACACATGAACACACACACACGTGTGTGTCTCTCTGTGAATGAACGTGGTAGTTGAATGGCGTTAGTATTTTTAATGCTCAGGTGGGGAAAGAAAGCGGCAACAGTGAAGGTAAATATTAGATTTGATAACAAAATAAACATGTTCAAGAATGATTTATGCGAGTCGTTGCGTGTTCGAATAAATATACTGAAAGTTTAAAATCGCATGCGTTTTAATGGCCAAACTAAACACCAGTTTCACAAAACACAAAGATATAACAAGTAGAAAATCGAAAAAGTCCTATCGTCGCTTACCTTCCTGGTCCTTTTTCATCGACAGTCCGAAGCGAAATGGAGGAATTATCCGAAACTCAGGAGGCAAATATATATCACAACAGATGATGTAAGAATCACTAAATCTTCTTGGAATCATGTCCTAGATTCCATGGTACTTTATGAAAATAATCTGATTACCTGACTTTCATTCCAGGAAGTATTTATTCTACAGTGCCACATATACATGGCTGTAGGTGTACGTGATCCACGGGTCCGCATACCAACTGAAGACAAATCGGTAACTGCTGAGACTGTGATTGGTAAGCTGCTGCAGCAGGCATTGAAGACAGCTGTGCGGGACGCCACAACATCGTAACACAAAACCTGCTATTCGCCGGAAATCGTAGTGATATTAACCTGAGAAGTAACGTACCTTTCTATGGAAGCAGTCAGCATTTGGCACAAAGGCGCAGCCCCACCATTCACCACCGAGGCGAGGGTCTTTCAGACCTTCCACGCAGCCCATCCACGCAATAACGGTATCGGCACTCGGAGCCGTCAGGGGGAGGTTGCTGCAGTGAACTGTTACTAATTTCGGAATATATTAGAAGCATTGACATACTTCTCGTAAGTCATTTAACATTTCGGGTTATCAAATATACAATTCTTTAATTCTGCACATTGATGACGTAAATAGTACTTATCTTCCAATTGCTGAAGCTACGTAATTTTATAATTAAGTAACCACACACTTTACAGCACAATTACCGTTGCGCACAGAGCAAGCTCAAGTGAGATTTTGGTGAGACTTCACCTCACATGGCTCAGTTTAATCAAGTTGCGTCGGTTTATAATAAGATGAAATAATCATTCATTTTCGTATCGTTCAAGTGTAGCCATACTATCTGTTCTGTCATCTGGCAGGAAGCGTTAGATAAAATCTCTGCATTTGGAATTAATTATCATCACGCACATCAAGGTTTTACCATGGAGACTTGTGACCTCGCATTTAGGTGTTGTAAAATCTCGATCTCGATAGAATACATCAGCTGCATCGCACAAGTATTGAGCTTCATATACATGAAGACAGCCTCACTACAATTCTCCTCTTGCAAAAGAACTATCCCCCCCCAAAAAAGAAAATTAGTAAAAAAAAAAAATAATAATAATAAATAAATAAAAATAAATTTTTAAAAAATCCAAAACATACAATATGACGAACAAACAAAATATAAACAAAAAGACAAACACCCCAAATCAACCAGGTCAAACAGAAAAAAACAGACACCCCCCAACAAAAAACTAAACTAAACAAAAAAACAAACAAAACAAGGGGGGGGGGGGGGAGAACCAGCCACAGAGAACAAAACAAAAAAGGGTTATTACTAAAGTGCATGTTTTGTGGTTTATCCACGTGTTATAGTTTGACCACAGCTGGAAATTGATAGGATGCATGTCTTGAATATAGATTTTAATATAACACACCTCTGACTTTTCCTTGAAAAAGTTAAACAATTTGATCAACTTGAAAAGAATATGTATGTCTGTACAAGTTTATCACCACAGCCAAACATCTATACCTTGGAATCTACAGAAGTAACACAAATATGAACCTATTGGCGCACCTCGTTATATCATGTTGCTCAAAGCCATTGTTCTCTTTATGTCATGTAATTTTAGATTTGTTAAAACAGGCCAAGAAGTTAGGTCTTTCAAAAACATGCCTAAGTTATCAACATCTTTACATTTTTTTTTTTTTAAAGTTTAAGACTCCACTCAGACAATACATGGGCAAGTTTAAAACTCCATGTACATAATACATGGGAACAGTAAAACGTGCTGATATTGGACTCTTACTAGAAACAGATAAAAATTCGGGGTAATGCATGACTTGAACATTTTCCCAAGATGATGGTGAAGCACAGTGTATACATCCGCAATCTAAATGGACAACCAAGGGAAGCTGTGATAATAGCAAAATGTTAGGAGGCGGTGTTGGCTTTCTAATACTCTCTAGTATAACACTTAATTATGATAATGTTCTGAAATCGGGAGACTAGTCAGTGAGACAAAGCTGATTTGTTAATGGAACCCTGACTTGATTGATCTAGTTTTTTTTTCTTATCTGATTCTGCAGCCTAAAGTGTCATGTAAACATAAACTGGCGGGTAAATTGAGTTTACCCTCGACCATTTTCCAAAAATTCATAGCAGGCAATATGGTCGCCAGGGAAAGATCTGCACAGATATTGACCCTCTTGTGATAAATTCTTGGCCGAATTTGGTAATGTCAGGGTCCGTATAGGGTACATAATAATGTTTGACTCCATTGGAATACTGTTGAGGTCATTAAAAGTAAGGTCATATTAGAAGTCAAGGTTATTTCCTCCAAGGAATAGAGTATACTTGCATACTATGATTTTTTTGTTTCATCACCTGTGTGAAGGAAGTAGGGTTCTTTATATTCTTTTGCGGAAGTCAATTCCAGTGGCTGTAACAGTAGCCTATAGCAGAATCAGTGGCCTGTAGATGCTAAAGGTCATATTGGAAGGTCAGGGGACACTTCTGTGCTCGAGATCCATAATATTTTGTGTGTGTGTGTGTGTGTGTGTCAATCATTTCCCTTTATTCCCATTTCATATGTAGAGATGCAAGTAGCAGAGGCAGTAGATGTATATAGCGGTAGCAGTAGACTGTAAAAGTAACAGTAACTTGTACAAGACTTCCCTGTCTGTCCACATCGCCAGACACAGTTGGGATGGGTACTCGCTCCATTGTTCTGAAAACCTGATGGTCCCAGTGGCACCTTTGCTCGGTTCCTCTGTATTGGTGTGTGTGTGTGTGTATGTGTGTGTGTGTGTGTGACTTTCAGTGCACATGCACCCCAGCTTATACTTTCTTTCTCCTTGATAAATAATCAGTAGACATCACCTGTGTGAAGGAAGTAGGGTGGTTGGGTGGGCCTCTCGGGTGGTCAGGAGTCAAGTATACTTACTAACATTAACATAACTAAAAATATACCTATTCATTACGTAACGTCTTCCCAACCACCATTGCCAATATACAAACACATTGGAAGGGAGTGAAACTCTACATGCACAGTGACCAAGAACCACAGAGACTGACAGCCTGGGGGGGGGGGCAACTGTCAAAGTGGAGAGGCGACATCTATTGGGAAAACCTCAGAGGTAACCGGACGTGATGGTGCTAACAGCTGAGTCCTGGCTGAAGACTGAAAAACCTCCTTACCGACCAACATGAAACTGCAAAAGAGCCACCCCCACACCCCCAGGAAATCGCTCGCAAACCTGAGAGCACTCTGTAGAATGGGAGATGCTGTCTATTTCTACTCTTTTGGTCCTGGATACCTAGCAAAACGGCTGAATCATGGAAAACATGGTGGGCGTAAGGGGAAGGGTTAGGGTTAATATGGCTCCATAAGGCAGTGTCCATTAAATAGGGTCTGCCCCAACTCTCCGCCTAGTGAGACACCTCATGAGACCTAGCTGAGACCTGCCTCAGGGCTGAAACTCTATGCAATGCATTCCAGTAGACCTTCAGTTTGGTCTGCTTAATATACAATGAGATGGTGTTTCACCAGACCTGTTCCTTTTTGGAGTTATCCAGAGGCAAAATGAAGGCGGACCTATGCCCCTGGCACCATCAGTGCATGAGACTTGCCAATGCAGAGCTGTCACCATGCACAGGGATCTCTCTTTAGCAGCTAGAGCCATATCCAAAGCAGAAATGGTAAAACCCCTAGAGGCCATGGATGTATCTTGAGTCACTTGGTTCTTTGTGGTAAAGCCCAAGTGAGGTTTCAGGGTCACCTGGGAGTGGTCAGGCAAGCATTTGATTTGGTCAAATGTTAGAGCATAGATTCCACTTCTTCTAGCCCTTAAAGCGAGTGTTCATAGGAAACAACTTTTCCACGTTCAGCACTTGAGGTCCACCGGACATGGGTCCTCTAGGCACTCAAATGCCCACCTTTTCAACATTACCTAGACCAGCAGGAGGTTCCACCATGATAGGACCTGCCTATCAACTGGTCTGTCTGTGTAGAAAAACGCTAGGAGTGCAGACAAATAAGGATCCCTCCCACTGTGAATTATCTAAGAAGTTCGCCAGGGTTGAGGAGATGTTGGACCAAACCCCCTCCCATGGTTCTTGAGCTCTTACCCAGGACCTCCCACTGGAAGTCTGCTATTTCTGTGATACGGGGAGAACATGGATGCATTTACTGACCAATGCATCAATTACAAAAAGCTTCCATCTAGCCTAATAAACCACTAGAGAAGAGCCTCAAAGTCCCCTCTGGCAATTCTATCTCTGACCCATTGGGGGAAACCTCTGTCGCTGATGTGCTTGGCCACAACTGCCAAGCATGCTGGTTGAGTACTTGAGGATTTCTGTGGAACACACTTGTCCGTGATTGCACCAGAACTTACAGCCATGCCAGTAAAAGTAGTGGCGGCTCGGCGCCTAATTCCAGAAGGTCCAGAGACCAATCTGTCCTTGGTTGCCAGGGGGCAATCAAGATCGAGTTGCTGCCATTGGACCCAACCTTCCATAGGACCCTTGGAAGGATCTGCAGAGGTGGAAAGGTGTGATCTCAAAGGTTGCTCCATTCCATGGCTACAGCATCCATAGCTAGGGCCTGATGATTCAGGGTAGGCAACACACAAACTGGATGTTTTGCATTTGCACTTGTCGCAAACAGATCCACATTTCAGGTACCTGACCTGGTCCATATGGCCTGAATGTCTCATTTCATCCCTACCGGCAGACCTCTTCTTGAGTGTTAATGGGCCAGGATATTTTGTAGTCCCAGGACATGCTTTGCATGCATGCAAACATCATGCTTGGAGCAAAATCAAGTGATATGTCGGACTAATTTCATGCAGACTGTGTGGGCCAAAGCCCAACGCTGTCTAGTCCTGCATATGGGCTCCCCACCTGGACCAACAACAAGACCTCATCATCTGAAGGACTCAAATAAACACTTTTAAATGCAGGTACAATCATGACCTGATCATGATGGGAGCTCAAACACTTACCTCTTCCAAACAAGTACCATATGTGTGCAGTAAATCATTCAGCTCCATAGGGGTGTTTCTTATACAGTTCTGATCTTTGCCATTTATGTCTGTTACTACCAATATCACATAGCCATCCATTTTTCATGTATAAAATGACATTGTTATATACAATACAATATGCTAATGTCGTAATGTTATATTTTTTCCTGAAATGTTTTTCACTTTCTAGGACACAATTCCCATTACCTCACCAAATGACTTTGACACTGACTTCTGAGACTCTCACAAGTATGCCAGTTGAATCGAATATCATCACAAACCCCCAAAAGCACCTAAAGACCATCAAAATCGGGTAAAAACTCACTGAAAAGAAGTCAATTTATGTGAAAACGTAAATCTGGGAGCCATATTGGCCGCCATCTTGAATTCTGAACAATGCTCAAGAGCAAATTCAATTTACCCATCAGGTTTAGTTTATGTGATGTATTTGGCCACAGCATCAAGTGAGAGAAGAACTTAATCTTTCAGGTCAAAGTATAGTCACTAGGCTGCCTGACTAGAAGATGAGTTTAAAAGACTTTGGATATCTGTACTTTTACCTAACGAGAGAAAAAATCTGATGATTAGTTTGGTATAGTTTTCAAATGGTAGGATGGGCATACAGAAAAGCGAAAATCTTACTTCAGAATTAACAGAAAACTTAGTTACCCTGAAAAAAACAATGGGGTATGACTGTGTTCTAGTAGGGGCTCTGATAGAGCAATACCTGTGTTTAGAAACTGTACGAAAAGCAGTCGAAATAAGGACTTACTGAACCAGCTGATCGAAATTTCTGCTGTTGGTGTTCTTAACTGTAATGATCAATGTACTGCGACTTTTACCGGCAGCGTGGTAACTTAAAGTCAGCTATCGATTACGCACTGGCAAGAGATGATTTGGTATGTGACCTAAATATGGTGACAATTTGGGATATATTGTATAGGGTCGGACCACAATTCAATACTCATTCAAGGTTAAAATAGGCCCAAGTACGATAACAATACTGCCGTCCGACAACATTCTCATTGGAAAACTAATTGGAACATAAATAAACCCAGCAACTGGACAATGTTTGGAGAAAAGGTCAGCGAACGTACAGTTAGCTGGAATTACAACTCATTGGAGTCTGCAAACAAGACTTGAAATAGCCTTCGCGATATTCATATTGAAGTGGGAGAACAGTGCATTGGCTGTCAAAACTGCACTTGCAAAATGAAACTCATGTGGAATTTAGAGATAAATAAACGTATTAAAAAAAACAAAGAAAAAAAAAACACAAAACAAAACAAAACAAACAAACAAAACAAAACAAAATTAAGACAAAAAAGTAACAAAAACAAACAAAAACAAAGCAAAAACAAAGAAAAGAAAACAAAACAAACACCCCCCCCAAAAAAACCCCCAGTTTATATAGATGTTGGTCAATAAGGGTGAAGAGTATCAACTTGAATTCCTCCAGGATATACAGAATGAATATGTGACAAAGAAACATGCTATACAAAAGAAAAAGAAAAAGTAAACGTGTCATAAATACGATAAAAATAATTATCCGAAACTAAAGAAAAGTTAAAAAAGATACGAATACATATTGGCGAATGCTTAGATGCCTCAACCAAAACAATGATTTTGCACTAATGATTATAGACCCAACAAATAATACCCGTACTATTGAAGATCCATAATAAATATGTAAAGTACTTAGTGGAGAGGCAACTAGGAAAGAAGTTTTGCTATAAAGCAAATCTGTCTGTGTGTCTCCAAAATTAGCAAATAATAATAATAATTGTAATAATAATAATAATAATAATGATAATAATAATTATATTAATAATAATAACAATAATAATAATAATAATAATAATAATAATAATAATAATAATAATAATAATAATAATAATAATAATGTTCACTGCATGCACCTACAGCAAAAAGCTAAAAATGGAACTTGCAATGGTATATCTACCTGTATAAATTTAAACTCTTTAAGTTCCCACTTTAGGTTCCCATGATTAGCATTAATAACATTTTGAAAACTTTTTCTGTGATTCATTGGAAGCAAATGAGGAATAAAACTATACATTGAAGTTGATATGGCACTTCATATCTGCAATACTAATGAAGGTATTCACCATTTAATCCTTTAAAGTGCCCCTAATTAGTATAAATTCAATTCTACAATTTTTGTTGTGGTTTATTGGATACGCCTAGAGCACAAATCTATAAATAGAAGTTGAAATGGCACCTTTACCGGTAATAGTTTTGAAGATATTCAACATTTAAACTTTTTAAGTGCATCTAATTAGCATAAATTATAAATCTACTACTTTTGCCTGTGGTTCATTGGATGTGCCTACAGCACAAACCTACAAATTGAAGTTGGAATGGCAACTCTACTTATATATAAAAGGTATGAAGGTACTCGGCATTTAACGACTTGAAGACCCCTAATTAGCATAAATTAAAATTCTGGTTGGAATGGCACCCCTACCTACAACAGTTTTCAAGATATTCAACATTTAAAATTTCAAATGCTCATATTTTTTTTTGAACTCAACTGTTCTGTAAAAAGGTGTGACTTTAGGTATGGGACTATGATCATACCAAGTTTGGAGTTTATAAGTGTAATAGTATTCGATAAAATTTGACAAAATTGCTGGTAAAAAGAAAGAAAGAAAAAAAGAAAGAAAAAGAAAGAAAGAAAGAAAGAGATTGAGAGAAAGAAAGAAAGAAAGAAAGAAAGAAAGAAAGAAAGAAAGAAAGAAAGAAAGAAAGAAAGAAAGAAAGAAAAAAGAAAGAAAGACACCGAGCAAAAACAGAATGTCTTGGTTGGCACACAGACAAAACAAAGAATACAGAAGGAAGCCGAAGTTCCAGAGAAAGAAGTTTATAACCTCAGAATCATATGGAAGATACTACAGGGTATATATGGTAACTTAGATCTAAATTTCGAAAACGTTTCTTGTGCGTTGTGGAAACTGAAGAATGGTAAGATGTGTGGCATAGACCAGATTCCCAATGAATTCTTAAAACGGAGGGGGAGGGGGGACCTCTTTAGCTGATGAATTGGTCCACGTTTTAACCTATGCAAGTTATAGTAGTCATATAAGTACCAATGGTTTCAGGATTTTAATTAACCCTTCTATATGGAAGACTCGAAAGAAAGTTCTTAGGTTTGAGATATTTTACAGAGTCAAACAAGGATTTATTCTCCCTCCTACGCTTCTCTCTCTTGTGATGTTGGAACTGATTGATATGTTCCAAGAAAAGAATCTCCAGTGTACCTCATGGCAATAGTCATGTTCCGTGCTTATTATAGGCCTACAGAGACGACATTTTTGATCGCAGAAAGCGAAAGTCAGATGTCAGTCGTGCTAAGTATTGCACATGTACTTGTTGAAAAATGGGGAGTGAAATTTGACTGTGAAGTAAAATTAATTTACATTTATTAGAAAATGGATTGACTGTAATAAAATTAGGATGTTGGGCAATGTAGAAATTTCGGAATGCAAAACGTATAATTATATCTAAATGTGTCTAGTTTAAATTCCCTGTTGGATTTGATACATGTAATAAACTCTGTGAAATCACAAGGATTCCGACCTTTTTTGTGACATGACAGAAATCATGGCACGTGCGAAAACCTGGGCGAGCATGCGAGAAATTAATAATATGTTGATGCTCGCCGGGCTTGCACGTCAAAAAATGGGTGCTTGCCTACAATTAAAATGCGATTGGATGGATAAAAATGTGTTTGATGCAATTACAATTGGGATCATGACGAAAGGCCTTTGAGCATTTGGCCAGACTGCAAAATGCCAAGTGCCCCTGGCCAGATTGGAGCACAAATCGGCTCGATACATCTAAAAAGTAACACGTATTTTTTTGGAGTAATTTGTTTGAAATGACTGTTACCACATGTTATTGATTTTCACGGCATCGAATCGTTTCATTTTGCTTATTTTTAAAGTTATTTGAAATTAACGGCTAGTTTCAATGAAGGCATAACTAATATGTTTAAAAAAACAATGCTTCCGATGTGTAAATAGTCAGGACACACGACGCTGCCTTGATCGGGGGGGGGGGGGGGAGGGGGGGGGGCAAGGGGGGGGGGTCTTTCTTGATCACAGTTCACAGGAAAAAAATGCTATCACAGTTCACAGGAAAAATTATTCAGCTTATATGCATATTCACGATTCACGAGCAATGGTTTAATCACGAATCCCGAAAATTAACTTTATTGCTTCACAGATCACGGAAAATAAGAAGATAGGATCACAAGTCACGAAAATACCCTTGCCCCATCCCCCTTGATCGGCGCCAAACGTACAGTGAATATCCCTCCGTATGTCTTGCAATCGTAACAGAAAGCATAGAAGAACTATCTGAGTCCTAATCATATGATAATATCAAAGTTTTACACTTTAACAGCATCAAAAGAGTCAGATTTTCCGCTTTTATTGTGCTGGGCATCCATGCTTTCACCAACGGCTTGCTGTTGAGACCTGGACGGATGTGAATGGTCCAGGCAATCTCCATGCTCCAATTGGCCCACGTATCTAATTTTCAGCCTCAATTATTGAAATACGACGTTTGACGATCCGATTACATCACCATCAACCAATAGAAAGGGTCGTCGGAACAACATTTCTAACCTTCGAGACGGCAATGTTTAGTATAAATTAACCGCATTGTAATATCATTTAGCCAATGAGAGCAATCAGGCGATGTTTACCACAAGTGATCCAGTCCTACGTACGGAGGGCAGACAAAAACGACTGTAATTTTACCGCTGTTTTTACGTTGTTTTGCCATTTTTCAACGTGAATGTGGTACAAAAAAAAGTTTCGAAATATTCTTTCGGGACATTTAATAGACATGATAGATATACTTCTCCAAAGGTCCATCTCTTGAACATGATTCCATATGCATGTTAAAGATTTTTTTTCTCATAAGTTTCATTGACAAAGCTTGTTTTGTATGCCCCTAAAAATATCTTTAACAAGTAATGGTGAATGATATATCTATTTAACGTTCATGATTTTGCTGGCACACGTCTGAAATTCCACGCACGCACAGGTTGCATTGGGTTGGGAGAAGATAATAAAAGATACAGGTTATCCGGTGATTTGTGTGTACTATGTAACAAAAGCACAGATGGTTTGGTTCATTTCCTACTTTTGTGACCACCACTAAATGAATATCAGGACAAAATTCTACAATGCTTTAAATGTAGAGTGTTAAAAATTATATTATGACTATGTTGGGAAACTTTTTGTGCTGCTTCTCTACACAGCAAAGTATGCGTCAACATCCATAAGATTTTGGTGAAGATGTTGGTAATTTATACGACCATTAGAGTAAAAACTATATCTTCGAAACTTGGCACTACAGGAGGCAGTGTATAGAGGATTCCTCGGTCTGATTTTGGCCACAGAAGCCTACTGATTTGCATTGACATTCCAATTTTGGATATGATGATCTGTATAGCAATTAGTGTTTAACAATCCCGCTGCATGGGTAATGTTGGAGCCCCAAAGGCCCGTGTTGAAAAGTTGCCCGGACGCATCTGGCATGTCAATATATAGTATTGCTAGGTCTTGAAAAAGTGCAAGGATTGTATTCAACATTTAGTGCATATGGGTTGAATTCTCTTCTTTGTTTGTTGTAGTACTTTAACTTTTATAATTAATATTTGATGCATACATCTAGGACTTGCCCCGGTCCATGTTGCCCCATGTGTGAAAGGAGATAAATAAATAAATAAACAAATAAATAAATAAATATATAAATAAATAAATAAATAAATAAATAAATAAATAAATAAATAAATAAATAAGTTGAGGCCGCATGAAGATGACTATTTTTTCGACTATCCTATATATATATATATATATATATATATATATATATATATATATATATATATATATATATATATATATATATATATATATATATGTATATATATTATAGCATGGCTTGTTGTCGATATGAAGAATATCAACGAGCATGGGTGCCACATCTGCAGAACGAGTTCTGCTATATGCTACCCAGTGCGAGTTGACATTGTTTATCTCATGTTTGTTAAGGCCTACTAAAATACGTTGTACCGCATGAGATGCCAAGTGTTCCAGCAATGATTCAGCAGTCTCGCTGACAGCAGACGACGCCATCATTACCTGGAACGTAGCTTAGCCCATAATAGTATATCATACATGTCGGTACTTCCGGTTATAGGTTCTCTGTCGAACAGTAGGCCTATTATAGCACTTACTAATGACTTTATTATTGAGCCCATAAAAATCTGGCCCATATGATATGTATACACATGCCTTATAGCTCTAATACTGACCCAGATGTGATATATATATATTTTTCGAGATCCACAGTCCAGCATGGTTAGTAAACGGCATTTCAATACACATCCAAAGGTTTATTTCGCAAGCGTGGTCGCTCATTTTTGCTTGACATACTATTCAGTCCTGCATTGTTTTAGTTTGAGGGGTTACGACCTCCTGCACAGTAAATGATACCAGTTACAGTTTCATATTTCTTTGTCAAACGTACAGTGCCAAAAATCCCACTTCGGCCCATTCACTCATTTTGGTACTCCATCGCATAGAGTCTCAATAAACACATATCGTGCTCAGATTTATGCCAATCACCACACGAAAAGCTATGCACGGGGTTCATGTTTGTTTGACCATGCGCAGAACATACACATACGCTCCCGCGCACATGTCCGATTTCTTAATGTATTATATTGACCCTGTGAATGGTCTCCCCGTTTATACCAGTCAAGGCTGGTTCCTTTTTAAAAGGAAACTTGATTTATTACTTTGTAGCAATTGTGACAACAAACAGAAATGATAACGCTAATGGCGATAACAGTATGTCTCTGCCATGTAGGGCCCACCTTAGTCTTGCACTTGTGGTACAGAACAGAAGCCTTTTTGAAGCAGTACATAAGTACATAAAATTATCTGGCAGATTTAAAACGTGATCCTATTTTGGTAACTGTGTTCATGGAGTACGACTCCTTCTATTTGTACCAATGCTCACGCATCATTTCTTTTCCCTTCCGCTTTCATATTTGTGGTCCTGTGCGTGACCTATCTGTGAATTGATGTTTACAATATTTATATATGTTGTCTTGTCTTCTTTGTACAAGAGGCCCTCATACAGGCTGGTGAGCCTGTCGGCCAATTGTGTTAATAAAATTGTTTAAACCAACAGAAGCCTGGGCGACATGAAACAAAGGAATCAAGTCAAAATTCATGTAGCCTTGTACATTTAGGGAACTCACTTGGGCCACAGCCGATCAGGAAACAGGTCGCCCAGACTTCTGTACCACTGCTGCTAGCGCAGTTCATGGCCCACCGACACAGCGTTGCCGGCCGTAGACCTGATGCAGCACGTGTTGTCAAAGTGTACCTGCGTATTTCGGTTGGCTGTTGCTTTTTTTTTTTCACCGGCACCGCAGCGCCGCCGAATGGATGCGGCCGGAACCCGATCAAAGCTATAATACCCTTTCTTCCCTCCTCGCCAGGAACGCTTCGCGGACTGGACTGTCCTGGTGGGAAGCTATGACCGCTTCATCCTTTTACTTTATAATATTCATTAGCTATTTTGTTTTATAACGAATAAACTAAGCAAGGGTCCTAAGTAAGACTAGGTCCACCTTGGCATCACCTTGATCAACGATCAACAATCGATGTTGAATGGCCAGCAAAAAAAAAAAATAATAATAAATTGTGAATCATTGATAAAATATAATGACTAATTGAATTTGTACATATGGAAATCAACAGGTTTCTTTCATAAGCGATTTTCCATTATTGGTACACTTATTCTCTGCAATGACCAATTTCCAGATTCACGACAAATATAATTCAACCTTCAAAAGTTAATATAATTGGGCAGAGTCAATAGGTTTCCTAGGAGCCCAGGGTCCGCCGATGAAATCTCTTGACCATTGGCATGTTACTTGTTCGCCTAAAAAGTCTTACCTGGCATTTTCATTGACAATATATTGAGAAAGGACAATAATTATTAAAACGGATGAAGCAGACGACGTTCAAAATTACAGTCGGCTATAGACCGGTTTGACCAGAAACGCTTTAGTTTTTATAACAGACTGTTGTATTATATGCCACTTTATGTTGGACTTGGCAGATTTGTGCCAGAAATTATTTCATGGTTGTTCTTTGTATTAGATAATCTAATTTATTTCTTACTTTTGCACGACAATAAACTCACCCGTTTATCATTTCGCGCGGTAAGCTGACATGTCCATGAAAACGAAGAGAACATATTCCCTCCTATCACAGTATTACTGCTCCTTCCGCGTAGCGTCCATAAAATGTCTATTTCATCTTTTGTAAATTACGTGTATTGTTTCCTTTAAAACCTGGTTTCATCCATGTGGAAGAAGAGCTACTTATGGGTTGGGAGCGGTGCTGGATCCCGGTTGGCAAAACTAAGAGTAAGAGACACACACCATGAAATATGATAAAATAGCAACTTTTACCAAATTATTAATTCTTCATGGATGAAACACCTCTTAAACCACGGTTAGCGCTATGCAGGTAGCGTACAGGAGTCTGTCACCATTTTGTCAGTGCAAGGTTCTGTAATACCGCTCTAAAGGCATTAAGCATACATTCTAATACGCACTTTAATGTTGCGTGACTTTTTGACGTATATTCTGCGCTTCTAACTTCACTTTTGCCTTCAAACCGAGCCACTCCTCGGGGAAAACAGTATTCCGGCAAGTATGAACACGCTGATCCTTGAAACATATTTCTAAATCGTCCCGTTTATAGTTATGGGCCGAACATGGCGGTGGCACATGGTCACGAAAATTCTAAGTAAATTACAATTGGGATCGTAATGACCCCTGGATAGCGTGAACCAGCATTGATTTAGAAATGACTGAAAATATGGTTGCTATTTTTATGCATCATCTGAAAGTCATTTTTTTCGGTTTTAACCCAGGAAAGGGAGTTGCTTAACGTTAAAGCACTCATCACGGCAACAGAATGCTTAAGGCCTGCTTTGGAATCTATTTTAGGGGGTTTGGCAGCTGACGACTGAAAGAAAAATGTGATAAAAATGCATTGGTACATGCAACTGCAGGCGACGACATGAAGATATTCATAAATCTTCACAGAAACGACATATGTCACACAGAACACCCCCACTCTCTTGAATCGGAAAAGTGTGTCTTTATCAATGTGTTCTTGATTTTGTGTGTGGGAGTGCGCGACCTGGCCTATCGGAACAAAAGACCGCCAAGTGTGCATTTAACACGAAGAAAAGACCGCCAAATGTGGACTCTACAGTTACTCTGCCTAGGGCTTAGCCAGGCATTGACACTAACAACTACCAGTACTCTCTCTCTCTCTCTCTCTCTCTCTCTCTCTCTCTCTCTCTCTCTCTCTCTCTCTCTCTCTCTGTGGATGTGTAAAAGGTAATAAAATTATGGTTATATTTTCTCTTCTAATAATTCGTCTAAGCAGAATATTTAATTATGTCAAAAATATGCTATTGTTCTTCTCCATTTCACAATAATGCTGAATATAATTAATTATTCATATAATTTTTGACTGGTCTGATCTGTGATTCAATGGCAACAGTTTGACATGCTATTTCAGTGCTAATTTATATTCTTTTATCCTTTTATTTTTATTTGGGGTGTGTTGATTAAGTTTTGGCCTCGAGTAAAAAAAGACAAACGTCCGAATATTCTCGGTACCGAAAAATGTTCAGCAAGTAACCAGCGAAGATCAGTAACTATCTGTTCAGCTCTTGTTGCATAAAAAAGTGTTCGTTGAATTTGCTTTATAAAAAAAAACACAAATAAAATGAAAATGAAAATATAATAAGAATTTGAATAAGAAGAAGAGGGCTGTGACAGTCCTTTGCTCAGCTGACTGGCTGCACAGACTTAAGTGGTCCTGGGAACTTTGGAATAATAACAGTCACACATGTTTAAACCATCACCACTCTTTGCAATATCAGCAATATCAGTCGTTCCTCAAACAGTTCAGACTAATCTTTTTTAAATGAAAAGTCACTCTTATCAATATGTAAACCAATATGTCAGTTTGATTATTCTTGGTCACTCAAGCTCCTAAAGCTACTTTCCTGTTTGTATTTTTTGGCAATGATGGAACTAGGATCCCCAACAGCGACATAAACAAGGACAACTGTCAGTTGGACCTCTCAATGCCAATGTGGCCTTTTAAGGTTAATCAAGATAAATATTAAGATCAAAGAAATCCATATTTTTACTTCCATATCAGTGTTTACCAGTAATTATGGGTCTAGGATAAATCATTATCGAGATATTAAGCCAATATATCAGTTTGACCTTTCACGGTCCACCAAGCTCACAATTAACAACACCAAAACAGACCCCATAGATACTTTCCAGTGGTGCATAATAGTAACCATGGGCCTAGGAGGCACCATTACCGACGCATGAGCCAACATACAAGTTTTGGTACTATTCTTATTGCAACAATGTCAACATGTACATATACGCCTCTGAATTTTCAACCATTTGACAATTCAATGAAAATCTGAAAATGGGAGCGGCACCACGTAGTGGAGTAGTTTCCTGAAAATTGAGTCCAGGTCCCTTCCCACAGCATTTGAAGGGAACCCCACAAAAAAAGCTAAAATCACTGAAGCATGATAATTGGAAATACCAAGGGTACGTCTTCATTTATTTTCCAGTCAATCTGGTTAACGTTTTATGGAAAGGGAAAATATGAGTTACTTTGGCAAAGCCATTAATGTTCACACTACTCAGTTGGGATATATGCATTAACAGGCAAGTACCGAAATGGAAACATTCGTCAACAAGAGAATTGCGACAGTCTTGTGCTCAGCTGACTAACTTACCCTATGACCTTGGAAATGAGGTCAAGGTCACTGACCTATTTTGAATCTAACTTTCATAGAGGGCCATCCCAATGTGCAAGATCAAAGTGACAGTACAAATACTTCTCAGGTTATCACGCGACCAGTAAAATCCATGTTAGTGGCTCTGTGACTTGGACAATGAGGTCAAGGTCACAAGTGTAAAGTCTCAATCTTTCATAAATAGAGGACCACCAACAAGTTCAACATCAAGGTCCTACCTTCCACAGTTCTCAAGTTACAAAATGAAAAGTAAAATTAAAATTCATGCAAGTGTCTGGGTCCCAGTGACCTTGAGAATGAGGTTAAGGTCACCCATGTACTGTGTAAGTCTGGCCTTTGCTCAGGACAATCATCATATTCAACATCAAGATCCAAGTTCAAATAGCTCCCAACTGTCAGGTGAACAGTAAAATTTGAGCAAGGGGCCCTATGACCTTGGGAATGAGATCAAGGTCACTCGTCTACTGTCTAAGTCTGGCCCTTGTTAAGGACAACTAGCAATATGAATGTCCTACCCTTAATAGTTCTCAAGTTACCCTATAAACAGTGAATTTCATGCACCTCGCCTTGTGACCTTGGAAATGAGGTCAAGGTCACTCACCTACTGTACATGTATCACCCTCATACCCGGAAGTGTCCCTATGCAATTTCAAAGCACTTGGCTGAGCATATACAAGGATAAAGACTTTTGAATATTTGGCCAAAAAATGAACAAAAAAAACTTTAAAAAGATCCAAAAATCATTGGACTGTGACCATTTGAACAAACTTTGTAGATACCCACCCAAGAAACACCCCCACCAAGTTTAAAGTGAATCTAGCTGATGGTTTCACAGAAGAAGTCAAAAATTGTCAATTAGCATTGCAAACCCTAATGACTTTGCAATCCCCATTGACTTGCCTGGTAATCAATAGGCATGTAAAATCAACAAGAAAAATTCACAAATAACCCAAAAATCACTGGCCCGTAAACATTTTAATAAACTTGGTAGAAACCCACCCAACACACATCCCCACCAAGTTTGAAGTGAATCTGGTGAATGGTTTTCAGATGAGGTTGAGAATGTAAACTATCATTGCAATTCCCATTGATTTACATAGTAAACAATAGGAATGTATGCATTGACCAACAAGTACCCGAATTGAAAAATTCGTTAAAAATCAGGGATCCATAGCAACGCCACTTGATGAACAGCCTAGTGTGACCCTTTCACAAAGAACATATCCACTAAGTTTCAGCACAATCTAAGAGACTGTTTGGGGGAATTAGTCGAAAATAGCAAAAACGTACAAAAATTCATAAAACAATTAAAAAAAATTGCAGCGCCACCTGTTGAACAAATTAAGGTGTGGAGGTCCCCAGAAGTGTCCTTACAAAATTTCAAAGCAATTGGCAACGCGGTTTCAGAGAAGAAGATTTTTTAAGATTTCCCCAAAAATGAACCCCACAAAATCATTGAAAATCCAAAAGTCACTGAACCATGACCATTTGAACAAACCTGGTAGAAACCCACCCAAGGTACATTGCCACCAAGTTTGAAGTCAATATGGATGACGGTTTTGGAGAACAAGTCAAAAATGTGAATTAGCATTAGAATGTCCACTGATTTATTTAGTGATCAATAGGAAAGCTGCATTGACCAACAAGTACCCGAATTGAAATTAAAATCGTTCAAAATCAGGAATCCACAGCAGTGCCACCTAGTGAACAACTTTGTTCGACCCTTCTACAAGGAACATATCCACCAAGTTTTAGCGTAATCTGAGTGGCGGTTCTGGAGAAGAAGTCAAAAATAGCGAAAACACATAAAAAATCATTAAAAAAAATAGCAAAAAATCGCAGCGCCCTCTGGTGAACAAATTAAAAACTAGGAGTCCCCGGGAGTGTCCCTGTGGGATATCAAAGCAATTGGGTGAGCGGTTTTGGAGAAGAAGTTTTTAAGATCCCCCCCCCCCAAAATGAACAAAAAAAAAAATCATAAAAAAGTCCAGAAATCACTGGACTGTGACCACTTGAACAAACTTGGTAGAGAT
>OZ026617.1:45542281-45602281 GCA_964020975.1 Hermodice carunculata
TTTTAAATTTACATTTGAGTCGAAGTAAATTCCCTGTACTAGCCTCTTGTGTGGTGGAAGCAAGGGAATACGCGTGCCTTTTTTCCATATTATGAAGATTTTCGGAATGTTTTAAGTAGTTTCGATCGTTTATGATATTACGACAATGAGCAATGAAGAAAAAAATGGCAAAATCGGTTTTCGAAAATCTGTATATAATTTTCTATATTTAGATAGTTTTGCAATGGATGTAATATCTTACACAATGAGCATATATCGCAACAGCGACGTTGTGGACATTATACCTGCGGTCTAAGTTATGATCATTTACAATTCTATGAGGAATTAAGATGTCTTAAGACTGAACCAAATTATTTTTATTCGAGCGCTGCCCCCTTTAAAACATTAAAGTAAACGACGTGTGGCATTTAGCACTTGCGGTCGAACTGACAGTTAAAGATAAAACGTACACGTCGAAGCTCTTTGCAACGCACGGGAGAATAAATAAGTATGGCTTTATTAAATAACTCAATTCTATGAGAGTTGGTTGATGTACGCGTGTTGTATATGTGCATATATCCGGTAAGGGGCTATGCTACTCTCTCATCTATTATTGCGGGACGCCACTTGGTCACTGCTCGTGTGTTTCTATGGATGATAAACCGTCATGGTTGAAATGAGTGTGTGGCAAGCCAGCATTATGACGCCAAATAAAAATAACACAGGGAAATTTTGAATAATTCATTTCTTTTTAATAAAATTTATGGGTCAATATTACTACAATATCATAGTTTCAACAAAGCACAATTATCTATCAAAATGATTCGGGTAACCGCCAAGTGTAGTCAATATAGAGCAATATTATGTAGAAATTGACGCTTGTCGGCATATACATCTGGGAGGCTTTTGCCTAATGAAAGGTCCATACCTGAATTCTAACGGCAGAAAAAGACAAACTGTTGATTCTCTCGTCTCATACCGAAGCAGAATACGCAACCACAGATGATCCACGCTAAACAAGGGGACACATTCATTTTATGTTTTTTTTCCCATTTTGCCTCATTCGAAATGGTCAAAGTTGACATAATACCAACACTAAAGTATCAGAAGACCAATTCATTATGTCATTAAAATTCCTCTTCATTATGGGACTTAGACATTTCTGATTTCAGGCCCCCTCCCCCTCCCCAGGTATGGCAATACCATGGTGGGTGTATACTTCCTCTCATTTCCTCGTTTTGCAGGGCACCTACTATATTTGCAAACCAATAGCGCTCGAAATAACTGGACACAAAAAATGGGGACCGTAATACATTGAAAATATGACAACATGACAGCGGTGTCAGCATTGTATATTATGAAACCCTCCTTCGGGCACTATTAAACAGACAGAGTTACTAGGACAGATCAAGCTCGTGAGGGCCAGCCGGCCAAGTCAATGTTGTTTGTGGTTTTAAGGCATTGTGTACCGAGACATGCAGCACCGAATTCACGTCTCTTGTCAGCAAATACCACGGGCACCCAAATGTAATCAGCGCTACATTATGCATTTACAGGGCTTAACACTGTAACGCACACCATATATTGTGAGTAGCTTTGACGAAAAAAAAAAAAAGTAAATCAATGACCACCCTAATATAGTGAGATGTTATTAAGTGTGATCACATATGTAATTGACAAGATTTTCAAGAGAATGGAGAATTGTCGTCTCAATTGTGTCTAATTTAAGGGTTAAATGATACAGTGTATTAATACAACGTGGGTGTCTTGATTTGGTTCTTCTCGTCACGTGATCAACCAACGGGCAACTTTATTTTCAAAATAAACATCTAAAACAAACTTAACACCAAACGCATTTAAGGCTTATGGCTCTTAAACTATGCAAAACGAAACACAAAGCTGGAAAAAGTCAATAAGATACACTTCTGATATTTAATAAATTGTATAATATTCAACATTATCACTTCAAATACTCCTGATGTCTCAAATATACTTGGGGTAAGGAACAAACTGCAAGTGACTAATGGAGGGTAAAAGACAAGTGGTGGTCTCGCATAATGGATGACTTATGAATGTTTTTCAAATTTATGTTATTTCAATTTTTTAAAGTCTATCTTCAAAAAGGAGAAAGGAATGGGGGTTGTTTTATATATAACGGAGCTTCTTGCCATATTTTTGTTTCACTGGTACTGCTCAAGCTAAGTGAAAACACCATTGTTGTCACTCATTACAATTACAGTGTTTAAATATCCGATTTACATGTACCGGTATACATCCTATGGTGCTCATGACGACTTCTAAGCTATGCAGATAAATAAGGGATGATTTATTGCACCGGGAGGTTCAATTTTTACGAACGCTCATAAGGTGCGACCGCAATAGACATGGTGGCGGTGTGGCAATGTATTCTTCCGAAATTTTAACCTATAAACAAAGAAATGATTTACAGTTGCCTAATTTAGATGTTTGTTTATAGAAACCACCATTGATAAGCACAAAATTTCCATCGCTACCTTTTACAGACCACCAGGTCAGGATTTGACTGAAAGTAGAGACTTTCTCAGTTCTTTTGAAGACATTGTTGTCAAATTGATATCTAAATTGCCTAATGCAATATTCATAACAGGTGACTTTAATTTACCAGGTATCTCATGGACCGATGGGGTTTGCAAAAGTGGTTTTGATTATGAATTTCTTGACACCATTCATAGACTTAACTTACAACAAGTAGTTACAGAGCCATCTAGAGGACAGTCATACCTTGATCTTGTGTTTGTAACAAAGGATTCTCTTAATAGTAAGGCCACAAACTTTTCACCTATTTCAACTTGTGATCACCTATGGAGATGTGGGTTTATATTGGGGGGATCCCCAGCAGAGTGACGGGGGGGGGGGGGGGGGGGGGGCAAGCCGCCGCAGCGGACACAGGCTCTGCTGGTTTGACTCCATCTATATGCAATATAATACAGATCAGACCAGATGAAAACATACCATGTATTTACATATATTTATGGGGTCCCTTCCACAAACGCTCTTCTTACCTTCCAGGCCTCTGTTATGTATTTTTTGCTTGTACCACTTCATCCGCTGGATCGAAAGCAAGATCACCAAGCATGACAGACAATTTAGAGTTTCAGGAATACGCAGCAAAAATTTCCCATTTGTACCTTTTGCTACACCTTGATAATTAATTTTTTAACAATTTCCAAATTTCTTGCCGAATTGAAAGGAGGTTTGGACACAAAAACATAAAACATTGCAGATTTTCACGCCTATTGTGACAGAGTGGACAGTTACTATCTGTGACTTTTTTCCATCTTAAAAGACCCTCTTGAATCCCAAGACATCCGTTCCTGCTTTAAATTTTAAACGTTTCGAAATGTTTCATGTTAAATAAATACTTTTCTCCGAATGAAGATCTCTTCAAGATTCTATAGTTTGACATGGATGCTTTGTTATCGATCACGCTAAAAAATCCGTGAACATGATTATCAATGCTTAATTTCTTGAGCCCACTTCTGTATAAATTTTCCCGATCTCTTTCAAATATGGTCACGAAGAATAAAACCCATTCTGATATGATATTCCCATTTCTTTAAACACCTTTTCACATAACCTTGATTCTACATGCTGACAAAAAGCGATACACCGACTGCATGCGTAGGGTTACAACAATCGAAATCATTGTACAGAGTCTTAGGTTCAACAAAAGAAAAAAATTGCTTTGATATGCTTAGAGGAAAAAAGACTATTCAGAGGTTACGCCTGCACAATTACAACATCTGATTGCCCTCTAATTTGTGATTACTTTACTTTCAAAATATAGAGCACCGAGAGTACTCTTCGCATTGTACACTTAAGTAGACTCACAGAACTAAACAGGCCAAAGCAATACAAGAATTAAACAGGCCCAAAACAGTACAAGTATGATCTACAATAAGGAGGCAACAGCAAGTCATAGACACAAACACGTGAACATGCCAAAAACGGCACGGTTATCATAAACATTATTTATGGACGCCACAGCTATGTCTTATTTAACAAAATAATAGCGGTCGTCAACATGTAAAAATAGCTAAGGCTGCGTTTTTCAGCTTTGTTCATAGCCATTACACGTGTAGAGCTGCGAATTTGATCCCCGATTTCCCAGAAGGAAACATAAAATACCGAACCAACGTACTCAAATATGCTGCCACGGAAACTGAAAAGCAACAGCCAAATATGTAGGAAATGAAGATTTACGATAGGTCACAATGAATGTCTAAAAACACATTGGAGATCACGGCTCGCTAGCTGGATGGTGTGCTTACATCACATGCATTATTATTATTATTATTATTATTATTATTATTATTATTATTATTATTATTATTATTATTATTATTATTATTATTATTCATGTCAACTGGGTTCACATGTGTATGCCAGGAAACTGAATGACCGAATCCGCTGGGTTCTTCTTCTTGGCAGCAATGTACAGTAAAAAATGTGCATTTCTGAGTTCTGTCTGTCTGTCTGGATGTTTATCTATCTATCTGTATATATATATATATATGCATAGGCTTATACGTATGTACGTACGTACGTATGTATGTATGTATGCATGCATGTATGTATGTATGTATGTATGTATGTATGTATGTATGTATATTTATACTACATCATTTTATTTCATTTTATTTTATTGTACTTTTGACGTAAGTAGTTCCCCGGATGACTCACAGATGCAAGCGCAGGTGCACACCATATTTTCATCTTCTCTACCTTCTTCAGTCGATATTATGTACAAACAATAAATACATACATAAATGGACAAAGACACACACACACACACATACACATACACAAATACATATATATATATATATATATATATATATATATATATATATATATATATATATATATATATGGCCATGCATATATAACACTTAGTTTCCAAATAAGGCTATAAGGCTTGAAGTAAGAAGTAATCAACAATCTGTATGGTGCTTTATAGCCAATCGTCAAATCTTTTCATTGCATTTCTCAATTGAGCATGATAACTAAAATTTCAGGGCGAATTTTCAATGAAGTCTGGCTGAACAAAATACTGCAACTGGGCACTGCACACAAGTTTACAATTCTTGACCCGTGCTTTGTGGGGCAACTGCGGACATATCCTTTGGCATGAATAACAAATGTATGTTGAAGGGGATTCAACGAATTTTTTTTTTTTTTTCTTTTTTTTCTAAGTTGTCGAAAATGGGAAATTGTTGACGTGTATTAAGAATTGTTTTGCTTAAGTATGAATTGCTACACAAAATTTGAAACAGCAAGCGTATTAAGGGGCTTTTTAGTCAACCCAAACAGCGCGTTTGAAGTTGTTGCGAATTTCGGACTAAAATATAGAAATGTATTGTACTGGTTTAAAGGCTGCACATTGAAGACTTCTGTGACAAATTATTGATATTCGTCTCCTGGATACTTGTTAACTTTCTATGTATGCATATACATGTTTTAAGTTAATCAGAACAGAAATATCATAAATGGTTATCTTTTTGTCTTTTATTTATTTTACGGTGCCGTTTCCGGACATAATGCAAATTAGTTGTTGTACAGATCAATAGCCGAAAATTACAAAGGTATTTTTATCACCATTCATAACTTCTAATTGTGGCATAATATTAGAACCTGGCCTTAGGAAATATAAGCTCATTCAAGTCAAAGAGATATCTCCTCAGTGTAGCTGCCACTTTTTTCTATCAGCACTGGTATTTGTACGTGTGTGTCTGCCCGATGGTATACTTCACCCTTAGACATCTGTTGTAAATTTATCTCTTCAGACCGGTATTTTTCCAGCTGCCCTTAAAATATTGAAGGGGATTCCACTATATAAAAAGGTTTCCTTGAGTCATTCACTAATCGTCAATCAACTTCTGTTTTTGTCGTTTTTCTTAAAAATAAGGTAAAAGTTGCATACAATCAATTTATAAACTATCTTGAGTTAATCTTATATTGCACGGTTTCATTTTGATTTTTGGAAGGGGTACTGTTGCAAAATGATAGTTATCTTGTCAATAAAGTGCCACAAGCCTGGGAAAATCAAGATTATGCAGTCATTTTTTTCTGGATCTGTCAAAGGATTTCCACACAACCAATCATTAAATTTATTTTCAGAATTATATCATTATGGAATAAGAGGAGTGGCTCAAAATTGGATCTAAAGTTACATGACTAATAAGCTGCAGTATGTGTGTTTCTAGAATGTAGAATCTTCATCTTTAAGAATAACTTGCGGTGTACCTCAGGGATCTATTCTGTCCTCTCTTGTTATTGATTTATATTCATATGATGTTACTAGTTTATTATTTACCGAACGTAATCTAACTGTTTTAGAAAAGAAAATCAATTCATCCATGTTACAAATCACAGGATGGTTTAGGTCATACAAATTGGTCGTAAATTTAGATAAAACGCATTAATATGTTATTTGGCTACAAATATCGACTAACCAGCAAATTTGGTTTGTCCATCACAGCTGATAATGTATATTTGGAACAAATTACATGTGTAAATTTCTCGGTATTTGGGTTGACGTTAAATGGAATTGGATGTATAATATATTACAGTTATCAAATAACACTGCAATAAAAAATGAATTTTAAAGAAACTAGATGGAAATTTGGATAAAATATCCTGACTCAATTATAATATACCCTTGTATAACCACACCTCATCTATTGCAAATTGTATGGGATGCTAGCCTTAAAAAAATTTAACAAGATTATCGTAGTTGTGTGTTTACTCTTATCCCACCAGACACTCTAACAATATGTGTATTCCTTACACTGTTTAAATTCTCCATTACAATCCATGCTCTATCATGTGGAATACGGCACAGTCTACACAAAGTGCATCTTCTTTACATGTTTGTAAATGTATTTCCTTAACAATATCTAATATTTCTTTCATTCCCATTATTTAATTATATAATGTATTGGCATTATATTGTAGCTGTCATCTGCTGTGATTTAAATGTGTCACACAGTGTCAACTGTGTCCATGAAATTCCACAAGCAACACGGCTTTTTTTCCGCCAACTTGAATATTGTGTAATACACATACTTGTATACTATATCTAAACAAACTAAACTGAACTAAACGATATATATATATATATATATATATATATATATATATATATATATGGAGAGAATAAGACCTGATATTCGAGTATGAGAGAGAGAGAGAGAGAGAGAGAGAGAGAGGGAGAGAGAGAGAGAGAGAGAGAGAGAGAGAGAGACAGAGAGAGAGAGAGAGAGAGAGAGAGAGAGAGAGAGAGAGAGAGAGAGAGGCAGCCAGCTGTACAAGCACATGATAGGTTGATAACACCCAACTTCTGCATGTGTTGCTGTACTATATCTTACAGTCAGACACGAAAACAAGGAGAAATGTTTAGTTGGTGCTACATTGGATAAATCCAGTGGTGTCTTGTAACACGAATATAGCACTTGATATTCCAAATTGTGTCGAGTTACCAGGTGGTGAAACATTCTTGGATATATGAGTCGAAATGATGTTTCGACAACATGTTTCCCGTATGTGTGGATTGCTGAGACCTTAAATGAATTTTTGTACTATGTTGACATGAAATTCCATCGCAGCAAATTTGGGCACGACGGGTCACGCATGATTTTTATTGTTCAGTCGGCAGCATGCTAAATTAATGGGATGGGTTGAAAGATACAATTTTCTGATGCCCTTAAAAATATCCAGTGTCGACCTATATAAACATTAAACGAGCACAGGGCATTTGCTCCTTGGGCAATTAATAGATATTTGAATCATGCTGAAAATTATTAAAGAAAAAAAAATTGTCAAACATGACATTTCAGCCGAGAAATCATGACCCAGCTCGACTTTGATCTCAATCATTCAAAAATAACTTTCACAAATGTTGGATTCCAAAGGATTGTATTCTGATATTTTGTGCCGAAGAATTTGTCTTGAAGCCATAAGTACACCATATTTGGTGCAGCCTTTAAATATTATTTACCATGTCAGAGAAAAAGCTGTGATCGTAAGAACAGCAAAGTAAGGCATCACGGACGCATACAATCAAAGGACAGCATTTTAGCCACTTTACCTTTTGGCTAGTTTACGGAGAGTCCACCAGGGTGGAGAGGTTGCAGCAATATTAGCTTCAGTGTGTTGATATAAGATGATGCATTTCACCGAATGGCAAGCCAATTAATTGCGACCCGTTGCAGTACAGCGGCCCCGGCTCTGCTCAGCTTTCACATGACGCCCCCAACTTTGCAATTCCCCTGTGGGACAGGACGTCACGAATACATTTGAATCAGCCTCCCTTCATTGCTTAAAACGGAGTCAAACATTTCCTTATCGCAGCGAGCGCCCTAGGGAAAGTTATTGACGTAGGGAATAATATTCTAATACGCTTCAAATAATATTCTCGTGTAAAACGCCAAAAACACTATAGCAGACGACATTTGCTATTCTGGCGTTTTGACGGAGAAAGGGTTAGTGGAGGTCATTGTTGTCAGAGGCATTAAGTGATTGATAAACAGAGAAGCGCTATCATTATGACGTTATTAATTGGAAACTTTAAACAAATGAAATGTACAGAGGATAAACGATATTCCCCAGCCAGCGGACCAAAACGCATGGCAGAACTGATATGATATTAACACAGGAATGATATGTTGTAAACGGGGTCTAAATTCTCCACGACGTGCGCCGAAGAGAGCTGTTCACTCAGACCATTTTGTTTCCCTGGAAACGTGAATTTGAACAGACATGCTTGCACTTGAATAGTTCCCTCTATGAGAAACATTTAGCACCGGAACCATCATGTGTGACAATTGTCGTTTCTAGCACTCACATGGTTATATATCTGCATGACCCTGTCATGTACATTGTCAACTATACCAAGGTAAAGGTTAGACGCGGTAAAAATAGACGGCCTTCACTACCGTCCGTCAAATATCTGGTTTGGTGCTGAAAATGTATTTTAGAAATGAAAACGTTTATTTTATTGAAAAGACGGTATTGCACTTAGGGGACTTTAGGGCAACGAAGCGGTGTGACACAAAAGATTGCCAATGCACATACGATTACTACAGATGTAATAACTGAGCGGCACGTTCTTTAATTTTAAAATGATGTATATGAAAAAGTTACTAATTTTTTATCCAAGGAATTTTTATATTTTAATTCCAAACTGTCTTTTAATCATATTATATGCCACACTGCATACCATTTTCAAGTACCAGTGATTTCTACAATTTTATAGTATTCCCTTATTTCTTTCAATAAAGTGATACTTAAAATATGCATTTCCATAAATATTGATTCAAATTTCGGCATTGTTAGATTGTAATGGTTACAATTTATTTTTGTTACTGATAATGTATATTTGTACACAGGACAGCCAAAATATTTCATGTGGGCTCTCCGAAATATGTTTTCTGATGGGTATCTTTAACACACATTTTGCCAGATTTCACAGGTAACAGTTTACCAGTGTACCAGGTGCTGTTTCATAGAATGTGTAGATCAAATATTGTAAATAACGACTATACAGTGTACTCTGTGACATTATTTGGTCGTCATATATGCTGTAGTGGTACTAAGCAAAATTGGTCATATTAGTGAAGAGGCTGTGATACCATGTCATGAGGTGAGTCTAATTTAATGAAAAGATTAGGATGCCATGTCATAAGCTGGGTCATATTTAATGAAGAACTGTAATACCATGTCATAAGCCGGGTCATATTTAATGGAGAGACTGTTAATGCCATGCCGTAGGCTGGATTGCTACGTATGCGAAAGGCACGAAACCTGTAATGTGAGGCTTTTCAATGGCGAAAATGCCTGAACCGCTTCAGAGCGACACCTTGCAAAATCAGGAAAGATAAATGGACCAAGAGAATGGTGTCATGTTTGGCCCTATTACTTGTCCAGGCCACGAGGGTGTCTGGAGTGATGTGATAACATAACATGACTAATGTTTTCGGGTGGAGAAATCGCGTTTGACGTTTTGCATGCGTGCAGACACACATAAAAATCTCGGCTGTCGGGAAAATTAACGTCACAATGTAAGCTCTTAAGATTCTAAACTTTATAAAATGTTTTGCAGGCTGAAAGAAAGGTAAATCAAAATAAAGATTTTTAGTAAGGTATTTGCAGTGTCCAAAGTCACCCCTTGGCTCATGATTCTTTGTTCAACTATCTATAAAATTAATCCAAGATTACTACAGTACTAGTGCCAAAGTTTACAAACAATTTCAGTAATCGTCACATCATTGAATATGAACGTATAAGGACCACCACAGCCCTACATTCTCAAAATCCTGAGTTAGGGGAATTATTGAAAAGTTAGACATTTAATGGATGATTTCACCCAATGATACCTGTATCTATATGCCCAAGTTGTTGATGTTGAAATTGAAATAAAGCAGTCAGTTACTTCATGGTAAGTTCTCATCTATCCCCAGTTCGACATATGCACCACAATGAGTTTATCCTGGATGATTTTCGAGAACTTAATCGGGAACATATGTACCTAACTGATTAAATGTTCTCTCTGATTAGCTTCCTTTTCCAAACATATATACGAAAAGGCATTTGATATTCCGATTTTGAACTGATTTGCAATCAAACGTGTAAGTCTTGCTAAGACATTTATCAAATATACTCACGCCAATGAATACGTGATTTTCTCAAGTACACTATTTACACAAACATACATACAATAGTATTATTTTTACATGAGAAAATACAATACAATGTGATATGATACACCAATTTCAGGGAAATTGTTGATAAATCAACATGTTCATGGTTAAAAATTACTATGAATGGATGGAAATTGGGCAACATGAGATAAATTTCATCTCAACAAATCATTTAACATTTGTAGACTCCCACTGAGTTTTACAATTCTCGGTATATTTTCAAAATAATTTAAACATCATCTTCAAAATAGAACTGTCGCGTGCCGATGACGCCCTTCAAAGTGATGTATGTTTGATACACAACATTATATTCCACGTGGAACGCCAGTATTGCAGATAGTCTGGCCAGAATTCTAATGAACGGTGCATTTTTAATTGTTTACCAGATGTTTCAAAGCAAACACGAGGCCTCCAAGTAGACCATGACCCTCATGGTATGATTTCAAATCAGCACAAGTAAAGACAAGGGAATACAGCAGAGATGTTATCTACCCCCTAGTTCGCCTTTAAAATACTTAGAGTAAGACTTGTATATTAATCTTTTAGCATGCTGAAACCATAATGCAACCACTACAACCAGCTAAGGAGACAAGATAGCAAATATTTCTTTCTTTCCTTTAAGAACTTTTGAAAATTCGAAATATGTTCAAATAAGCCTTCAACTCTCAAAGGTTAATCGAAAATTCTACTATCTGTGTGGGTGTATCGAACAACCGCTGCTTTTTTCCCCAATTCACATTCATAAATACCAAGAAGTAGTACTCCTGTTTAAAATTTGATTAAAATTTAAAATAAGCTCCCATGGAGTAACCGAACAGTCTGACCGCTGACCATGAAACAAAAGTAATAGTTTCGCTGTATTTTGTGATTTACCAAATACCGTTACTTGGTGTAGACAATTCTACGTGAATTCTTAGTAAGCTGAGGTCATGTAGTTGGTCTTTGCCTGTCTTCCACAATAGACATTTTCGACTTCTATTACAACACCTAGGACCGGAAACGTGGTGGAAATGCACACTGTTGACTGGTCAAACAGATTTGTGCGCTATGTGGTGAGTCAATGGATCCCAACAATCTAAGTCAGTGTGTATTGCAGTGGTAATTTAATTTTGCGACTTCTCAAGGCCGTGAGCCACATTCACTTCACAGCGGGTCGGGGTATAATACATACAAGTCTGTACTAAATTTGTTCAAACGCTTATGTTCCAGTGATTTTTGTATTTTTTATGATTTTCTTGTTATTTCTGGCAAAATCTTTGTAAAATCTTCACCGTAATCCCTTGGCCAATATCATTTGCTTTGAAATTGAATGTGGACATTCTGGGCACCACAAAACCTCAATTTGTTCTCCAGGTGCCGCTGCAATGTTTAAGATGTGCTGGCTTGTTGGTTTGCAGAGCGTACGAAACCCGTTTGCGTCCGCTATAGCAATACAGTGCATTTATTGCCGTATTGTAAAAACAGTTTTATTGCATATTTTGGCTTTGCACACATATGTTTCTCAAGTAGGCCTAGTGATGATGATGTATTTTTGTGTCTTTTAATTGATTTTTAAAGTTGTGTATTGAATTTTCTTCTCAATATTTACGGAACAAGCTTGTTTATAATTCCATTAGAAGATGGTCTGACCAAAGATGATCATGTGCCTATAAGTCCTGCTACTGTACATGTACAAAGCCGGAATACAGCGCTACTTGTTTAGCAATATTGTGCACAATTTTTGTATTTAATGATTTCTTTCTGACCACAGATGTTCTCCAGGTGCACTTTTATCAAGTTTGTGGAGGAGATGATAGTGGGATAATTATGTAATCTCTGAAATGGTACCCACAGTCATCATAATCCTGCTGACTCCACTTTTACTGTTGTGTGTGTGTCTGTGTGTGTGGGTGTGTGTGTGTGTGTGTGTGTGTGTCTGTTGTTTCAAAGATATTTTACTAAAGAAATCGAGGAACAGGGCCAGGCCCCGTAGGAAGCTCTCTTGAGAAGAAGAAAGTGAAAACAAATAAAAATACAAAGTTAAAGATAGTGAAACAAAAGTTACATTCATGTATGACCAAGGAAATACAGCACGTTACAATACAAAAAAAAAAAAAATAGTGGGCTTAATGGGCTAAAAAACCACCTAACCTGCCATTATGACTGACCCACCAGTGAAATTAGGCACCTGACTTGGAATAGTCATGTTTAAAATTATGCCAATTATGGACAATTAAAATTTTTTAAATCTTCAAAAATATTATAGATAGACACAAAGTTCTAACTTACACATATAGGTTTGAGACATCTGGTAAAAACAATAGCATGCAAACAAAAGTTAGGGAATTTTAATGTATGCTTAATTCAGTTAATTTCCTAACAATCCACATTTTGACTAGGGCTTCTGCTGTATTGCATGTTACAAGCCTCCATGATGCTAGGCAACCATTTGGATTCATGATACTTGAACCTGTCTCATAGCCAGCCTTCTAGCCATGCCTGCTAGGTTTATTGTTTGAAAGGTTTGGGTCTTATGGCAAATGGGAGGTGGGGGAACTCCCAACAACTGTGTAATGAGGTTCTCAATAAAATACAGAGAATCTCTTTCTGTTCATGCAAGAAACACATCTGATCCATGTTCACACTAATGCTGGACAGAGCTGTAAGTGCACCATGACTGAGACTGACCAGTGTCCTAGCTGGTCTGTTTTCTTTCGCCTGGGGTTAGGAGTCTGGTGGGCTTATCAGTCCCAAGGGATCAGAAGGACTGGACTTCTAGACTAGGCAGAACAAGCCTGAGGGTACCTTCTGTTAAAAATAGACTACATACAGAGCTGAGTTTGCTAGACCCATCAAAGTCCGGACTTACAGTCCTCAATGACTGTTTTCACAACATGGTGAATTTTGAAAAAGTGGGTGGATTTGTGTCATCTCACTGGACACTTTCATGTCTTTGTTTTCTTTTAACCAGTGAGCTGAAGCATGCTTTTTATAGCCAATACTGAGTCAGTATAATGCATGTCTCAGTTCAAAGGTAAATGTACATGTAGTCTTGTGACAGCATCTGTTAAAATTTGTTAATGTAATAAAGGAACAAAGATAGTTTTATATTGCATGCATACACATGCCTCTGAATTATAATATGTGTACACTGAACATGTACATATACTCATCAATACTGCCCAGAAGGGCTGACCCTCTCAGGAGTGGGCGTTTTTCTCTGGTCGCGAGTATGCCCACTGTAGAGAGGTTTCACTGTACAGTGCTACCTGCAATTTAAGACCACCCCTAATGCCGGGCAAATGTGGTCACATAGGACAGGCTGCCTTTCATCTCAGATAAATTAACAAAGAAATAAAAGGTCAATGTCTTTCTTTCTTTCTTTCTTTCTTTACGACCAAGTTGGTTTAGAGGTTTTTTCTCAGAAACTTGTTTTCTGAAAACCACCAAACATGTCATGGTCACTGACATAACCAGTGAAATTGTGCATCTAATTTGGAATGGTCATGATGTTTAAAATTATGCAAATTTTAGAGGCAACAAAAATTTCAAAAGTGGCATATCTTCAAAACTATTGCAGATGGACTCAAATTTCAATGTGCATATATACCTTTGTGACACTTGCCACTATAATGGACAGAATTGTCGTAGAATTTCAAATTATGCTAATAAGGGGCATTGAAAAATTTAAAAGTTGAATATCTCCAAAACAATTGTACATAGAGATGCCATTCCAACTTCAATTTATAGGTTTGTGGCAAAGCCGCATCCAATGAGCCATGAACCAAAGTTGTAAGATTTTGATTTAATGCAAATTAGGTGAATATGCAAAATGCAAACCTTTAATAACTTCAAAACTATTATAGAAATGCAATTCCTAATTCAATTTATGGGTTTGTGACAAAGCCCCGTCCAATGATCAATAAACCAAAGTTGTTCTAGGCTTATAATTCATGCAAATTAGGCAAATACACAAAATTGAAATGTTGAATATCTTCAAAACTATTTTTGATAGTAGCTTCATTCAAACTTCCCTTTATAAGTCTGGGGCATGGCCACATTCCTTGAACCAAGAACCAAAGCTGAGCATTTTAATTTATAAAAATTTTGCTAACACACGAAATTTAGATTATGTTGAACAATGACAAAGTGTGGCATTTCAAACTGTTCTCATTTTGAAGGCACCCAGACGGATTTGCTGTGGAGCAAATCTTCTTTTTTAAGTTTAGGTTTTGTTCTGTTTTCACTCATTGTATTGGCGAAATAAAAGTATTTTTGAGTCTGAGTCTAAATTAAAACCGTTCTGTAGATTGTGCTAAAACTTGGTGGATATGCACTTCGCGCAATGCCAAACAAAGTTGTTCATCAGGTGGTCAGACACTGTAACACTGATGTTGAACATTGTTTTTAAATTAGATTCTTGTCGATCAGTTCATAATTTTTTACTGATTACAATGCAATTCAATGGCGAATGGAATGGTGATTCGCATTTTTTGTTTTTCTCTAAGACTGTTTGACAGATTTACTTTAAACGGAGTGAAAAAGTACCTCAGGGGAGCTTCTGGTGAGTGTATTCAAATTGTCAAGCTCCAGTAATATTTAGAATTTTATTTTTTTTTATGCTTAGCAAAATCTTAAAAACAAATTCTGTGACGCAGCTTGCCCAATTGTTTCAAAATTGCATAGGGTCATTTCTAGGTATCCCCAGACCAGGGTAGGTATTATTGTAGGTTGCATGTCAAGGTCATTTGAGGACGGGCTGCTAACACAGGACTTTTGTTCACCATTTTCCCCGAGATAATCAACTTGGAGCGTACCTCTTCGTTTACAGCCTGATTATATGCATAACAGTTGTTCACTTCAATATTGGGGAGGAATAAGGATACATAACTATAGTGTGTAATGTATGTCTCAACAGATATAACATTAAAGACTACATAATAATTGAGCAACTGAAGTCACGACTGAAGCAAAGACAAAACGCCGATAAGAAAAGGTGGGATATCTCCTCAACTTTACGAAAATTTCTTGGCGCAAATATATATCCTTCAGTTTAAAAAATAAATAGGTGATATGACCACCAATGCATGCAACATATTCCTGCCAGTGTACGCCGTTACTCTCCACCATTGACCCTGCGAGCACGCACTCTAATGCTTTTCTGGACTGCAGGCTGACAACTGGGGAACACAAACATCACTTTGTTTTTTGCAAAGCATTACTTGCAGAACAAATGTAAGTCATGTACCTAAAATATAGTAACAATCTCTACGTACTTACCACAAGTTGTAGTTGTGTTATATCAACAAAAAAGAGCTGCCTCCAACCTCACTGCGTCCACCAATCGTACTTGGACGTTTTCATAATAGAATCAAAACCATTTACCAAATCACAACTGAAGGATATGAACGGGATTAAATTCCAATTTGAAATCCCCAAAGTAGGCTAGCTACCGGCACCGATGAGGGTACCAGATACTGGCAGACGGCATTATCGGTAGGAAGGAAAAACGCGGCTAATTAACACTGGACTAGTACAATATTTTTATGGACATACGATAATTTATATTCCCGGGCATTTAACTTATTTAACCCAAAGATAGCAAATTCTGAGTTTAATTCACCCTGGTCCTCCTTACTATAATTTGGAGGTATAAAATGCTCAGCTCAAAAAAAACTGACGAGTCACATGGGTTTAATTCAGCATACAGGATAGGAAACATTGTTGATCTAACTTTCAATATGCAAGGCAATTTGGTCATCAGCATATACTCGCAACAAAAAAAGCCACCCCTCATTGGTTCAACATGGACTGATCAAAATATTGGTTCTTACACAAAATATGTGTGTCACAGGTACTGTTGTGCAACATGGACAGGATGGCTAAGGGTATGCCTGAGCAGTCACACAAAGACCAAATGTCCTGGAAATGAGATAACAGTCACAAAGAGGCGAAAAGTGTCTCTGGTATTGCGGGGCCTTTGGGCCCTTGAAGAGGCCATTGGCAACACAGGGATCAATGTGAATCCATAATGCCTCAGTGTACGGGTTACAGGTGGCTCTCTGAGTTTGACGGAGGCAGGATTATTGGTATGTTGTAGGCTGACCTTTGAACTTTCCCAGTGTGAGGTTGCCAGTACAGAGAATGGGGTGCTTCAGGTTAGTGGCATAGAGGTGATGGGACCGTTTTCAACAAACAAGAAGATGCAAGAGGAAAGCTGGGTCTGGAAGAGAAAGAATTTCTGTTGGGAAGGTGACCGTTACCTGGTACAGGACGCGAAGAGACACAGGTTCCTTTCGGCAAAGAGGTTTCTTCAGCAGTGGCACAGGGTAAAATCAATAGGAGACTGCTGTCAGTCAAAGTGAGATCATGCTTTTCTGCCGTCAGCATCCCTCTTGGTCCTGAGCACACGCTTTCACAGATACAGTGATGTCAGTAAAATGCTGACTGCACCAAAGATCAATGGAGGAGTGTGATACAGTCGGACGAGTCACAATTTTTGCCTCGATGTATATGATGGGAGGATATGGGCTTGGGGTATGCCTTCTGAGAGATTTGTAGATGCAGGGACGTGTTTTCTGAATAGTACGTCTCTTGTAGATGGAACTTAACCGCTATGGAGGTGGAGGTGCCTTGATATGGAAGGGGGGGGGGGCAATCGTGGCGACTGGCTGGAAAGACACGACTCTTCGGTGTTAATGGGACTCTAACAGGCCATTGCTGTCTGGATCAGATCCTACCAACACTGCAGTTGCCCAATAATTCCAGCGACATTCTTGGCTACTGTTCCAGCAAGACAAAGGACGGCCACACGATGTTTGATGTTAGCATGCCGGATCTCCAGCAGCACAACATTCAAATGTTACCATAGCCAGCACGATGTCCTGACCTGTGCCTCCCCCCCCCCCCCCCCCCCCCACGGTGCTTCCCGACGAGTCAGGGACGAGAACAATGCATCTACGGCCACCCGGGTCCAACTGGCACAGCAGCGGACAGACCAGAGGAACCAAATCCACAAGGGGGAGATAGCAAAGCACACCAGCAGCATGCGAAACAGAGTGCAGGCTTGCTTGAAGAAACGTGGTGATCGTACCTGCTATTGACGCGTCCAGCCTTCAAACAAACAAGCAAAACAAGGTTCTTAGGACCACCACATCTGCCCACAGTAGCTAATAAAAGCACGAGTGCAATAAAATAAAAGAATTCTCCACACACATCCTTACACACATACCCAAAGGGGGTGACTTTTTGGCCAAGAACAGAAGAGTATATGTATGCGGACAATTTAGTTGTTACGGTATCACCAATTCATGTAATGTACGTGTATGTAATCGGTACAAACTTTGATTTTTCTGAAAAATATGAAAAAAAGTTTCTCACTTTAAATTGGAGCATATTTCTTATCTAAATAACGAATAGGCACACTCTTGATAGTTTATTTTGTCTTTTTGTTTCTTTGTTTGTTTTTCTTTTCGTTGGCAAAAAATCCATATATATATATATATATATATATATATATATATATATATATATATATCTGTCCCAAACGTCCAGACATGCCTGAAGAAGCGTGGTGGTCACACCCGTAGGTGATGCGTGCAGCCTTCAAAACAAACACTTCCTTTTCAAGACCACCACAGCCTCCCAAAAAGAGGGAATGAAAACACGTGTACACTAAAATAAGCGAACTCCCAACACACCTACCCAAAGGGGGTGGGCTGTCTTTTTCGGTCAGCGATATATATATATATATATATATATATATATATAGGCAGATCCTTTATTTGTCAAGTTATCACCGATTCATGTTAATATGCTGACAGTCGGTACAAACTTTGGAATTTTTGGAAAGTATAAAACATTGTATTGTCATTTCATAATGGCACATCAATAATAATGACTTTTGCTAGTTTTCTTTGGGGGGTGGCTTTTTGTCCAGCTGGCAAAAAATTCTGACTATATATATAATGACTTTCTCAAACGGTCAGATAATTAATCCTGGCAATACAGTTCATGTGATTCAAGATTGTGCTAAAACACTTTTCTGGATCTCAAATAGTGAAAACAGAAACAAAATGTAATGAAATTACTTAGACTATTTCCAACTAGTATACAAAAATTGAGGAGAATTTCTCTTGGAAGTAGGATCAACATATACTCTTTACTTGTGAAAAGGTGAACAAAACATGCGGTTGAAAGAGACACACGGGTATCAGACAAACGCTTCAAGAAACGAAAAGAAAAGGTGCAGGTTGTGATACTCATGTTCTGAAACCATTCAACTGCACCACCCAGAAAAAAAAATGAGCGCGCTTGCTTCGAATATAAACTGGATAATTTATAAGCACTTTCTTCGAACATAAAACAAAAAGGTATATCTTACAAGCGCTCACTTAAAACATAAAAAACCAACATGACCCGCTTTTAAAGCTTGAAACAGTCAGAGAGGAATGCAAAATGAGAGTCCTTCCATATGTCGATCCTGTGCCATCAGCTTGGTGACACGTCATCCAGTGCAAAGCTCGTGTTTCGCTAATGCGCAGATAATGCGAGTTTATAACAAAGTGCAGGAATAGGCCTGGCTGGGTCAGTCAATGGGTGTCACCCCTGCTCTGCACATCGTCGTGTCGGAGCCGTTCGGCAGAGAATTGAACTGCGTGTATCTCCGTGCTGAGGCAACTGTACCTCCGACACAGGTTGGTAACTTTTGCACTGCAAAACTACAACTCACATTTAGACATTTAATTTGCATACAAGCGTTTTAGAAGTTTTTTTTTTCAAAGATAATAATTGCATAATAACAACAAACTAATAAACAAATTAGATATCTCCAGGTTCTGAAGCTTTTATTCTTGACACTTAGCGGTAGTTTTGTATTTCTGAATATTGATATGCCGACCCATTTTGCTCTGTTCTCGAAGTTTGTTCTATTTTGCTATTGTTATTGTTGTTGTTGTTGATGATGATGATGATGATGATGATGATGATGATGATGATGATGATGATGATGATGATGATGATGATAAACCTTATTTCTTCTGTATACTTTATTCCATAAACCATTTACGAAAACGATTCATATTAGGAATATTTTGAAAATTGAAATTCTGTGTAAAGGTACAGGAACAGATCACGTGACGTATCGTCTGCTTTTAGAATGTACGAACTAGAACTTTAGCACCCAACTGTTTGTTGCACTGTGTTTTATTTGTACTGTTTCAAACCATTAACTTCCAAAGACCAGCATAGACTGAACATCTACATATTGTGCCAGTTGAACATTGGGACTTCGCACGAGTTCATTCCCACGGCAATTATGTTCTGAACACCCGACTTGACCACTTGCACAGCTCGGGTTATGCATCTCTTACCCTCAATACATTTGATATGAGACGGGCCATACGCACGGAACAGCTAATATATCCGGATGAGGGTAAGTAACATAACCTTCAAAGTCCGGGCATTTAAATAAGATTAGATCGCAGATGACAGACGGACAATATATATATGGAGGTAGAGAGAGAGAGAGAGAGAGAGAGAGAGAGAGAGAGAGAGAGAGAGAGAGAGAGAGAGAGAGAGAGAGAGAGAGAGAGACAGACAGAGAGAGAGAGAGAGAAAGACAGACAGACGGAAAATATCAGAGTCACGGTTTCTCTGGAGCATGCACTGGGCCGATTTACTGGCTTGAAAAAGTTGTCGTCCCAGCGCGTGACATGCAACTGATTGAGTGGTGAACAGTGTTCCATTGGTACTGTTAAGTTAGGCTGCATGCCAGACGTTGCAGATGCTTGGGGTATTATATTATGGCAACTATTTTGTTTTCTCATACGTCTGAAAATAACTCACTCTCTATAGCATGTTCATAGGTGGAGTGCAGATTTTGTCTCACATCTAACTTTGATATGTTGTGCAGCTTGTTATTCGTGGCATCTGGTACAAATTGTCGTACTAAATATCTCAGACTACATCGTACTTTAGTAGCAATGGTCATTATTAATGCTTATCCTTTGTATCACTAAGCTATTTATGCTATTTGTAATTGCTCCAAATTTATGATCAGGCTGTGCCATCCTGATTGGTGAATTAAGTTTCTGCAAGAGGAAATTGCATATTTACTGCATGGATGGTCAAATTAAGTTTGCAAATTGCATCTCACATGACTCTACGTTGGGGGAGGGGAGGCAGCAATGTAGGTCACACAAACTTGAAACCTCCAATAATTGTCACACATAATTAATGTATGTAAATCATTTGTCACCTGGAATGAAAAAAGGCTGATCACACTTCATGGATCTTCCAATCATATGTATCTTGAAAGAGGATAGGTCACGCACTTTTAGCCTCACTGTAACTTTGTCTTACATATAGATCACACCCCCGCGACATGAAATGACATGTTTTTGCAATTTTGTATGGATTTTCATTCATATTTTGGCCAAAGCTGAAAATTTCTTCTCCTTAACTGCCCAGCCATTGCTGCAAAATTGCATTGGGGCACTTCCGGTGACCGCTAGACTTTAATTTGTCCAAAAGGTGGTGCCACAGTTGTTCAACTGTTAATGAATTGTTGTATGTTAAAGCTATTTTCAGCTTCGTTTGCAAAACCGTCGCCGAGATTATCCTGTAGCTTCGTGGAAATATAACTGGCGCAACTGTCAAACAAGGTTGTTTCCCAGGTGGCGTTACTGTGGATTCTTGATTTTTTTGTGAATTCTTCAATCCTGGTACGTATTGGTTAATGCATATACATGTTTTCCCGTGATAACCACGTGAGTCAACCGGGATTGCAATGGCTCACGTTTTCAACTTCTACTCCGAAACCATTGGCCAGATCCGCTTCAAACTTCGTGGAAATATACCATCAGTGGGTCTATACCAAGTTTATTCGGACGGTCATATTCCAGAGATCTTTAGTTTAACCCATGGTGCTACAATATTTCTATTTCGTGGGTGAAAATTTGCATTTTTACAAATTTCCATCTCTTCCCAGAACCGTTCGCTAGATTATGCAAAACTCTTGGAAATATTCTTTGTAGAAGAGTCAAACAGGTTGATCACGAGGTCAAATGTTCAATTCGGGTACCTATCGGTTGATGCAATCATTCTTATTGATTTCGATGCCCTGCATGTAAATAGAAATTGCATTAGCAATTCACATTCCCAGCTTCTCCATATCTGCCAGCCAGATTTACTTCAATCTTAGTTCGTACGTAGCTTCAGTCGGTGTCTCCGGCATTTGTCCAAATGGTCATGCTCCACACATTTTCATGATTATTTGGCTCATTTTTGGACCCTTTTGGTATTTATTTGAAATTGCATGGAGAGTGGAGACACTGGAAACTGTGAGAGCGAGACTTTGACAAAATAGATGTCCTTGGCCTCATTCCCTAGATCACAGAACCACTTACTGATTTTTACTGTGCACCTGATAATTTGAGAACGAGGTAGCGAAGATTTTGTTTCTGGTGGCCTTCTATATGGGCCAAATTTACACAGTGCATGACTCACATTAACTTCATTCCAAAGGTCACTTTTTTAAATTTTATTGTTCACATGATAGCATGAAAACTATCTGAGCTAGGACTTTGATTATTGAGACTGTACTTTGATTTTGTGCATGACAGTCGTTAAGAAATGTGACCAAGGGCTACAGGACAACTTCACGTTTGTCGAGGCGCCGTCAGCTGAGCACAACACTGTCACAGCCCTCTCATTTACGAATTTAGTTGTATTTTTGCTTTTTTCGCTTTCTTCGCCATGACTCAAACAAGTTATTTACCGGATGGTCATGCTCCTTGTCCCTGATTTGTAGTGATTTTTAAAATTTATGTATTCGTCGGTTAATGTGTACGTTTCAATTAATCACTCTGCAAGTTAATAGAATTTCAATGGGAACTAGAAAAGAAGATTTGCTTCAAAGCAAATCTGCCTGTCTGCCTTCAAAAGTTGTAAATATTAAATGCTACAATTTTTATCCTTTGGTACTTCTCATCAGATTAAGCTTATGGCTGGATGCAAATTTCAAAGTCCAGATGACCTTGACTTTTGACCTTTACAGGTCACATGTAAATTGCACAGTGTTACAATACCCACAATTTAAGCTCAACATGAACCAAATCTGATGAAAATTGACTAAGTTATGACAAGATGAAACTTTCAACGGGCCAAATGACCTTGACCTTTGCCCTTTTGAGGTGACATGTTCTTATAAAAATGTGCAGTTTTGCAATACCTACAATTTGAGTCCAAAATGATTAGAATTGGATGGAAATTGGTCAGGTTTTGACTGAATGAAACCTTCAAAGGTCCAAATGACCTTAACCTTTGACCTTTATAGGTCACATGAAAGTTTTAAAATGTGCAGTGTACAACAGCTACAGTTTGAGCCCAACATGATCAAAATTGGATACAAATTGACCAAGTTATGGCTCGTAGAAAGCCACCACCGAAAGTGGCCTTTGACCTAGAAATGACCTTTGACCTTGACATGACGTCTACCTCAGTGAACTTTGACCTTTAAATGACAGTTTGGCTTAAAGTTGACCTTTGACCTTGACATGACCTGTGACCTTTACATGACCTCTTCATTTCAGATGACCTTTACCCTGCTATGATCGAACTCCTATACACTTAGAACCACATCTACTATAGTACATAAGATATTGAAGATATAAAACTTTGATAGCCCTCATTTGCATAATTTTGAAAAGCATGACCTCTCATCATAAAAAGGCCAGACTTTATCTATAGAAGTATAATTGTGCCAAGTTTGGAGTTTCTTACGTGTTATACTTTTCAAATGAAATGTCGGACAAATTTGCCGGTAAAGAAAGAAAGAAAGAAAGAAAGAAAGAAAGAAAGAAAGAAAGAAAGAAAGAAAGAAAGAAGGAAAGAAATAAAGAATTCCTAGAAAAACAGAAAAGTGTGTGCTGACACACACACTTTAATTCCTAGAAAAACAGTATGTAGTATGGGTGCATGTGTACCACTGTGTGAACTTTCTGATGACAGCATACTACATATTGAGGTGGCTTTAAAGTATCCTAAATAGCAATAAAAATCATGTTGGGACTTTGCCAACTTATATATATATATATATATATTATCCCATAACTGGAGAGTCATCTCAAGGTAGGTTGTGGCTGAAGGTCCAGTGCTAAAGAAATGAAAGTTTTGCAATAATAGGTACGTCACTGAATATTTGATGGCACACGCAAGCGACCAAAATGAGTCAAAGAAACAGGTAATGATATTTAATGCCATGGCTAGAGACATATAGTACTATTCTAGCGTTAAGTTAAGAATCATTACTTTGATAGAATACACCCATCATCCATGTGAAAAAGGTAAGCGATGCACAAAGTCTCTTGGAGGATGCATTTTGCCTATTTATCTTTTGTTTGATCAAGAAGTGAAAGAACAAAAATTTGCCATCTCATAATCCATTCATCATAATTAAAGTGTGTGTGTCAGCACACACTTTTCTGTTTTTCTAGGAATTCTTTATTTCTTTCTTTCTTTCTTTCTTTCTTTCTTCTTTCTTTCTTTCTTTACCGGAAAATTTGTCCGACATTTCATTTGAAAAGTATTATATGTAGAAACTGCAAACTTGGCACAATTATACTTCTATGGCTAAATTCTGGCCTTTTAATAATGAGAGGTCAAGCTTTTGAAAATTATGCAAATGAGGGCTAATTGAAGTTTGAAATCTTCAATATCGTATATACTATAGTAGATGTGGTTCCGAGTGCATAGGAGTTCGATCATAGCAAGGTAAACGTCATCTCAAGTGTCAAGGTCATGTCAAGGTCAAAGGTCATGTCAAGGTCACAGTTCAATTTTAAGCCAAAATGTCATTTTTGAGGTCAAGGTTCACTTCAGGTAGAGGTCATCTCAAGGTCAAATGTCATCTCAAGGTCAAAGGCCACTTTCGTTGCTGGCTTTCTTCTAGCCATAACTTGGTCAATTTTTATCCAATTTTCATCATGTTGGGCTCATATTGTAGCTATTGTAACCCTGCATATTTTAAAATTGATGTGTGACCTCTAATGGTCAAAGGTCAAGGTCATTTGAACCTTTGAAAGTTTCATCCAGTCACAACTTGGCTATTTTCCATCCAATTCTAATCATGTTAGACTCAAATTGTAGGTATTGCAACACTGCACATTTTTATAAGAACACGTGACCTCGAAAGGGCAAAGGTCAAGGTCATTTGGCGCTTTGAAAGTTTCATCTTGCCATAACTTGGTAAATTTTCATCCGATTTGGTTCATGTTCATGTCAGTTTAACTTCTAATAGGGGGTTCCTGACCATTGTGCATGTAATGAATCTAAAACAAAAGTTGTAGGAATTTGAATTATGCTAAATAGCACCATTAGAAATTTTAAATCTTAAATAACTTCAAAGCTGTAATAGATAGAGATGCCATTCCAACTTTTACTCCTGTGTTATGGAATAGTTGTACATTGCCATACCAATATGCTTTGAAGACACACACACTGATTTGCTATGCAGCAAATCATCTTTTCTAGTTGTATTTTGTATCCATGTCAATGTTTGAAATACATGCATCCTTAATTTATTATGCAGCCAGGAAAACTAAAAATCCAATCTGTCATCATCATCATCATCATCATCATCATCATCATCATCATCATCATCATCATCATCATCATCATCATCATCATCATCATCATCATCATCATCATCATCATCATCATCACCTTAGTCTGCACCTTCCTGTCCATCACTTTCATCATCATATTCATTATCCACAGGGTTCATATGCTGTATATTAGCACATTCTTCCTCACTTTCTGCACAGCTACACATTTATGTGCAACAAAGACCAACACTTCAACAACCACATTGATTTTCTTTACACATCCACATTTCACCAGGTGGATCACTGCATCTGGTGCTGGTGGTTGTGTGGTCATAACTGGGGACCATTCATTATTCTCCAGATTCCATCCATAGCCCTGTGGAGATGGTAACTGGAAATTAGCCACCTTGTCATTGTTCTACACCATCAGCTGGTAATGAGCCCCCAATATGGCTTCTTTTAGTGCACACTGTGCAGCTGGTAGCTTTTCTGACTGGGTCTGCTTCTTCGTGAAGCGCCACCACCTCAAGTCCTCTACTTTGGCTTTCAGCCAAGAAAGCTGTCAATTTCATTTTTGTCTTTGGGTGAGATAGCAGCATCTTCATGGGAATTTTAGAGATATTTGCTGACTTAGTGATGTGGTAGTACTCTGGTTGCTGACTCCCCTGTCTTCTTTTACGAGTTGCCGCCTTCAAGGGCATTGTTACGTCATACCTATCATTTACTAGATTTATCTCATCACTTTTTTCTTAGAATTGGAAGATGCGACTAATGAAGTGGGAAGCCAACTGATCACAATTCTTTACCCAGCCAGGTTGTCCATTGCCTGCAACTCTGCCATAGCATCCACAATTGCTACATTCATGTGTGTACTAGTGGAATCACCTGGGTCTGCAATGTCAGCGGCTGGATTGCTCTGTTTTGGAAGCTTCTCAAGAATTGTCATTAATGTGCTCTTTGTTGAGCAATGCAGCATGGTACCATCGACTGCAAACAGATCTAGGAACCACTGAAAACTCATATTTTCCAATAGAGTCTTTCAGATTGATATCAGGTCTTGATTTACAAACCAGCAATAAGCAAGCAAATAATGATCTGTCCTCATGCAACTCTACTAGCTTTTCCCCTGTTTTGATTTTTGTCTTTTTTATCACATTTCTCCATGTGTTGAGTTTTTGCTTTTTACTTGGCGACCACAAATTTATTGTCCCTGACTGAAAGCGTTCAGCAACAAATGTTTCAAAAATGTTACTGCCTATCTCAGCCTGTCTGTATAAATCATGTTTAACCTCTGCTGGCATGACTACTTTGGTGCCCAAGTTGACAAGATCTTCACCCTCTTCTCTGAAGGGATTTGTAAAGCCTCTGATTGTGGCAGTGATATCACTGATACTTTTTTCTTGCCGCTAAAACACACTAGTGGAGAGCTCATGTTGGTGAACTGGTTTAATGGGTGAAAGTCCTGCCTTTTCTTTAGCTTCTTGAGCAAGTTGTGCAAGCTCTGGAGAGATTAGAAAAAACTTGGGCTGATCACTTTCATTCAAAGTAATGCCTACTAATTCTCCAGAAACCTTCATTGAGCAATTGATTTGTTCCAGAGCATGGTCAGGACCAATGTCACAAAATGGAATCTGTTCTTGTGGTTTTGTTCACTATCCAGTTCCCAAGCATAAATTAAAAAATACCCAGACCATGTAGGGATACTCATATAACTTTGCCCCTCAAAGCAATCTTGTGTGTTTTCTACAGTTCCTGGGGGATATTTCCAGTCTTTCCACTGTCAGCAGCAGTTTACTTTTTGTGTAGATGAATTCATTTAATCGGAGAAAATGGAATGCCCCTATATTATTATAACATCATGTACATAGTATAGACATTTGACTGCTTCTCAACTTTTCTAAAATCCCACCAGATGTTGAATAAAGTAAGATTGCATGCATTGTATCCGGGATTAGTGGTATAGCAACAGAATAAGCAGGTCGTTTTCTTTTATTCAATGATAATAACCCAAATGTTGTTTCAGAATACATGTTCCTCATTTCATTTTGATGATAATGAAAGTAAAATATGGCATGGCCTGGATAGAAACTGTCATGTAATGAAATGAGAAATAGAAAATGTGATGTTTATTATGTCCACCTGCTTTTTTGGGGGGGGGGGGTGCATTGGATTGGGATACGTGGGAGGGGGGAGTAAAGCCTGCAATATTTGTCACTGTATTAAATATCATTCAATACAAATGCCGTAGCTCTAGAATTTGCAGTCCTTTTGTGTATTGGAGCACTTTTTATGACACCCTAGGTGTACAGCAGATATATAAAGTGGATTCGTTTGGTACGTATCTTAGCTATTACCTTAAGAGCTCTGCATTTTACTTGTTTGTGTAGAAAATGTAACATATATAGACCAAGAATGCCAGAACACACCGTTTATTGTAAATAAATAGTAATGTTTGGTCTAGCAGAAGGTTGCAAATACTACAGGTCCATTACATGTACGAAACGGGTAAGTATATATTGAAAAAAAAAGTGATGATTTATGGTGGTATAGAGTATCCATTTTTGAGACCACCTAAAATCCCTTGGAGCAAATAACCAGAGTGTCAACATGGTTTCTCGTCATTTAGACCATTGTCAACATTTCTAGGTAGGTGGTATACTTTCATCAAAAAAATCACACGGGTTTCCATTTCATACCACATGTGACCTGACTAATGTGTGTGTTGGCACACAGACATAATTCACCATTTCGACTTCTTATCCAAAACCGTCAGTCAGAGCTAATTTCAAACTTAGTAGTTATGTGCCCTGGTTGGATTTCTGTGGCTTTCTTCAAATGTTTGTGCTGTGGTCACTTTTAGAGTTTTTACGATTATGATTTTTGTTGCTTTTTTTTGGGGGGGGGGGGGTCTTAAATATCCACTTCTTTGAAAACGCTAAGCGAAACTGAGGTTTTTGTCTTGAATGAATTCTTGCGTGCTGTCAAAGCTATTTTGGACGTCTTCTCCAAAACTGTCAGTCAGATTATGGTGAAATGTGTAAGGGATATCTGTATAAAGGCCAAACAAAGGTGTTTCCAAGGTGGCCATCTTCTTTATTATTGATTAAAGTGTGTGTGTCAGCACACACTTTTCTGTTTTTCTAGGAATTCTTTCTTTCTTTCTTTCTTTCTTTCTTCTTTCTTTCTTTCTTTCTTTACCGGCAAATTTGTCCGACATTTCATTTGAAAAGTATTATATGTAGAAACTCCAAACTTGGCACAATTATATTTCTATGGTAAAGTCTGACCTTTTTATAATGAGAGGTCATGCTTTTCAAAATTATGCAAATGAGGACTAATTAAAGTTTTAAATCTTCAATATCTTATATACTATAGTAGATGTGGTCCCGAGTGTATAGGAGTTCGATCAAAGCAAGGTAAAGGTCATCTCAGATGTCAAGGTCATGTCAAGGTCAAAGGTCATGTCAAGGTCAAAGTTCAATTTTAAGCCAAAATGTCATTTTTGAGGTCAAGGTTCACTTCAGGTAGAGCTCATCTAAAGGTCAAAGGTCATTTCAATGTCAAAGGCCACTTTCGGTGCTGGCTTTCTTCTGGCCATAACTTGGTCAATTTTCATCAAATTTTCATCATGTTGGGCTCAAATTGTAGCTATTGTAACCTTGCACATTTTTTAAATGTACATGTGACCTCTAAAGTTCAAAGGTCAAGGTCATTTGGACCTTTGAAAGTTCCATCCAATCATAACATGCCCAATCTCCATCCAGTTCTAATCATGTTGGACTCAAATTGTAGGTATTGCTACACTGGACATTTTTATAAGAACATGTAACCTCAAAAAGGCAAAGGTCAAGGTCATTTGGCCCTTTGAAAGTTTCATCTTGCCATAACTTGGTCAATTTTACTCCTATTTGGTTCATGTTTGGCTCAAATTGTGGGTATTGTAACACTGTGCAATTTACGTGTGACCTGTAAAGGTCAAAGGTCAAGGTCATTTGGACTTTGACATTTGCATGCAGCCATAAGCTTAATGGAATGTGAAGTACCAAAGGACAAAAGTTGTAGCATATAATATTTACAACCTTTGAAGGCACACAGACAGGTTAAAAAAATCTTCTTTTCCAGTTTCTTTCTTTCTTTCTTTCTTCTTTGCCAGCAAATTTGTCCGACATTTTTCTCGGAAACTATTACACATAGAAAGTCCAAACTTGGCATGATTGTACCTCCATACAAGGAGTTTGGCCTTTTGATACACAAAAATGATGATGTTTAAAATTATGCAAATTAGGGGCATTTGAAATTTTAAATCTTGAATAACTTCAAAGCTATAATAGATAGAGATGCCATTCCAACTTCTACTCCTGTGTTATGGAATAGTTGTACATTGCCATACAAATATGCTTTGAAGACACACACACTGATTTGCTATGCAGCAAATCATCTTTCCTAGTTTTTAGCTGAGTTCACTTGTCAGTCACCTGAGCTTATAGATTGGGTTTGCGTCCGTCGTCTCTCGACAATTGCATTCTTGACTTCTTTACAAAGCCGTTACGCAGATCCACTTCAAACTTGCTGTGGATACATGTATACCTTCCATAAGCTTCTATCAAGTTTGTTCCAGTGGCTATGCTCCAGTGATTTTCGGAATTTTTTTGCCTGTGTGCCAACACAGATATATTGTTTTTCTAGGAATTCTTTCTTTCTTTCTTTACAGGCAAATTTGTCCGACATTTCATTTGAAAGGTATTATACGTAGAAACTCCAAATTTTACCATTATACTACAGTAACTATAGATGGAGTCTCGCCTTTTTATAATGAGAGGTCATGCTTTTAAAAAAATTATGCAAATGAGGGCTAATTAAGGTTTTAAATCTTCAATATCTTATTATACTATGGTAGATGTGGTTCCGAGTATATAGGAGTTCGATCATAGCAAGGCAAAGGTCATCTCAAATGTCAAGTTCATGCCAAATTCAAAGGTCATGTCAAGGTCAAAGGCCAATTTTAGGTCAAAATGTCATTTAAAGGTCAAGGTCCATTCTAGTAGAGGTCATCTCAAGGTCAAAGGTCATTTTAAGGTCAAAGGCCACTTTTGATGGTGGCTTTCTTCTCGCCATAACTTGGTCAATTTTTATCCAATTTTGATAATGCTGGGCTCAAATTGTAGCCATTGGAACACTGAACATTTTGAAACTTATATGTGACCCCTAAAGGTCCAAGGTCAACGTCATTTGGACCTTTGAAAGTTTCACCCAACCATAACGTGGTCAATTTCCATCCATTTCTAATCATGTTGGACTTAAATTGTGATTGTTGTAACACTGTACATTTTTGCAATTTACATGTGACCTGTAAAAGTCAATGGTCAAGGTCATTTGGACTTCGAAATTTTCATCCAGGCATAAGCTAATGGAATTTGAAGTGCCAAAGGCAAAAGTTGAAGCATTTAGTATTTACAAATGTTTGAAGGCACACAGACAGATTTGCTTTGAAGCAATCTTCTTTTCTAGTTTATAAAATGTTTTTATTATTTTTGTTGGTTAAATCTTTAATATCCTACTCCGAAACCGCAAGGCTAGCCATTTTGAAATTGCATAGGCACCCTTCTGGTAATTCTTTCATCTCAATTATGCAACAGGTGGCGCTAAGAGTTTTGCCATTTTTTGAAAATATATTGTGTTTTTGCTTTTTTGGACCCCTTCTCTAAAACCTTCACTCAGGGTTCGCCATTAACCCAACCGCCTCCGACGCCAAGTTGAAATCATGAAGCAAAGTTCCTAACTTGGTTGTAATTCTCTGGCTCCCTGACAGTTCAAGGAGTTTTTCTATTCGTGTGAGTGTTGGTTTTTGCACACATCCTATTGGTCACTATGTCAGTTAGTGGGATTGCGATGGTCATCCATGTTTTTGACTCCGCCAAAACCGTCTACCAGATTTACTTCAAACTTGGTGGAGACCTACCTTGGGTGGGTCTGTTGCACTTTTATTCAAGAGGTTAAGCTCCATTAAATTTTAGCTTTCCTTTACCAATTCTTTTATTCATTCTTCGGTAACCGCGTGGCCAATTCCTTTTGAATTGCCTGGGGACACTTGCGCTGACCGAGTCATTTACTTTTGAAAAGATATACGTTCTAAGGCATGACACTTACATAAGTGTATGAGCATAAAATTGGTTAAATATCTGATGTGGCAACAATACTAACCAAAAAAGCTGGAAGTCAGTGAAGCACAAAAGAGTTTCTCAAACCCCCCGGAAAAAAAGAGATAAGGAAAACCTATGACAGCTTCCCAAAATGAAGCAGCTGAATCATGTTGTCTAACGCAGACAATTTTTGTATGAGTTTGTCTGATCCGTACTTTTATTTTGTACGTAGGTAGATCTAAGCTGTAGCACGCTAGTGCTTAGGTGTATCCGTTCGTATTCGTTGCTGTTGTCGATGAAATGTATCGAAGGAAAGTGTGACTTATTTTAGTTTGCAAGCTTTGCAAGTGGTCACACTGAACAACCAATACTCAACTACCGCAATGTTGCATAATTTTGAACTCAGATACACGTGAAGAAAATGGAAGATTAAGTAACGCAAATACAGAAACTACTTACGGATGAGTTCCCCAGCATATGATTGACAACCTGACCATTTTACGTGAAATGGGAGCGAAAATGTATCTCAAAACCTTAAGATGTACATGATGGGGATTGACTCAGTACATGCACTTTCATTCATTCGATACCTCTTATTTAGTCTGAAATTCTTTCCCGTCCTACATTAACTCCCTTTTGTTAACTCTAACATTCGCATGCACAGAAAACAATGCAGTGACTGGTACAGAGCGGCGGAAGGCAATTACGCAGGGTCGCCACTGGCCCGCCGCCTCCTACGACTAATTGAAATCATCAAGCAATCAGAAGTTGGCAAATTTTGTAAGAAATAAAGTGTAATCGGCGCACTCTCGGCTATTCGTGATCAAACTGGCACCTTTGGCCATTTGCTTTAGCACCTGCTTAACTTGATAGGCACGAAATGCACGGGTAATGACATTCATTTAATGGAAAAACTGTCACTTCACAGGACAGCGAGGGCACAACGGGTAGTGACCCGCTGTGCCTCTAATTTTTCACAGTATAAAATGGAAACAAAAGAGACGCATTTTTAATTTAAGGTATATAAAACGACTACTGTGGGAACGGCTGGTGATATAGAGTAACTCATTCCTATGGCGTAGTGCCATTGTTGACAAGTTTTTAAACATGACGTCAAAAAGGGACCACGCATTGTTTCCTTGCCAAACCAGCTTGTTTACAGGGCGAAAAGCAAAATTTAACCATAAGAAAAGAGCTCATATTTATGCCACACGTACTGCTCCTTCACTGTTCCACACTGTATTGTAACATTCTGTTTTTATTTGATTTGTAATACTACTTTTAAACATAGAGATCTTCGCTTTTCTCTCACCTTAATGTTTCTAAATCGCTACCGCCATGCAGCAAGTCCTTCTTTTAACCGCAAACATCCGACTTTACAAATTCTTATCTAGCTTCTCTGAAATTTCTATCATTGTTAAGATATTTACAGCCAAAAATAGAGCATTTCACTCGACAAAACCAACACAGAGATCTTTCATCGTCAACATTTTAGAAAAGATCTAAATTGTAAGTTGCCAAATTTAGTTTCCAGTCAGTCTAAAGCAACCCATCAGTGGTACTTGATTTTTTTGTTCCACTTTCATATGTCCCACAGAGTTCGTTAAAACAACCTACTATCGGGCCAATTATAATTAAGCCTGTGTTAATACTTTATTGTAATCCCATCTGAAATCAACCTGAGTGGTCAGGAAACGAATTCAACAGGGACCGCTGCCGCAACCGCGGTGTACATTACTCCGGAATTCTTTTGGCAAACTATATTGTATAGACTTGATCAGTGCTGGACCGCCATAGGCACAGTTGAACTGTACAGCACATTCATGTGAAGTAGAAAGTACCATGATAATTTTCCATACCAGAGCATACGAAACTCCCTGAGCTGGCAACAAACCTAAGACGTGCCACATATGAAAAGTGTTGGCAATGACGTGTAGTTATCGACAGATGCAAAATGTATTTGGAATGACATGTGTTTTCAGACATGTTAAAATGTATTGCTAATGACATATGTTTTACAGACATGTTAAAAATGTATTGGTGATGACGTGTTTCACAGACATGTTAGAAATATACTGGTGATATGTGTTTTACAGACGTTAAAAATGTATTGGTGATGACATGTTTTTTCACACACATTAAAAATATATTGGTTATGACATGTTTTTACACACATATTTAAATGTATTGGTTATGATATGTTTTATGACATGTTTTTACACAAATATTAAAAATGTATTGGTTATGACATGTGTTTACAGAGATATTAAAATTGCATTGGTGATGACATGTTTTTACAGACATGTTAAAAATGTATTGGTGATGACATGTGTTTACAGAGATGTTAAAATATACTGGTGATGACATGTCTTTATTCTATTGTTGCGTGCACTGTTCCAGGTTGTTTCTTTTGCCTACTACCTTTGACGCTGGTTGACGAGAAAGAACGCATGTGGTTGGACCATGGATTTCAATTTGTTTGAGAACAGACTTCACAAAATCTCTGTATATTTGCCCCGATGATGTACTAACCGTAATGGCGTCGTTAACTTATAATCGTACTGAGATGAATACTCCGAAAAGCACAACCTCATGTGAAACAATTATTACAGCTGTTTCTCAGGAATGTTTGATATTTGATTTCATATTTTATACACTTATTGTGGGTGCGTGTTGCATTATGGGACTAATAGGCAATACACTATCGCTGATTGTTCTTGGTCGTCAAAAACCCTATACGCCATTTACATTCTTGCTGCAATCCTTAGCGTTCACCAACAATTGTCTTCTTCTGCTTTCATTCGTCGCCCTAACCATTATAAAGGGCCTCTTTCCCTTCATCGGGCGGACGGATCTGAGCAGTGTTTCCATTCAATACTACACAGTATATTGGAACCCCATTGGGTACATGATGTATACACATGTGATATTTATCACCTGTCTGCTGGCTGCCAATCGTGTCTGTCTTGTCAGTCGATTATTTGACGTGAAACAATTGTGTTCAGTGAAAGGCGTTCACATTCAAATAATTGTACTCTCGATGATTTCCGTTCTTTGTAACTTACCGCGCTTTTTCCAGATGAAGGTGGTCCAGATACCCAATGGCACATGTTTAGTTCCGTCAATAATGGGTCCGGGAAGTGTGCTCAGAATTGTTTATAACGTCGCATTTGGTATCATTGTATTCCTACTACCGTTTGTTCTTATTATACTGCTGAACGTCAAATTAATTAGACTACGGAAAAGAGGAAGACAAGAAGCATGCACTGCAGCATGTGAGATTGACATGGCAGAGGTCAATTTAAAGACAATCACAGTCGCCATCAGCATCGTGTTTCTTGTTTGCCATGCACCAGAGCGGATATATCAAGTTTTACGACTAGTTGTGAATGAGAGGTTTTGCGGAACATCAATATATTATTACCACGCTATTTGCAACCTTCTTGTGAACCTCAACAGTTCTAGCAACATAATCATATATTGTGCATTAAAGACTCATTTTAAGCAGACACTCCTGCAGGTATTACGTAGTCTGAAGTGTGGTGGGGGTGTGACCAGAAACAATGAGCATAGGCATAACAAACTTAGATACAGGAAACGGGCAAAAGATGATGAGCAAAATAAGACCTCGGAATCAGGTATATAACATAATGCGTGATTAAAAACATTCATCTTATGATAGGTGGCTGTTCCAGCATACACAATCGATTGTGTGATTATTCTTGTTTGTCTGTTGTTCTTTGTATCAGAATTGTTACCAGTTAAAAAATAAATTGTTGTGAGATGCTAAATTGCGCAAATTACGCAAGACACCGTTTTCGAGTTATAACAGAATAAATGTCCAAATAACTATCTGCACATTTTGTTTGTTACTCGTGATGGAAGCATGTTACCGTACATTTACTCCCATAATGTAAATATTTCACAAACATTCATACAGAAATCCCCAATTCAGGAAATATAAAGATATATTGATAGACGCCAAATTAAATTGCAGAGGTGTCAGGTAATTTTATAAGTGGGTGTACGTCTACAATTACCAGCTGGTTACTTTGCAATATAGTTCATATCAATGGTATTTTCAATGCTTGAAATTAGTTTCAAACTGCTTTGGGTTACGGCTATTACCACACACACACACACACACACACAAGGACGCTGTAGCACATGATGCAAACAGCAGCGCAACGCGATATTGTGGCAAATTTTATTATCAAATAAATTAAGTAACAAACAGAAACTATATAGAAAAATTGCTGTTTTGTTGCTCTATTCGACACAGTGTTGTCCGTATTTCGAAAACTATCATTTTTGGTGGCTGGTGTGTTTTTAGCTCAGTTGGCTTGTCAGTCCGCTGACCTTATAATATGAGTCTTCGTCCGTCGTCCGTTGTCTGCCGTTTGTCCATAACGGCATGTTTGACTTCTGCTCGAAAGCCTTTCCAGATCCATGTAAAACTTGGTGGATATCTACCTTGGGTGGGTCTCTGCAATTTTTTTTTCAAACGGTCAGACTCTTGTGACTTGGATTTTTTATGATTATGTGGGTCTCTACCCTTTTTTCAAATGGTTAGGCTTTTGTAATTTGGCGATTTTAAAGATAATTTGGACCAAAACGTTCACTTTCGACCAACTTAAAAAATATGCGAAACTACTTTTTTTTCAAATTGCATAGGGCTATTTATGACAAACTCTAGATACTAATTTGTTCAACAGGTGGCGTTGCAACTTTTCAAATGTTTTGTAAAGACATTTGTGTCTTTTAAATGATTTGTCCTCTTTCTCTAGGACTGTCTCTCAGGTTGTTCTAAAATTTGGTGGAAATATAACCTGTGGAAGGGTCAAGGAAAGTTGTTCACTTGGTGGTGATACTCTGGATGCCTGACTTCCAAGGAACTCTTAATTCGGGGCATTGTCAGTTATAGCATACATTCCTATTGATTACTTCATCCAAAAGCCTCAGCCATATTTACCTCAAAATTGGGGGATGTGCCTGACATGGATCTCTACTGATTATATTCAAATACTTACGCTACAGTGCTTTATGTTTTTTACATTTTGAAGGAAAATATTTTTCGGTTAAATGTTAAAAAATCAGAAACTGATCGCAAGATTTTGCACTGAAATGGTCACGCCCATGCATTTTTTCTTTGTCTTTTTACATAATATATATATATATATATATATATATATATATATATATATTTGGGGGGGTCGGCTTCTCCCAAACTATGTCTGGGTGCCAACCCAGACATATTGTTTTCTCTTGGATTCTTTCTATCCTCTTTCTTTCTTTCTTTCTTCCTTCCTTTCTTTCTTTCTTTCTTTCTTTCTTTCTTTCTTTCTTTCCATGATACCCAAATTGGTTCTGCGTTTTTCTCGTACACTATTATTCCCAAAACCACCAAGCTTGCCATGCTGACTGACCTAGCAGTGAAATTGTGTATATCGTTTGGAATTGTCATTATGCTTAAAAATATGCAAATTAGGGGCAATTCAAATTTATGAAGCTCCATATGTGCCCAAAAAATGCAGAAAGATACAAAATTTCAATGTACATGTACAGGTTTGTGACACATGTCAATATAATGGACAGTAAATGAAAGTTGTAGAACTTTAAGTGATGCTAATTAGAGGCATTGAAAATTTTTACAGTTGAACATCTCCAAAACAATTATAGAGGTGCGTTTCCAACTTCAATTTATAGATTTGTGGCAAAGCCATGTCCAATGAACCATGAACCAAAATTGAAGAATTTCATTTATGCAAATTATGTTAAAATGCAAAATTTAAATCTTGAATAGCTTCGAGACTATTTTAGATAGAGGTGGCATTCCAACTTCAATTTCTGGGTTTGTGATACAGCTGCATTCAATGAACTATGAGCCAAAGTTGTAGAATTTTAATTTATATACATTAGGCCAGTGTGCAAAGTGTAAATCTGGAATATCTTTGAAACTATGATAGATAGAGGCGTCACTCATTTTGTGTGAATTATTGAAGTATTAGTTAGGGTACATGTACATCTTAGCATTATTACCATATATATATATAGGAGCAACTGTGTCACATTGGTCCCAGTATCGGCTAAGGTGAATCCTAAGTCCACGAATATTACCAAACAACAATTTAATATTGACTTGAGTGACCGTGAAAGGGCAAAATGACAGGTTCACTGACATGTCGGTTATGGTGAATCCTGCCACCTTGCATTTAAAAAATGATGATTCCAGGACAGTGTGAGTGAAGACTGATAATGCAACCAGTGGTGATGTTACTGCAGATAGACGGCTTTGTTATTAAACTTCAAAGGTCACAGAACCATTTCAGTGTGTGATTGTGACTGCAACTGATGACAGGATTGTCACAGTCCTCTAGTTTTTAAAGCATTCAAAAATATTTGTTTCCAAACCAGCTTTGATAATTGCTTCAAAATTGCATAGCCACACTTCTAGGGTTTTTCTGGACCGTAATTTGTTCACCAAGTGGTTCTGCAACTCTTTTAATACAATTAAAAATTTTTTGTGCTTTTTAAATTTTTGGGACTTCTCCCAATCTGTATGTTGGACTCTCTTCAAACCTATAGCGAATGTAGCTGGGCTTGATCTGCACAAAATGTTGGTCACTACATGGTGCTCCTGTCATTTTCAGATTGTTAGCAAATATTAGAATTAGGAAAAATGGTAATGTATATGTACATGTTTGCATTGTTACAATAGAGCAGAAAATCTGACATATTAGCTCAGTAGTGGTGAAAACTGTGTCATCTGTTTAACTAACTGTGATTGACTCACGTTCTGCTCAGCCTAATTAGTGGTCAATTTCGAGACGGGAAGCGTGGAATATGTTTATTTCTTGTTTTGTAAGGATGAGTTACTGTCAAAAAAACAAACAAGTTTTTAAAATATTCAAGTAATTGGTTCTGAGAATATCTGTAATGAAATTTCAGGGCTTTGAGTTCATATATGTCTTGCAATTTTAAAAGTTTTAGTGATTTAAACAATGGGTCAGCATGGCCATCATATCTTTCATGCCATATAATCCTTGTTGCCTATTTTTGAAGATTGGAAATACAACAACTGCTGTCTTTCACGAAACCTCACATAGGCACACTTCAGGAATAAAAGACATAGCATGGATTAATTTAGTGCACTAGGTCAAGTACATCGTCACAAATATATAGATATACCAATAAATTCTGCACGGATGAAAAAATTTTCATAGCTAGATGCACCTTCACATGGAATTTGTGGCAAGTATGTCTGCCAATAATGATCATTTATGGAAAGAGACATCACTTGAAGAGTAATCGAACGTTTTCAAATGGATTTTTTTTATATATAATCCCGATTTCAATGAGAACGGTACTACTACTACTACTAATAGTACCACTACGACTGCAGCTACTAATAATAATATTTCCCCAACAAGTCATCACTGTTAGCAGTAACGATGATGATGAAAAAACAGAAGATTATGAATTAAATTACTTATTCTTCGTAGAAGATCAGAGTATTCCAAACTAACTGATGATGAACAAATCAAATGCGAAGGATACATTTCAGAAAGAGAATTATTAAACACATTGTGAAGCAGCCAAAATGGCAAGTCTCCAGGATCTGATAGATATCCTGCAGAATTTGTCTAGTTTTTCTGGATTGACATCATAACAAAGTTACTAGATGCTTTGAATCTAGCATATCGCAGTGGCATGTTATCAAGCACTCAACAACATGGAGTTCTCAAATGACTTCCCCCAAAAAGATAGAAACATTTTAGACTTAAAAAAAAACTGGAGACCAATCTCTCTGCTTGATCAAAATTAAAAATAAGTTGCAAAATATATTGCGTCCAGAATAAAGAAGGTATTACCGAACATAATACAGGAAGACCACAGTCCATATTTGGACTGACGTTACACAGGTGAAAATATAAACAGAATATTAAGTCTTATATATCACACAAATGAGGAAGAAATCCAAAGACTTTTGGTTCCAATTGACTTCAAAAAGGCCTTCGACTTATTGGGAAAGAAGTTTTCTTCTAAATGTTTGAACTATTTTAACGTTGGACTTTCACTTACTGGTTGGATTACATATTTTACAATGATATTCAGAGTTGTGTTTTAAATAATGGCTGGACATCACAAGCTTTTCACTTATCCCGTGGTGTCCATCAAGGATGTCCTCTCTCGCCGTAACTTTTCATTTCCTGATTGGAAATTTAGACAGAAAGTATTAGAAAAATCCAGCCATTGCAGTAATCAAAATAGTTCCAGGTGAATTTAGAATAGCACAATATGCAGATGACATTTCACTTACAATCCAAACTTCAAAACAAAGTCTGTTGGCACTTATGGTAACGTTTCAAAATTTTCAAAGTATAACAGGATTAAAAGTAAACTTAGATAAAACAGAAATTCTGAGATTGGGGTCCTGAAAAAACACAAGCTTTCAGGTCGCAAATTATCTGGGCTTAAAATGTTTTAAAATCCCGGTTGTAGTATTAGGAGCTAAATGTCAACCAACACTGAAGAATTTAGAGATTTAAACTATGAATCAAAATTGGAAAAATACTAAGTATTTTAAACTCACGGGATAAGAGAAATCCATTTTACGTAGCAATACGTTAATTGTTAAATCTCTTGCACTGTCACAGTTAATGCGTTTATTTTCAGGTATCCCAAATACAAAAGAGTGCATGAAAAGGAGTTCAAATCACACATTATCAATATTTATAGAATTTTAAACCTGATTACATTAAAAGAAAGTGTCATAGCACCAAATTCAAAAGGAGGATTATGTTTTCCACATTTAGAAAAACGGTTAACTGCAGTGAATTGTGTATAGATTAAAAGGCTTATGTCTGCATACTTTGCTCTGTGGAAAGAGTGCATTATCCCATATTTACCATGCACAGATAATATGTTTGGACATGTAATTTGTATGAAAATGACGCTGATACCATATAAAAAAACTATGAAAATCCTATTTTGGAAACAAGTTATTCCAAGGTGGTGCAAACATAATTTTCATAATCCATACACTGCTTAGAAAATGATACAAGAAACAATCTGGTTCAATTCTCATAAGATTGGTGGTAAAGTGATATTTTATGAGAAGTGATGCGTAAAGGTGCCAAGCATGTCAAAGATACACTTGGTTTAGATGGCAACCAATTAACTCATCACAAATTTTATGAAATATATAAGCTACACTTAAATTTTCTCACTTTTGCTGGGGTTATAGTTGCAATACTAGGTGAATTACAACATAAAATGCAGAGAGCATATTCTCAAAATCAATTGGAAGTTCCACATGATTTTGCTGAAAAAAACATATTTGTAAAGGTAATGAAAGAAAAGAAGGTCCAACCATTTGTATATTCAGTGTTAATAGACTCAGAAATTGGTACACAGGAACCAGTAATTAACAAATAGCAACAGAAACTTAATATTGTTATAGAAGAAGATGAATGCTTTGAGTGTATTTATATAAGTCAACTATTTCAACTGTTTTAAGGGAATATCAGTTTAAACTCCTACATAGATGTATATACGCAAATGATCGTTTGTTTAAATGCAAATTATCGAATACAAATATGTGTAGTTTTTAAAAAAGAGAAACTGAAACTTTAGAACATTTATTTTTGGGACTGTGCTGTAACCCAGGAATTTTGAAATCAAATTTTCAGAAGGTGCTCTCTCAACATGGTGAGGATTAATCAATTTTCAGCATATGAAGTCCTGCTGGCAAATTTTAGCAAACAGCAATTTTGACTCTTATGTGCTTGTTAGGAAAAAAGCACATTTGTAAAATTAATCTAAATACAGGTATACACTACCGGATAGTAACAGTTTTAGCCTCTATGCAGATCAAAGTAAGCAAACAGAACAAAATATTGCCACGAAAAAAGCTAAATACAATATTCGTATAAAAAAGGACACAATTGCGTAGATATGTCATAAAAAACTTTGTGTGGTAGAACTACAAATTTGATGGGTTTAATCCAGAGTTTAAAGCTTCTTTGCTGTTTGGGACTAATGAAATCATAATTTACAACCTGATATTCTGGTACATGTTATTAAAGAGTCTTATATTTGTATACTGACAAGTTCTCCAAAATGTGTCATTTATAATCTTAATGTTTACTTTACATTGATGAATCTTTTTGCATGTTGCCGATTATGGACTTTTCTTAAAAGCATCTTAGTTAACAAATTAGACACGTTGCTTGTTATACATATAATATCTCGGCCATCCTTCAAACAACTTTTTAACACCTTTCTAACAGTTACAAAGTTCGCCTTTTCAGGACTTATATATACCTGCTAGGGACAACATTGAAAAGCATTTTTATGGTCTCTAATCTTACTCAATTGCAAGTACAAGCATTGTTTTGGCCTGAAACATTTAGCTGGGACACAGTCTGCTTCTTTAGCAGCTTCATGGATAGCACCAGATTTTTTCCCCAAACACCTGTCTTCTTTCTGAAAATAACATGTGTCAGAATTAATACCTATATGAAACTGTCCAATATCCACCAATTTATATGTTAAAATAGACTTGTATAACTCATTCTTTGTAAAATTACTCCAGTTAGGAAAAGAAACATTTAGCGTCGTGTAGAAATAAACGGCAGGAGGACATTTCCCGTCCCTCTTATTTATGTTAACAACAACTACCAATTTAGGTTGGACTGGAAGATGATCACTGACATTCATCGCATATTCTTTTACATTCCTGAATGTTTGGGACATCATAAGAGGAGGAGAAAATGTGATCAATCCATGTGTATATTCCCCTTTTGTGAATAAAATGAGTATGCGTAACATTCTGAGTGTGCAAAAAATCATTAACTATCAGATTTCTGGCAACTAAGAAATCATATGTAGAATTTTTGATTGACTATCAAAGTCCTTCGAAGTGAGTATACCACTTGTTATGTAAAGCATGTCCATAACTGCGACTAGGTCAATTCTGTCCCTGGGGGGTCTACAGAACCTTATAGGCTATGCCATTGAAGACTTGCATAACACTGCGACCCAGCCGTGAAGGCGACCATTACAATCCGCACCAGCGTCGTTCGTGCCCCTTTTATCCAAATACATGAGACTGGTCTATGATCAGGTCACAGCTATCAACAGACTTTTTAATTAAGTTTAAATTGTCACTTTTTAATCACGTTTCAGATAAGCAGCGAATATATCAGCTCAAAAACCTTTCGGAAATATACTGCAAAGAAGAGGTGAACCCGTGGAAATTAAACGCTCATGCAAAGTTTTGTTCACTTTAATGCCAGGCATGGCTCCAGTGTCTGCAGAAGTGCGGTCACAAATGTCCGAAGTCACGGAGGTATTCTTCCACTCAAAATGAGGCATCATTAGGGTCTGTGGACGGCAGCTCAGTTCCCCCATGTCTGAGAATGACCCGCATGCAGACACGACTTGTTTACATTTTCACAAACGGCCGCAGCGCACAGGGCAGCAGTGTTCACGATTATAGGTCCATGAAACCATAATAGGGGATGAAAGTCCAGTGTCGCAGTCAGCGGGTTAGATGATATGAGTGCCGCGTCAAAACTATATTTGAAAAAAAAAGTTGACTGCAGCACATTTTTCTGTGCACAATATGTGCAATTGTCTTGCTGACTAAGCCCAACTAGACATTAGACCTTAAGTTTTTAACAGGTCGTGCTGCAGGGGTTTCTCTCGTTTTTAAATAATGATGATGATGATGATGATGATGATGATAATGATAATTGGTGATATAATTATTATTTTTATTGTTGTTGTTGTTGTTATCATTACCATCATTATTATGGGGTCGAGGTAATTTTGATTTTTCTAAAACCGCTGGGTGATTTCATTGAAACTTGATTGCAATGTAAATTTATTTGGCCTGTTCCAAACGTGTTCACTGGGTCATGGTGGTGGCATGTTCTAATTTTAAAGAGCTTTGAAATTATGAGGTTCTTTTAATTAATGAATCATAAAAAAGAAAGACCCACGTAAGCACTATTAGTGTAAGGATATTAGCCTAAATGTGTGTAAATAGTCTTTTCGTCCGTACATCAGACTTCCACTTCAAACTTATTGGGAATTTTCATCGGCTGGCTATTCTGTTTTAGTGTTTTTTTGTGTTTTTTTGTTTGTTTGTTTGTTTGTTGGGTTTTTCTTTTTTTTTTGTTTTTTGTTTTGTGTTTTTTTTTAAATTTGTTTTTGTTTTTGTTTTGTTTTTTGTTTGTTTGTTTTTCTTTTGTGTTTGTGCTGTTGTAATTTGCTAATTATTAGCAAAGTACCCTCACATGGATAGTAATATTCCACTTGGGCCAGCTCATTGTGTCTGTGTGTCACGGATAATTGCCTTTGTTGTAGTATGCACCGATTTTCAGAAATTTGACTCCCGTCATTTACTTCTATAAAAAAAACAAAAACAAAAACAAAAAAACAAAAACAAAAACAAAAACAAACAAAAAAAACAAAAAAACAAACAAACAAACAAACAAACAAACAAACAAACAAACAAAAAAACCCAAGGATATTCGAAAAAAAAAATTAAAGCAATCGTTGTTGAAGTTTCCTGGTAAAACTTAGGTGGGAGTTATACGTATACCAACTTGACCCAATTCACAAATGCACATATATTTAGCACCCAACAAAACAGACTGCTTAAAAGTAACCCTGTGTCAGACACTGACATTGTGTCTGCTGCAACGACAAAAGTATTCCGGGGAAATAATTAATACACTCTATAGCTTCAGTTGATTAAATTTTTTACGCACACATTTTCATGATCCAAATTGCTGTTGTGATTTATAAAGTTAAATGGCAAATCAATTTATTGGTTCCCTGATTAAAGTACACGAAGTATCCGTGGATGGTTGGTTAAGATTTTATCAGGATTTTCCTCTCAAAGCAGCCTATGAATGAATAAAAGACAAACGCATACAGATTGGAGATTCATTTTCCACAGTGTCTAGCTCGATACGGTAAATTGAGAACCACAAAATATCATTTTCAAATCAGGCGCTTTTCTATACAATGAACGTTTTGTTTGCTACACAATATGTACCCTTTCACGGAATTGTGCCTCCGTTGTTTCCGCCCTTCTTGGTCGCATATGCATACCTTTGTGCCCCGTGTTTCAGGTGGGATGCGGGAGGCAGCCCTTGAGGGTCGTGCCGACCAGCCCTCCCACTACTCCTTGTTGCAGGGTGGTGGCTATCATCTAAAAATACCTATGCACGATATGTCACTTATTGCAGGCATACATGTAACATGTAATGAAAATACGCATATGTGAATTTCACTCTTTATGACACTCCGCTCGAGGTGTGATTAGTATTGGGAGTGTGACCGTATTACTGCGTGTTTGTATGGAAGTACTTTTATTTTCTTATTAAAATTCTTGTCTTTTCTATCACCACCACATTCATTTGTGTGCACCAAATGTTATTATCACTGACGAAGACGCAGAAGGATTGATTGCAAAACATAACAAGATACAAGCAAATTGCACATAACAGTATTTTTCACCTCATTTATTTACCTGCTAAACACACTAGGGGTTTTCCCCACATCTGATGTTCTGTATTATAAAAGAGCATTAATTTAAAATAAATTTCTTCTTCAGTGGAACAACGAAATTCTAAATTGCGATAACGAGGAATCAAAATTAAGAACATGCACAAAATTTTAAAAAGGAAATAAAGTTCGAGAGATATTTGGATGTAATACGAAATTTTGAAATTCGTAGAAATATGACAAAACTCCGTATTAGTGCACATAATTTATATATAGAAACAGGCAGACATAGACGCCCTCAAAAGGTTCCACTGAATGAAAGAGAATGTAGCATTTGTAATACTGTTGAAGACGCGTTCCATTTTATGATGATCTGCGAAAGCTACAACGATCCCAGAAATGTTTTACTTGATAAATTGAAAAATATATTTAGTGATTTGGCAAATTTTCGGCTTAATCAGCTATTTACCATTTTGATACAATTAAGAGACTTCGAAATTATTAAATCAATGAAGGAATATTTGTCAAAATGTCTCGTTATCCGAGGAAATTCTTTATAATTTGGTAAATGTTTAGACTATTATACCTGTACCATCTTATCACACCAAAGCAACAAATCCATAGCATTGTAAGTTACGTACCCCCCTTTTTCAATTTTTATTAATGGTTGCAGGGGAGGAAGATGACAATTGTTGTAATTTCTTCTTCTTCTTCTTTTTTTTTTTGGTTTTGTTTTGTTTTGTTCGCGTGTGTTAAATATTTTGCTCAGTGTCGTCTCTTGTGTGTACACGTATTTGTATATCTATTGTGTTGTATTTTATTTGGCAGAACGCCTTTTCATGTATTAAGGTATAGCCAATAAAGTTTCATTTCAATTCACACTATTTTTCCGCGTGTCTGACTGCGCTCAGGCTCCACGGATAAGAGGGGCGCCATACAGTAACGATAGCGTAACTAAGTCTGTCTTAGCAGGACATTCATTTGTATACACACTCAAAAATAGTGTGTTATCAGACCTTTAAATTGTCACTCCTAAACGTATTTGCTTTATAGCTCGCATACATTTATCTTAATTTGTTTACGCTTGTATGTGTCAAATATCGCAAAAGCTACGTTACAAATTATTGGTAAGTTGTATGTGGGGCCCAGGGTTTCTGACTGAAGGGACCTCTTGGAGTAAATGCAACTTCAAATGCGTGACCAAAATAAATTCATGATGTCTACCGGTCTCCCACTTGCTCATATATTTTTTTTACACTACGGCTAATTATATCTACGAGATTTGCCATTACCGGATGACTCATTCATGTTTTTTTCTTTATCATCATTTTTTAACGACATGATGTCATTCGTTCTGCGTTCAATTGTTCTCTATCTGTAGCATTCTAAGAGGTATCCACAAGTAATTCACGTTTGGAAGTAATCCAGATGCCATGGACCGGACACTTCAACGGTGAACTCGTGGATCCTTGTGAGGAGCGTCAGGTAGGTGCAAAATCTGTTTCAAGTGGTGTCCTTATTTGAGTCGAACAGGACAATGTATTGTTTGCACTCCTTTCTCAAAATCGGGTGCACAGGGGTTAAACCACGTTTCGACTGTGTATGAATGCACATACATTTTTGCAACGCTGATATCTCATGGCTCAGACGATTGCAATAGTTCGCGACTTCTGTCCCAGTTAAACTGTTTTTGTGCCGATTTGTCACATACATGTGTACAGTTAAAATTCCCAAAACAGGGAAGGGTCTACTTTATTGACAATTTCCCTTAAACATGCTAATGAGCATCAGACTTGTAACTTTCACATGTGTAAACGAATATATGCAGTGACCTACAATGTATCGGTGTACTTGACCCACGTGTTTAATAAGGACAAAGATAAAAAAGAGAAAGATGTCGTCGCACTCCACTGGTGTTGTGTATTAAATACATACCCAGGACATGGGCACTGATTTACGTCAAGTTTCTTATACCATATCCGCAATGTACGAGAAGCCGGATGTTGGTCCCTGTGCAGGTAAGTTAATTGGAAATCAGTTTGCTGTAATGTATTAAGTGGTGAGTGATACTGTACTTTCCACATCGGTTTGCTCTTGTCATGTTAGGATATACACTACAACAATGGTTAATGCAGCCCATTAACGTTAACATTTTACTTTGGCCGGCCTGAAATACAGTTAAGTTGCAGCAACTGGGGCAGAAACCGGAACCCAAACTGTTAGCATTTTGGTGGTATCTGTTACAATAACTTGGATGAACGCCGCTGTTTTATTTTTGCTCACAAGGAACGGAGAGTGAAAGAGCTTGAAAAATCACTCCAATACTGTGACTCCTTTTTGTCCTTATGCACATGTACGCACTCTGACAATACACTGCAGACAATGTACGAGCGAATTCACCAGGACTCTCGTGGCATGGGCGAGTCTAACGACAGCGAAAATATATGTGATATTTGATACAGTATATCACCACGACTGATTATTTGTTCACACCATTGTAAACGCACCGTCATTTGCATTGTGCTTTTGTGATGGATTGGGCAGGGCTGCAGTCGGACATATGCATTATACATGGGTCAATCTTGTATTCAGGCTACGTTTCCGACTTACGACAAGTGCCTTCGATCCCCGGCTTCGATCTCGCTACCTGATTTGGAAACGATGTATACTTGGGTATGTCTGGATAACATTCGTCTCGTCTCTCGTTTGAGATTGCCGACTTAGGCAGGCTCAGTGAAGGCGCAAGGTATTGGGGGCGCTACACTTTAACTGGGAGGCAGAAGATTGCTTCGCAGGCAATGCTTGGGATATCCCAGATGGGAAACACCATGGCCCAAGATACCATATTTGTCGGGCCCCTGTACTTTGGACTGGTCATTATTTTCAGCAATTTGGTTTTTTTTTTGTTTTTTGTTTTTTTGTTTTTGTTATGCTGTACTGCGGTAGATTATTTCCTGTACCGGCGTAACCCCCCCCCCCCCCATCGCTCTTTGTAGTGCATGTATTTCCTGAATTTTTATGAATTCAGCAACAAGCCTTCAAATTCCACAACTTTGGATCACATGTTCATCAGGTGAATCACGAGAACAAACATGCCTATAGTGTTTACAATCTTTTCAATCTACTTTAATCTTATATGGGATTGAAACTTCCAAATGCTGTCAATTGGTGTAATTGACTGAAATATATATCAACTTCGCCAATCTGATAAAAGATGGAACACTCTAACAAATACACTGGTACACCTTGTACATGTGGTCACCTCTGCGAACAGCCACACTGCATATTATGGTCACATTTGTTGGTCAAAGGAGTCGGATTCTCTGTAAATTCACATGCTGGAAAGGACCACCTGCTGTATGATCACCTTTTTGGGGGGTGAAGGGGAGACCAAATATACAGCAGGTTTCACTATATATAAACACAACAGTCCCTTTTTGATAGACGATCCCTGGGATAAGCCCAATGTGATCACATGCGGCAGGTTGTGTCTTGGTGCAGGGTCGTATAACATGAAAAATATAGCGCTCTGGGCCTCATAATCACGTGGTCTTAATAGGTAGATAAGAGGGACTATTTTACATCTGAACATTAGCTGTAATACAGTGGTAATACACAATTCGAATGTGCTAATCCTGCTGACTGCCATCAAAGAAAAATAGGCACAATACTGAGAGGTTATGTGATGTGATGGCTGACTACTATTCAGGTCAGGTCAGGTATGGGGAGACACTAGTTTTTCAAGAAAAGTAAATCCAAAGAGCCGGTGCTCATTCTAGAGTAAGTTAGCCATTTTTGGCAGTGTGGCTGAGTCAGTACGTTGACATGCACAGCATTATGGAGGTAGACATATACAATATATACATAGTATAATCCAAGGGGTAATGAATAGGTGTATTACACAACTCTTTTTGCTCATCTATGATATATATATATATATATATATATATATATATATATATATATATATATATATATATATATATATATATATATATATATATATTCATCCTACTATTAGCACATGCCCTTGTAGAAGCACGCCCCCGACTTTCAATCCTTTCAAAATCAAGATTTTCCTATAATTTAGCAAAGATGATACTTCCAAATGAAAAATTAAATGCCACTGCAGCCTATTCATGTTTATGTAACACCTAATCGAAATGTACAGCCTTCAAAACCTTCAATGAAGACAAGTACTCATTCCATAGTCCCGCGATAACACTGCACGATCTGGCAAATCTTTGCATTGGCACGGCGTGTTACTATTAGGATGAATACGGTATATATATGTGTATATATATATATATATATATATATAAATAATATATATATATATATATATATATATATATATATATATATATATATATATATATTTATATATATATATATATATATATATATATATATATATATATATATATATATATATATATATATATATATATATATATATACATTCAAATGATAGAAGAACCGATCATATGCTGTCATTAAATTACCTGTGACGAATGGGTTATTTGACATTGGTTGCGAAAGGAAACGAGTAGCTTTAAAAAGCCACAATCATCAGAATTTCTGATGATTGCAGCTTTATATGCTGGTGTATATGAAAGTGTATTGATCAATATTAGCTTGGTTGACTCAATACTTTGACAGACTGGATACTCAGCCCTGTTGTTGAATGGCCATTCTATTGTTCTTGGGTACACCAACGTTTGAAGTTTCGAAACATTAAAAGTACTAGAAATATCTCTACCACGAACAAATCTAAAATAACATGTAAAGACTGCATTGGAGTGTTTTTTTTAATTTTAAACAACAATATACATATAGAAAAATGGCAGTGCCACTTGGCAAACAAATGTAGGTGTGGGTGACATCAGAATTATCCAAGGGCAAGGGGTCCCCAGAAGTGTCTCTTTGCGATCTCGAAGCCTTTGGTCAAGCAGCTTCGGTGAATAACAATAAGAAGAAGAAGAAGAAGAAGAAGAAGAAGAAGAAGAAGAAGAAGAAGAAGAAGAAGAAGAAGAAGAAGAAGAAGAAGGAGACGACGAAAAAAAGAAAAAGAAAATGAAGAAGAAGAAGAAGAAGAAGAAGAAGAAGAAGAAGAAGAAGAAGAAGAAGAAGAAGAAGAAGAAGAAGAAGAAGAAGAAGAAGAAGAAGAAGAAGTTCATGATGACTTGGAATATGCTGCTACCGCCGTGTACACATTACTGGTAATATATGTACAGTGAAAGCTATTAAATAGGGACACTGTCAGGACTGATGAAAAGTGTCCTTATGAGCTAGGTGTCTCTATTATCAAGGTGTGGCACGTAAAGTATGCGTTTGTAACAAATAAAACAAGCTTATATTGATCATTTTAGACAGAAGTACACACATGTGCATGCACCCCTATTTACCTCACGTTAAAAAGCTATGGAAAGACATTAAAAAAAACCATATTTTTACAAGTTTATTGCATTTGTCATAGGCTTTGGGTTGATCTCAGGGGAATAAATTGCTAACTGAGAGTGCTTATTTCATCTCAATACTCTTGATTGTGATTAAGCATCGTTGTGCTCATCCAAGCATTTCATGTGAATCCCAAAACATAGGAAGCATGGCTGGCAAGTGTCAGATCAAAGATTGAATTCATTGACCTGTGACTGTGGATTGAGAGGTTTCTTCAGGTAGGAAAGGCAGCAGTGTACACAAATGCTTGAAACAGTTACCAGGGAGCTGGGCTTTTTTCTGTAACAGGTTCGTGAATAAAGTGTAAAATTGACTACAGGTAAAAAGAGTATAGGGTGTCCCCATTTAAAAAAAAAGTAAACCCTGTCCCCATTTGAGAGACAAAGTTTCCATTTGGAACTGAGATAACTGTCCCTGATACAGAATAGCGATGTGTCCCCTGTACCGAGCTAATATTAATATGAAAATGACTTTGGCATGTTCGCTTCTGGGAAAAAGTGCCCCATATGAGGTGGTGTGCCCCTTTTCGATGTTTCCATATTTTACAGGTTTTACTGTGCTGCACAAGTGCTGACCTTTAATTGACTAAAAGTTAAATGTTACCAAGATATAAGCCGATGGATTAGTTCAACCTCTCAAGGTAACTGGTGGTCAAGGTTCAGACCACTAAAAGAAAAAACCCATTTGTACTTTCCTGTAGTAACCATGGACCTTGGATCCACTATTACCAAGATATGAGCCAATATGTCAGTTTGATCTTCTTCGGGCACTCGAAGTCAAAATTAACACACACACACACACACACACACACACACACACACACACACACACACACACACACACACACACACACACACACACACACACACACAAAATCCCGTAGGTACTTTTCTAATAATGTTTAAAAATAACCTAGGACCCATAATTACCGAGACATAAGCAAATACATGCACTGTATTACTTGTACCACAAGGGCACTTACCAACATATGGTTGCAAAGATTGATATTAATTTAATTTAAACATATTTATTTCATCTGGATCGCCCTATAGTACATCGAAATGATACTAATAAGTTGGGTTCTCCAGAACATGGAGATACACACATAATATGTACAAAACACACAAGACAAACAATGTTACCAATTCCGTGTAGATAAACGACTGTATGGATACAAAGTACATCGTTATGGACTCAAATACCCGTAATGAGAAATTACATATATATTATATTGCATGAATAGAGAATAAACAATCATATATCATTATTATAGAGCTGAACAGTCACACGAGGTCCCTTTCATTTCTTAGAATAGAAACCGTCTGTTGTCCACAATATATTTTGGAAAGCTTCACGGATTTGAAAGTTTAAGGGATCCGACAGTTCCTTGCTGCTAAAAAGGAGAATTTCGATTAATATGTTACTTGCAAGGTGCACAATCAAATTTGGGTGGACACCTAGAGCTAAGATTGGAAAAATAGAGTCAAAGGGATTGTTTCTAGGTACGGAATACGCAGGGCAGAAAAATAAAAAGTGTTCAAGGTCTTCAGTAGGGTAAGTACAAGAGCAGGTAGGGTTTGAGATAATGTGGACTTTAAAAAGATCGAAGTTAAGCCTAGAATAGCCCAGGCATAGTTGGTATGACAGATATTGGCAAATCTGTTACCGTGGGAATAGTAATCAGGAACGTCGTCCACGGCAAGCAAGGAAACTTTCAGTTTAGATTTGAATATTTGAAGGGAGACAGAATCGCGAATATCAGAAGGAAGGTTATTCCCGTGCTTGATGGCGTCAGGAAGTAAAGAATTTTCAAGGCGATTAGTTCGGCATTTAATAGAGCGTAGAGTGGAACTGGGTTGTCGAAGGTTACGACCATGGAAAGAAGGGGGAACAAGATTGGAAAGATATGGAAGAGTTAATTTCTGGTACATTTTGTAAAAGAGGATCAATTTATAGTACTTGCGCCTGGTGGCGAGGGTTGACCACCCAAGTTCATGTAGAAGACTAGAAAAGAAGATTTGCTTCACAGCAAATCTCTCAGGGTGCCTTCAAAATGAGAACAGTTTGAAATGATACACTTTGCTATTGTTTAATATAATCTGAATTTTGTGAATCATAGATAAATACAATTTGGAAAGTGCCTTACGGGATAGTTTATATTTAAACCTACGAAGGAGTGCAATCCGCTGACCAGCTTTATTAGTTATCCCGGGTAATATGTGCACGCCAGGATAAGTTATTACTCAGAGTTAACCCTAGGTGTGTGTCTGTATCTTCCTCAGGTATTTCTGACTCTCCTATGCGCACAGGCGGGTGGCTGGGTTTATTAAATTTGGCGGTAAAGATGAGGGAAATAGACTTTAGAGCATTAAAGATGACTCGCCATTACTTCCCCCACTTCTGTATGGTGGGGAGATTATTGATCAACTGATTGGAGGGTTCAATGGGATTGTTAACGATTTCAAGAAGACTAGTGTCGTCAGCAAAGAGTCTCATTTCACAAGTAAGATTATCGACTATATCATTAACGTAAATTAGGAATAGTAGTGGGCCCAATATAGATCCTTGAGGTACTCCAGCTTTAAGAGGTAACCATGTAGACCATTGCCCGTGAATAATGACTCGTTGGAAGCGGTTTGATAGGGAGCTATCGATCCATGTTACGATGTTATCAGAGATGCCTAGTTGTCGCAGTTTAAAAAGGGTGCCAGGATGCTAAACCTTGTCGCAGGCTTTATATACATCTAGGAAGACCATTCTGGCTTCCTTGGAATGTTCGTGGCCGTTATAGATATTATAGAGGATATACACAAGTTGGTTAATGGTAGAGTCTCCGGCCTTGAAACGCGATTGTTTAGAGGTGAGGAATTTTTTCTGCATTAAGTACTCATAAATGGCATTAAAAATAAGTCGTTTAAACACTTTGGATACATTACATAACAAGGAGATCGGATGATAGTTACTTTTGATTTGTCTGTTTGATTTCTTTAATACCGGACATGTGTTGGATCTCTTCCAAGAATCAGGGAAACAAGACAGACTTAAGGAGAGTTTGAAGATTTTAGTGAGAGGTTTACAGATCGAGTCGGCTGTGTTTTTTAGTAAGATATTTCCTATGTTATTTGGGCCAGAAGCAGAGGTTAATCTTAAAGAAGTCAAGACTCTCCTGACACACTCTTCTTCTACACTAATGTCATGTAAGCGTGCATCCGTTCGAAATGCAAACTCGGGCAGTGTAGGGGCGTCAACATCATGAAGTGTTTTACATTGACTGGCAAAATCTGTGTTGAAAATTTCACATTTTTTCAGTTATGCAAGATACAATTTTATCACCTTCTGAAATAAGAGGTATATCCTGGTGTACTTTACACCCCAAAACAGTCTTAGATAGATTCCACCACTTTTTATGGTTAATGTCCTTTTCGTCAAGTTGCCGACGCAAACTAGAGAAATAGGAGCGAACAGAGTTTCTAACCAAGCTGACTACTTTATTGCGGTACCCTTGTAAAATTGAAAAAACTTCTCCAATGTATGGAGGCGCGGGTTGTTAGACACGCTTAAAACGTTTCCACGCACGGTTGCGGAGGCGAATATCTTTTTCAGTTGCTGAAGTTATCCAGGGCTTGTCTCTATGGCGAATCGTGACTTCCTTAATTGTTACAACTTTTGTTTTTAATTCATTAGGTGCGCAATCGTCAAAACACCCTTAGTAGATGTTGGAATGACACCTCTCTTTATTATAATAGTTTTGAAGATATTCAAGATTTGAAATTTCAAATGCTGGTAATTAACATAGTTTAAATTGCCATAACTTTTGTTTTTAAACTCATTAGATGTACAATGGTCAATAACCCCCTAGCAGAAGTTGGAATGACATCGCTATCTATTATACTTTTGAAGATATTCAAGATTTAAAATTTCAAATGCCCCTAATTTGCATAATTTTTAACATCTTCATTGCTCTGTATGAAAGGCCCAACTCCTTGTATGGAGCCACAAATATGCCAAGTTTGGAGTTTCTGTGTATAATAGTGTCAGAGTAAAATGTTGGACAAATTCACTGGTAAAGAAGAAAGAAGGAAAGAACAAAAACGTGTGTGTTGACACACACACTTTAAAAATGTAGTGCTCCCTGGTGGCCGAAATTTTAACAAAGTGATCCCAGGTTTTATTTAAAATGTCAAAGCATTTAGATTACTAGACCCTAACTAAAAATTTTGATGTGCAAAATGAAAAAATAATCTTTAAATATTCATTAAAAAAATACCACCTGATAGCCAAAATATGAACCATGTGACACCAAGTGGCTCTGTATGTCATACCAGAACTATAAGAAGGTTCAAGAACTGCCTAAAAGAGGGCACTGCAGTCAGTGGAGGGCTAGGGTTGTGTATTCCCATTACTTTACATTGTAAATTGCACCTTAATAATCTGAAAACTACGCATATAGAAACACCAAATTTCAGACAATAAATCTAGATGCATAACTTAATATCTCACAAAAATCATATATCCACAGCTACAAAAGTGACGTGTTTATTTAAGGTTGCTTTAACATACAAACTAATGGGAATACACAACTCTTGCCCTCCAAATGTTTGTGTATGCAGTTGTCTATTGGGGCGAATATACACCTTAGATCTAATTCTGACCTTTCCTATTGGCCATGTAGTTTCCGGAAACAAAATTGTCTAATTAAAAAAAATAAATAAATATTCCAAAAAATATTGTAGAGTTCCATATGGATAACATCCATGAAGTGGATCTGTAAAAATCCTAGCATCTCATGCTACAGTGCATGAGATATCGTTTAGTCTACAGACGAACTGGCAGACTGACGGTTGGACAGACGGACGGCGTACGAAAACGTATTTATAAGCTCTGTTGACTGACAAATCAGTAATTACAGCTCATCCAAAACCTCTGCACCAGGACCAATTGGACAACTTAAGTAGACTCTTGAGGGGGTGCCATTTGTGCTTATCGAAAATTAGTAGCTTTATATTCATGTATATGCATGGAGAAATATTGGAGGCAGGGCGTACTGTGATCATGCGCGATAAAACCATCGCTGCTCCTAGTAACCCGCTTCCCCATCCGCCTTCTCACAGTAGCAAAATAAAATGACTATGTAGGTTTACCTTATTCGAGTGATCGATGGTTGTACAACCCTGATATCACTCCGCTAAACAATCATATTATGATATATGTACTTGTGATAGTCATTCCTATCAAAAACATACTCGAAAGGACGTTGACCGTTGTATACCGGCGCCACCGTCTACGGATGCACGCCGCTGCGCCGACCTTGTAAACTGAGGACACGTCTGTTCGTTTGTTTGTTTTTCCAACATTACTCTTTGGCATTCGTTTTATTCAATAATCATAAAATTTATACATTATCACTTTGATTCCCTTATTTCATTATGCTGTACTGTTTCTTTCCTTTTTTTTTTTTTTTTTTTTTTTTTTTTTTTTTTTTTTACATCTTCATCCTTGAGGTGAACCTGGAACTACATATTTTGTTTTTGGAAAAACTCTTTTTTTTTTTTTTTTTTTTGGTACTGTACTGATGACGGATGAGTCAAACTGACTCTTTTTTTTTGTCAATTAAACAGATACTACTTGGTTACGTATACTAAATTGTCCGAATTACAAGCCTATTCGGGAGCATTCAGCATCCACTTTTGGATTGAAATTTTCAAATGACCATTCTGAACGATGTGCGAAACTTCACCACATGTGCTATTTTTACCAAAATTGGAGTTCCTGGGTCGCACGGTGTCGGAGTTAAAACCAAAACAAAATTAAAAGGAAAAGATGCGAGTAAAAAGGAAGTGTGGAAAGAAAGAACCAAAGAAAAGCAATATGGAAGGAAATAAATAAAGAAAGAAAGGGAAGCAGAAAGGAAAGAAAGAAAAAAAGAGAGAGGGAAAGAAAGAAAGAAAGAAAGAAAGAAAGAAAGAAAGAAAGAAAGAAAGAAAGAAAGAAAGAAAGAAAGAAAGAAAGAAAGAAAGAAGGAAAGAAATGAAGGAAGAAAGAAAGAAAAGCAATATATTTTTTACATACAGGTGTAATCATCCTGAAGAAATCCGTGGCCTGGTATCAGAGTCTTTCTTTGCTCATTTCCCTCAATATGTCTAGGGCCTTAAAACATTCACTTGTCCATTGTATACATTTGCTGATTCAGCCTTACTATAGGAGGCCAAGATGCAATAGAATATTTATGAACTGAGCTATTCAGCTTTGGGTCATGTTTCCACTTTTAATGATGCGAAGATTGATAGATATATTTTGCACGCAGCTACATACACACACACAAACACACACACACACACACACACACCCACACCCACACATACATACATATATATATACTGTATTATTTATTAAGATAAAACAACCCCTTTACAGCGGGAGCATCAACAGGCCAGGGTATAACCAATGATGCGTCCAAGATAAAATGAGTTAACAAAACACACGACAGATGACATATATATATCCATGATAGAATCAACTATACACATACATATAACACGATTTATAAAGTCTACGAACACCAAGGACTTACGAACAGGCCAAGCTTCTTTAAGAAAACGGTCACATGCACCTTCAAACATATTAACAACCCGAATACCCTGCTTAATTGCAGCATCTCCAAGGAGTAAATCGAGTTTTGTCATAGAAGATGAGCCAATGAAATGCTCCCAAAGATACAGAATTGTTAACGTTGTTTATTTTGTTTCAAGTTCATGCCTAATCTTAATCGGAAATCCATTAAATGCAGGGCAATTGAGTTCAAAGTGTGACACATTTTCGACACAAAACACAAGTTCCTCAGTGTGCAATATTCCATGTATGAGAATTTTCTTGAAGATCCAAACATCCTGAGCGCGCCATAATCTTAAGGCGGGCCGACTCAAAATCATTTATAGGAAACAGGTACCCTTCACGGAAGGATGATCTCTTCAATAAACCTTACAAAGATAGTGAATTCTTATTATCAATTTCATTAAAAAGGCTCTGTACATAGTTATCCAGGAATAACTTGTGATACTTTTGTGGCCACCGCTCATCTTGGTCATATATTTTATTATCCAAACCAACTCCTGTTAAATTGTTATCAATTTCTTCCATGTAAGGCCAAGAAACATGTCCATCATTAACATTTTTTTCATAAGTTTTTTGTTTTTTTTGGTTTTTTTGTTTTTTGTTTTGTTTGTTTTTTGTGTATTTTTTTGGGTTTTTTGTTTTTGTTTTTTTGTTTTTGCAATTCCAGTAAAACCCTCTTGCATAATCGTGAATCGGGCAAACTATATTTAAGTCTCTGGAAGAATTTAATTCTTGCTTTGTCTAGCAATAAATTGAGGGGCTGCCTACCCAAATCCCCCAAAGTGGCCACCATAGCGGGCATACCATTTTATGCGCAGTATAGCGCGAGCTACGTTGTATTGGACTGACTTGTTAACTTGTACTTTCTTTGGCGTTGCAGTCAAACCGCAGTCCCGTGTGAAAGGGCCGGCACAATTAAACTTTTCCACAAACTGTTGCCAAATGATACTTTGTTGATATTTTCGTGACATGCTAAGATACTACACATATAACCATTGAGATGGCGTTGCAGTCAAACCGCAGTCCCGTGTGAAAGGGCCGGCACAATTACACTTTTCCACGAAGTGTTGCCAAATAATACTCTGTTGATATGTTCGTGACATGCTAAGATACTACACATATAACCATTGAGACGGGTAGCCTTGAGTTCAACATGCAGGACCATTTTGTGCTAAGTGTTGTATAAACAACCGTTTCTTTTGTCTTGAATTTTGATGAAACATGGTTATACAAATGTGGAAATAACTTCTTGCTGGTTTAACCAAACTTTAATCTCTTTTTTTGGATCACTCCCAACATATATGACTAAAAAGGAGTCCCATAGATTTTTTTAACACGGTGTTTGTTTTGGAATTATGGAGAGTTAAACCTTAGGAACCCATTATGTCTGGTGGCAGGAACTTTGAGGCCCCATAACTGCAAAATAAACACAGTGTTAAAAAATCTACGGGACTATTTTGTCGTCACATATGTGGCCAGTAACTGTGTGGAAATAATTTGCAGTTTGAGAAACCCATTAAGTAGCTATTTCCATGTTTGTATCCCCAGGTTACATTGTGTTTGCAGATCCAAAAATTCTGTGTTTATACAACAATTTATACCAAAGTGTCGTGATTTTAGGTTGTTTGTAATCTTTAGGTCATGTTCGTTCCAAAAATATATACTTTGCATATGTTTACATGAATCGTTTTTTCTTTATTTGGCCAAATGGGGGAAGTAAGCTGATTTTACCGGTGTATGGCCATTCCACCTTAACATGAACACTGTCAGCTAGTGATTCGCTGAAAAGAATTCCTAAATACTTGTATGTGTCACACTCTACCAAGTCAACATGTTTTAACTGCCAACGTTTGTGTATATCTAGACGTTTGCCAAAAACCATTACTTTTGATTTATTTTCATTGAATTTCATGCCCCATTTACTTACAAAACAATTAGCTACATTCAAATATAGTCCGAAGTTGTGTTTCAGCAAGCAAAACAACATCGTCTGCATATAAAAGTGAAGATATACGTCCATCCTTGAACCAGATCCCTAAGTTTCGGTTATGTAACATTGACACTAAATCAGCCATAACTACAGAAAACAGCGTGGATGAAATAATGCAGCCTTGTTTCAGGCCGTTATTAACATAAAACCAGTCACTCTCATATGGACCAAATATAACTTCATTTTGCACGTTTTCGTAAAGATCATGACATTGTACCGAACGCCACGCTTTACCCTGTATACCACTTTGTCCACAGAGTGCAAAACGACCGATGTCTGTTTACAGCGTCAAATGCTTTGATGATATCTAAAAAATCAAGTCATGTTTTCTTATTTACGTTTTTCCTGAGACTGCAAGGGCCAAAGTGATGATCTTCCAGTCGCCTCGCCTTTCTGTATGCGCCATGCAATTCACCCAAGAAATCGTTATTCTAAAAGAAAAGTCATCATTTGATTTTCCACAATTGATGCGAATAACTTATACACATTTGATGCTAGAGATATGCCGCGATAATTACAAAGGGATTCTTTATTTCGATCCTTTGCAGAGGTTTTATTAATCCCTTATCGCATTCAGTAGGGAAGGTTTCCACTAATTTAAAGACTTTGAACATAATAACAATTGAATTTAATAGAGATGATCCTCCATATTTCAGAAATTTGTTGGGTATATTATCGACCGCACATGATTTACCATTCTTTAGTTTTTTGGGGTGGCTTTCTCAACAGTTAGAGTGTTAATATGTATATCACATAGCCCGTCAGGAGCTCCAGAACTGTTGCGTAAATTTTCAAGTTCCTCTTTCAAATTAATATGCTCCTGAACCAGAGAACCTGAGGCTGAGGTACCTAAATTTCGCCAGTATTCACCTAAGATTATGTTAATCTCTTTAGCGTAATCCATTACCCTGCCTGTGCCATACGGGTGCATAATCCTCAGGGGAAAACCATTTTTCCCATTCAGGCGCCTA
>OZ026617.1:45612281-45702281 GCA_964020975.1 Hermodice carunculata
GACATTAATGTCGGTAGAGCGTGACATTATTTTTACGCCAGAAAAGTGAATGCTTTGTTAAGTTCTAAGCACGTCTAGGTATGAAATGTTTCAAGTATAAACAATAAAATACTTCAAAATTGGCATGTGGATACTTTTCATTGGGGTTCAGTATAATAGGATGTCCTCACTTGAACTGGGATCATGTGCTGCCATCTATATGCTGCAGTGAGGAATTTGACGCGAAAGGGGGGGGGGGCAGATTCACGTATAAATAACAAAGTGAGAAAAGCAACAAGTTTTAGAAAAGAACAGTCATTCACTAACCATTAAAACATATGATATGATAAACATATTTGAAATACTTCATTTGTAAGAAAAAAATTTGTTTTTTTTTTTTTTTTTTTTTTTTTTTTTGTTTTGTTTTGGTTTGTTTGTTTTTGTTTTTGTTTTTGTTTTTGTTTTTTTTTTGTTTTGTTTTGTTTTTGTTTTTGTTTTTTGTTTTTTGTTTTTTGTTTGTTTTTGTTTTGTTTTTTTGTTTCTGGATGGTTAATTAAAATAACTGGCACAACTGCCCTGATCATGCGGAGGCATGGTCCCGTTGACTAGCAACTAAGAGGACTAGAGCAGGCTTGCGGTTAATGTGTTTAATATGAATATCTCCTATTGTACTGGATTAAACGCAATGAACTGGGCCGCACACATCATGGTATCCGCCCATGCCTCCATGGGACCATTTGTTAAGAACGGGGACTTAGTATAGTGGATATGTGTGTTTACCATTTTCGGTTAGACAGTCGATGCCGTAGGTTACTGGTTCACGGCCCGGCAGTTCCGTGTTCACAAAACGGATACTGTCGAGGTATTGCCCCTTGCAAAAAAAAAATTGTGAGATCCAGTGTGTTACGATTTACACACTAAAAAAATAAGGTCTAGAGGCGCAAGTCTCCGACATTTTGGACAAATCATGTATTTTAATCTAGTTATTCATGAAGACCAGAAGTCAACAGAATCGTTTAATATATGATGTTGACATGTCAGTAGATCAGGGAGCAATATTAGCAAAGACTCTGATGTCTAGAGTCCGGTTTGTGCCTCAGAGCCTCGAAGCCGTCTGTAGTCGTTTTAGTTTACATATGTTGTATATACCCTAAGACCTGGTTTCTATGATAATATATGTTAGTCAATTTACATACATATCTCACGTATTTGTGAAATGGCTGAATAAGCACCGCTTTTAACAAGATTTTTACATGATCCATTGGTCAATGAAACTTAGAGGGTCAGTGTTCATTTATTATTATTATTATTATTATTATTATTATTATTATTATTATTATTATTATTATTATTATCATTATTATTATTATCATTATTATTATCATTATTCAACAGGTGTTGCAAGTCCTTTTTCTAAATTTTTTTGCGCGTTTTTGCCCTTCTTGACCAGACAGTGTATTGGATCCTCTTCAAACTAAGTAAGAATGTACCTGGACTTGATCTCCACCAATGTTTTCAATATATGAATGAGCTCTCATTTTCTGATTTTGGACAATTTATCAAAATCGGGGATATATACATGTTGGCATTGTTTTTGTACGATAGGAAAAGCAGCAAATTTGACATTGTGGCTTATTTCTAGGCACCTTTGGATACTAGACGTATGGTTGCTCTTAAACACTAATAGGAAAGAATTCTAATGGTTTTTTTAGCGTTGTAAGTTTTGACCTTGACTGACATTGAAATGTCGACTGATATACAAAAATGTAGTTGCTAATACTTCATAATGCTGGATCACAGGGCCATTTGTTACTCTTAAACACTAATGGAAAAGTACTGATGGGCTTTCTCCTTATGGTTTTAATTTTGACTTCATTAACGATGAAAGGTCAAATGAAAATATTGGCATACATCTTAGTATTACTGGATTCCGTCACTTTGCGGTTAAAAAATGAGTCGCAAACTGTGTGAATAATGAAGACAAATTTTAAATAGGTAATATGGTCTTTAACAAAGGTCACCTTGACATCATTCTGAAGTTCACAGGACCACTACAGTCTGTATATGTGAGGTCACCTGGGCACATGGCTATCACAGTCGCCGTGGTTTTTCGTCGGGTTCTCCCCAAATATTAAACACAAATAACTTGATATATATTATCTGAAAAAAAAATTGAAAGGTGACCCGTTGTAAAGACATGCTAGAGACTCGTCCAAGATACATTCCTACCAAGGAAATGTGATCCGACCAACACTTGTAAGAAGTGCGGAATATTCAAGGACAAACCACCGCTGTTGGACCACAAGATAAGCTAAGTTGGCCGCAAGTCAGGCTAACTAATAAATAAATGTAATATGAAAACACCGAAGCAATATATGTTAATCAAACGGGTACATTTAATTTTTCAATTGTGGTCCGTATGAGCCTTTCCGTTCCGCGAGGTGTTTAAAAGCCATTCGCCCATTTGAGTAAAAATATCACCATTGATTTTACTTCAATACATGTAGATCTACCATGTTTAGATGTATACATAGACTATTATTATCCCGGTCTTACATAGACCAAATCAATATGAATTAATGTTTTTCATTGAAGAGTGGTTTATACTGTTAACATGTCATATCGTGCATGTCACTTCACCAAAAAAATACACAAAAAGAAAATATTGGCACCAGTCAAAAAAAAGAAAGAAAAGCAAAGATAAGAAAACAAAAAGAAACTGTAGTTCGTGATCGGTTTAGACGTGGCTATTGCAGTTGAAAAAGTTATGGCGATTACGACCAAATTATTAGCACTGGTTCAACGTATTTTACTTCCAGTTTTCATAACTTGTTTCATCTGCTTTCAGCGTTGACATCTAATTCAAGTTGACCAAGAAGCAGACCTTGATATGAGGGCACCGGGTTAAATACCAGCCATAAATCAGCTTCCTGGCGTTAAATATCTGCCAATTGGACGTAAACAAGTGTACATTTCACGTCAGAATTCCCTTAATGGTGACTCTTTATGGTGTAAGAATTTAGCGTCTGATATCCATGAAACCAAGGCGACGGATCTCATACAATGGGCAAATAATCATGGAAATGGTGACACAATCTACAGTGAACCGTAGCATCGTGAATATCACAAATACGGATGAATTTTGCCCCCTATTGCCCCAGTATTCATTGCGGTCTTGTGTAATATTTGATTTTGTCGTTTACACCATTCTGGCAGGGAGTGTCTGTGTTCTGGGGATTTTGGGCAACACTTTGTCGATTGTCGTTTTGGGTCGTGAAAAACGCCATGCCGCAACAGTTTTCCTTTTGCAAGCTTTGGCATTTGCTGATAACTGTCTTCTTCTGTTCTCCTTGCCTCCAATGGCCATTATGAGAGGGCTGTTTCCGTTTATTGGAGAACGTCATTTGAGCAACATTATATTACAGTATTACATCACCATAGTGAATCCCATGGCCTACATGGCATTGACACAAACCATTTTCACCACTTGCGTGCTAGCTATAAATCGCTACATTATGGTGTGTAGAGTTTTTGATGCACCAACTCTCTGTTCATTGAAAATGGTACGTATCCAGGTGGCCGTCATAACAACATTTTCCATATTGTTTAACCTTCCACGTTTTTTTCAAAGAAGGATAAAACATACGGCCAAAGGAGCATGCTCCCTTCCTACTGAAATCGGCACCTCTAGTTTATTTGGGATAATTTACACTAACGCCTCATTTAGTATATTAGTGTTTCTTTTACCATTTATTTTACTTGTGGCGCTCAACGTTACGATCATTGTGAAACTGAGGTCTTCATGGAAACAACGACGCCGTATGTCACGTGACAAAGAATTTATTAACTCCAGAGCTGAAGACAACATGACCAAAGTCATGGTCGTAATTATTGTTGTGTTTCTCATTTGTCATGCGCCAGATAGGATATTACAACTTTTGAATCTACTGGGAGGCAAGGCTGTATGTGGCAGTGGTCTCTTTTATTTCCAGGCCATATGCAATCTTTTGGCAACCACCAACAGTGCGACCAACTTTATCATATACTGCATGCTCAAACGTCATTTCAAGAGTGCACTTCTTCAAATATGCCATTACAAAAGTTCATCTCCTAACTCAATCTACAGTACAGAGCTACAGAAACAGACTTCTTTTCATGGAGATCCGCAACATAGAACTACATTGAACTGTAATGGACATTCACCACTGACGATTACTGAAAGACTAACATCCCTGTAGGAACAAAACAAACCAATGATAAAATTAACTTATATTGATCCCGAGTGAAACATAAATGGATCATCCATTTTGTCATAATGATTGCATGATAAGGAGCTTTCTCTTTTTTATCTTGTCAATCCTCAGCAGCAGCCATATAAATAATTTTATTCTGATAAAGAATTTAGGATCAAAACTAAAAAGGAAGATTTGCTTTAAAGCAAATCTGTCTGTGTGCCTTCCAAAGTGGTAAATATTAAATGCTACAACTCTTGTGTTTTGGTACTTCACATTCCATTAAGCTTATGGCTGGATGAGAATTTCCAAGTCCAAATGACCTTGACCTTTGACCTTTAACCTTTAAAGGTTACATGTAAATTGAAAAATTGTACATGGTTACAATACCCACAATTTAAGTCCAACATCATTAGAATTGGGTGGAAATTGGCCGAATTATGGCTGAGTGAAACTTTCAAAGGTCCAGATGACATTGACCTTCAGAGGTCACACGTAATTTCCAAAATGTGCAGTGTTGCAATAGCTACAATTTGAGCCCAACATGATCAAAATTGGATAAAAATTGACCATGTTATGGCTAGAAGAAAGCCACCAGCGAAAGTGGCCTTTGACCTTGAAATGACCTTTGACCTTGAAATGACCTTTGACCTTGAAATGACCTTTGAGCTTGAGATGACCTCCACCTGAAGTGAACCTTGACATGTAAAATGATATTTTGACCTAAAATTGGCCTTTGACCTTGACATGACCTTTGACCTTGACATTTCAGATTTCCTTTGACTTGCTATGATCGAACTCCTATACACTTTAACTATATCTACTATAGTATATAAGATATTGAAGATCTAAAACTTTAATTAGCCCACATTTGCATAATTTCGAAAAGTATGACCTCTCATTCTAAAAAGGCAAGACTTAAAAAATGTATAATGTTACAATAGCTACAATTTGAGCCCAACATGATCAAAATTGGATTAAAATTGACCAAGTTATGCCTAGAAGAAAGCCACCATCAAAAGTGACCTTTGACCTTGAAATGACCTTTGACCTTGATATGACCTCCACCTGAAGTGGTTCTTGACCTTTAAAATGATAATTTGGCTTTATAATGACATTTTGACCTAAAATTGACCCGTGACCTTGACATGACCTTTGACCTTGACATGACCTTGACATTTGAGATAACCTTTGCCTTGACATGATCGAACTCCAATACACTCAGAACTACATGCACTATGTTACATAAGATATTGAAGATTTAAAACTTTAATTAGCCCTCATTTGCATAACTTTGAAAAGCATGACCTCTCATTATGAAAAGACCTGACCTCATCTATTGAAGTATAATTGTGCCAAGTTTGGAGTTTCTACATGAAATACTTTTCAAATGAAATGTCGGACAAATTTGCTGGTAAAGAAAGAAAGAAAGAAAGAACTAGAAAAGATGATTTGCTGCATAGCAAATCAGTGTGTGTGTCTTCAAAGCATATTGGTATGGCAATGTACAACTATTCCATAACACAGGAGTAAAAGTTGGAATGGCATCTCTATCTGTTACAGCTTTGAAGTTATTTAAGATTTAAAATTTCTAATGGTGCCATTTAGCATAATTCAAATTGCTACAACTTTTGTTTTAGATTCATTACATGCACAATGGTCAGTAATCCCCTAGTAGAAGTTCAACTGACATGAACATGAACCAAATCGGATGAAAATTTACCAAGTTATGGCAAGATGAAACTTTCAAAGGGCCAAATGACCTTAACCTTTGCCCTTTTGAGGTCAGGTGTTCTTATAAAAATGTGCAGTGTTGCAGTACCTACAATTTGAGTCTAACATGATTAGAATTGGATGGAAAATAGCCAAGTTGTGACTGGATGAAACTTTCAAAGGTTCAAATGACCTTGACCTTTGACATTTAGAGGTCACACATCAATTTTAAAATATGCAGGGTTACAATAGCTACAATTTGAGCCCAACATGATCAAAATTAGATAAAAATTGACCAAGTTATGGCTAGGAGAAGGCCACCACGGAAAGTGGCCTTTTACCTTGAAATGACCTTTGACCTTGAGATGACCTCTACCTGAAATGAACCTTGACCTCAAAAATGACATTTTGGCTTAAAATTGACCTTTGACCTTTCCATGACCTTTGACCCTGACATGACCTTGACATTTGAGATGACCTTTACCTTGCTATGATCGAACTCCTATACACTCGGAACCACATCTACTATAGTATATAAGATATTGAAGATTTAAAACTTTAATTAGCCCTCATTTGCATAATTTTGAAAAGCATGACCTCTCATTATAAAAAGGCCAGACTTTATCCATAGAAGTATAATTGTGCCAAGTTTGGAGTTTCTACATGTGATACTTTTCAAATGAAATGTCGGACAAATTTGCCGGTAAAGAAAGAAAGAAAGAAAGAAAGAAAGAAAGAAAGAAAGAAAGAAAGAAAGAAAGAAAGAAAGAAAGAAAGAAGAAAGAAAGAAACTAGGAAAGATGATTTGCTGCATAGCAAATCAGTGTGTGTGTCTTCAAAGCACATAAGTATGGCAATGTACAACTATTCCATAACACAGGAGTGGAAGTTGGAATGGCATCTCTATCTATTATAGCTTTGAAGTTATTCAAGATTTAAAATTTCAAATGCCCCTAATTTGCATAATTTTAAACATCTTCATTTCTTTGTATAAAACTGCCAAACTCCTTGTATGGAGGTACAATCATGCCAAGTTTGGAGTTTCTATGTATAGTAGTGTCCGAGAAAAGTGTCGGACAAATTTGCTGGTAAAGAAGAAAGAAAGAAAGAAAGAAACTGGAAAAGAAGATTTTTTTTAATCTGTCTGTGTGCCTTCAAAGGTTGTAAATATTAAATGCTACAACTTTTGTCCTTTGGTACTTCACATTCCATTAAGCTTATGGCTGCATGCAAATTTCAAAGTCCAAATGACCTTGACCTTTGACCTTTACAGGTCATATGTAAATTGCACAGTGTTACAATACCCACAATTTGAGCCGGACATGAACCAAATCGGAGTAAAATTGATCAAGTTATGGCAAGATGAAACTTTCAAAGGGCCAAGTGACCTTGACCTTTGCCCTTTTGAGGTTACATGTTCTTATAAAAATGTCCAGTGTAGCAATACCTACAATTTGAGTCCAACATGATGAAAACTGGATGGAGATTGGCCACGTTATGATTGGATGAAACTTTCAAAGGTCCAAATGACCTTGACCTTTAAACTTTAGAGGTCACATGTACATTTAAAAATGTGCAAGGTTACAATAGCTACAATTTGAGCCCAACATGATGAAAATTGGTTAAAAATTGACCAAGTTATGGCCAGAAGAAAGCCAGCACCGAAAGTGGCCTTTGACCTTGAAATGACCTTTGACCTTGAGATGACCTCTACCTGAAGTGAACCTTGACCTCAAAAATGACGTTTTGGCTTAAAATTGACCTTTGACCTTGACGTGACCTTTGACCTTGACATGACCTTGACATTTGAGATGACCTTTAAATTGCTATGATCGAACTCCTATACACTCGGAACCACATCTACTATAGTATATAAGATATTGAAGATTTATAACTTTAATTAGCCCTCATTTGCATAATTTTGAAAAGCTTGCCCTCTCATTATAAAAAGGCCAGACTTTATCCATAGAAGTATAATTGTGCCAAGTTTGGCGTTTCCACGTGTAATACTTTTCAAATGAAATGTCGGACAAATTTGCCAGTAAAGAAAGAAAGAAAGAAGAAAGAAAGAAATAAAGAATTCCTAGAAAAACAGAAAAGTGTGCGCTGACACACACACTTTAATAAAGAATTCCTAGAAAAACAGTAAAGTGTGCGTTGACACACACACTTTAATTCCTAGAAAAACAGTATGTCTGTGTTGGCACACAGACATAATTAAAATCAACTTATTTTGTTCCCACATTCCTTGATCCTGGGTTGCATGAACTATTTTAGTGTGAGCCAATCTCTTTTCTGGTTATCGTATGATTAACATTGAAGAATAATGGCTCAAAGGTCTTCTTGATTGAATGGGCACCACAAATTACAAAGTTGATGTTTAGGGTGGTTAGAAATGATATCTGAAGACCAAAATGTTAAATTTAATTTTTTGAATAGTAATTTTTGGGCTCAAAAAGTGCGCCACATTTGCGAGAGGAAAGCGCGCGAATTTTCTCTGATCATGGCCCGATCTGGGAAAGCGTTAGTGACGTCACAAGCGCAACCAGCTGGCCTTGGTGTATGTGTTATAAGCCAGAGTATCTTCAGTTTGCCAAGAGTTAGGGCAGATGCAACAGAGCACAGTGATTCCGGAGAGTATGAATTGAGTTTTTAATGTACGTGGTCTGATGACGATGGATAATAATTACTAGGAAAAAGCTGAGGCAGCAGAGGAAAAGATCATTAAGCCTCACACACATGTGCCCAGAGCCCTACCATCACCAGTACTGCAGGGAGTGCGGTGGTGGTACAGCCAGACGATCCCAACTTGCCGTCTGGGCAATGATAATTGGTTGCAAACGAGATATTTCCTATCAAAAATTGCTAGATTTTGTTTCAAAAGAACAAACAAAAATGCAATAGATTGGAGTTTGCGTCACGATGGGCCAGGTCCTAGAGTCCTGTTTCAAATTCTAGCATTCATGGAAACAGCTGCGGCCTACGCCTGCGGTATATAAAAGTCTAAACAAACAAATAATTTCCCCTTCTCACATGTGTGGTCTATGGATGATTAAATATAAGTTTGCATTTATGAATAGCTTTCAATGTCAGAACTCCTACCCAGCAGTAACCTCATTGCCATTGGAAGACAGTAATTTACGTATCCGTATACATTTTCATCAGTACACGTGTTTATGATACCCTTTATTTCAGATTGTACCCATTATGTAACAGTGGTAAATATTTTCCGGTGACTGACTTATTTTCTGGTTTCATATTAACGACAAAGGTAAAATGAGATAGAATTTGTACACCTGATTATTGGGAGCTGGCCATGGACTGTCACAAACAGTGGCATATGACTGAAAAAGATGACAGGCCAGCCGCCCACTAGTCTTGGCAGCTGCGTAGATGAGGCGAGAATGTGGTTACTATCCAAACAAGTGCTATCTGGTTATGGGATTACACACCTCAGATTATACAGTAGGACATACACATTACCATGGTCAGCAAACTTAACCAGTTGTAGACTGTTCAACCTTAGACCTGGGAATGGAACAAGATCGGTCATTGTTTGTCCATGGTTTACACCCACTTGTTCCCATCAATAGCTTAGTTCCGAGATAGGGACAATTTTTGCCACCGGTGGCGCTGACTACTATGTTCCCGCGATGTCACGGACGTTTCTGCAAGTCTCGGGGGACACTTTCAAGTCTCGCCATTTTGCCCCATTGTGTTAACACGGGAAAGTTGATGTCATTTTTTTAACGCCGGTTATTTTAATAACCTACAAGTGTAACTCCAAGAAAGCATGCCAGTGTACAACTGTAAGATACCAGGATGTACCTCATATAGCAGAAACACGGTCACTATGAAAAATACTGACACAAAACCTGAAACAAAACCTACACAAATCGGGGCCTGCATTGTGGCACAACTAACCATGCATTAAGTCACCCTTGATTGACTCGTTGAGTTCTGAGGGATTAGCCTGGGGCGCACTTCTGCCCGTGCTTTGAAGATCCTCGCGCTTGGCTGACCACTAACCAGATTAGCGCTTGACGGATGCAATCAGAAATTAACAATAAAGCACTTGACCTAAATTCGCAATACACTGTCTGCAAACTTTGCTACCTGATCACTGGCATACTGTAGGCCTTCAAGCATTTTCAGATCAGCTATTATTATTTGGTTAAGATTGGCGACATTAAACAATAAATAAATATCGAATAATTAATATTAAAGCCCTCTTACGCTGTACACTGGCACCCTCCGGTATGGATGACCCCTTCTTCTGTGACTTCTCCCTAGACCTGGTACGGTGCCTCGCCTTGCGAGGTTTGTCTTGTACAAAGTGCCTTCACATACAAAAGTTTGCATGAAACAAAGTTCGACAGCACGTGTAACTTAACCCTATGGATGTGCCCCTGTTCCGCAAGTTGGTAGCCCCTGGATTCGCGGCACTTCTGAACATTGTTGGGTGTCCAGTCACATTTGCTTGTTAGGTAGGCGATGACATGGGGCATCTCAACCACTGGCATTGCTTTCAGGTCTTCTGTCCAGGAGGTTATCGAAGATATGTATGGCAAAGTCACCTTCTTCTTCCCATCGGGAAACTCCAATCGAGCTCTCCGCACGTCCATGGTATCATCTTTCTCCTCAACTAGGTCTTTCTTAACATATTTGTACCCCTGCACTCCGCGAATCTTTAGAAATTTCCGAAGGTCAACCACTTTCATCTTTGAAAATTTGTCGTATAGTTCATTTCCCGTCTGTTCAATCACGTTAATCGCCGCTCCTCCGTCGTCCGTATTTCCCGCCATGTTCACTGAAACTGAACGATCACTGTTGCACGTCGATTCTCGTATGGGTTTCGCTGTCACGCTGTGTTGGTCACGGACTAGTAGTACCCCGGGAAAGCTTGACCGCGGAATTGCGTTACCAGGCATGTCGGGCATGCGCGGAGGGCAAAAATCTACCATGCGAAGCCTGGTGTTAAAAAAAATCCCTAACTCGGAACGCCCGTATTGTATCAAGATTGTTAAACACACTTAATTTTTGTGACAATATTACTTTGTAACAACATCCCAGACCGGCGTTGTCATTGTGACATTATATCGATAATTATGTGATACGTTGTAACAGTCGTAGAATTACTAGACCTATATTTTGCTGTTATGCAAGCTTTGAAATCAGAATCAGACTGAAGATTAATTTGTATATCTTGTAAAAAAAATAATGAATCACTGTTCCTGATTTTATGAGTAATGCCTAGTTTGGCCAGCGATGGGACCACATTTTGCAACAACAGTAGCTTTGTTGTGGCAAACCTATCCTGAGCATCGTCATATTTGACAAATCAAAATCACTTTCCACAAAGTGTTCATTCATAGGTTATATCGGGTCCCAGGGCCTTGCCACTTGCCCCTGTAAATCTTGACTGTACAAGTCCACCCTCTCTGTAATTTCAGCCCTTTAGGGGAATGCAAACAAGCTGTAGAACTTGTATCGCCACAATTAACAGCAACACACCAACTCATTCTGGGCTGCATCACACCGACTCATTCTGGGCTGGAACAGGGACGAAGGTGAAAATTTCTACTTGCATATTTAATCCAGTTTATAAAGGGTGAATAAAATATGTTTAAACCAAGGGACACTTGACAGCCATAGCTCGCTAAGATGGTCAGAGTCTTCCCTGTCAGCCAGCGGTGTTGCGTTTGTGACGTCACAAGCCTTCGCGCCTTGTGGGTGTGTGTCGGAAATGAACGGAAAGCGACGATTAAAGGCACAATGCAGTGGGTTTTTAAAATAAAAATGTGAATAAGAGCATTATTTTCACATCCAAATTTTTCAAAGCGTACCGTATGGTGAGAACAACCCATAAGTCCCCCTTGTATCAAATTTGAACATGGTCAATCAAGAGGACCTTTAAACTTAATTTGATCCAGATTTTGATCCAGCTAACAAGATGAAGTACTGGGTTAAACCAAGATTAATTTAATAAAATGAAAGTGTGGAAAACCGAGGTAGTATTGTAGCCCAGAACACAGATTGTTTATTACTGGAAATTTTGATGCATATATTAGGCCAAGGATCATGAGGTTAAGGGTCAAAGGCCCACCAATTTAATTTTAGGATCAAATACTGGGTCAGATCAAATTCTTTGTGAATACGGTGTTTGAAAATAAATAGGCCAACAATATATACAGATGCGACAACCCGGCATCGTTCACAGGGCAGCGGGTATAAAAGATGAATGACACAATAACTGGACAAATTAATCTACACATACAAGAAAAACCATACTTCGCATAAACGTATTAAACTATCATTATGCTTTGTGAGATCTGGTTTGAGTGCAGTGCAGTGAGTGTTCCACATGCAAAAGACAATGTCACCCAAGTCTTCTTGGAAACATAAGTACTTATTTAAACTCAATAGGGACGTCACCTCTGTCATCAAATTACAATGTACTTTGAAAACCCGTTGTTGAACTACACGACTTTCAAAAATTAAAGCGTTCGAATATGCAATATCCGTAATAAGGCGAAACAGGATAAATGAGTGAGAGTTACAAAATCAACCAATTCTTTCTGTCCTTTGTTTTTTCCTTCCTTCTTCCTTCCTTCCTCGCATCCTTTTTTTTCTAGTGCACGTAATTGTTTCAACTACCTTTGTCTTTTAAATTGCAACATTTCCATCACATCTATACCGGTACTCCGTTCGCCAAGCCATATACAGTCGGTGTCCATTCCTGTCACGACCTATTTCAAACAGACAAATTCAGCAATTTTGAAGAAGTTAATTTTTCCTTACAGCACGTTCGCCAGGTAATAAATCTTCCTAAACTAAACATCCTTTACTATATTTGTGTCCTTGACTAGACAAATTTGGCCATTCATTGAATGGGTCCAATGTAAGATTAACATCGGGACCAACTGGGGACAAATGATCAAAGCTAGCAACCTAATTTGCAATAAGGCTTTGGATGATAGCAGTTCTGATTGGAACCCTCTTACTTTCTGTGATAAGCTAGGTGTCATATATATTTTTTCAAATCTGAGAAACTATGATGGTGCCTTGCCTCTGTAATTTATCTAAATATAGCTGATGCTATTTATCTCGGATAGGAATGAACTAAATGTCAAATTTAAGAAGCTCTCATGTTATCTTGTGGATGCAATGGGTGTAGTGCCTTATTGTTCGAAGGGACAAACAATCTTGCTCAACAGGAAAACTGAACTATTTTTGGGCCCACAGAATTAGCCCTGTGTTTCGACTAGAGTTTACTATGGAGATGTTTGAAGCATTTGCATTTAGGAAGTTAGTGTAAAATGAGAGATGCACTAAAAATTAAGAACATCAATGTACAAAGTCGACACAAGGCCGATCAAATATTTATTGACCATTCCTCTTTGCAACGAAAGAGACAGTCAAGCGTTGGTATGGGAGATCCTGGTAAAAAAAATTTAAATGACTGGTGCATGATAAAAAACTATATATGATAGCTGGCTCAGTTTTAAAATGTATATAAATTACGTAAACGTTTGCATCCTCCTCCAGACCACCTCCTGAATGTCACGTCTGCAGACCTGCATACCAAGTGGTGAATGTCCCGTCTGATGATCTTATACCAGGTCATTAATGTCACGCCTGTAGCACCACAAAACCACGTCGTGAATGTTTCGTCTGCAGCACCTTTTGAATGGCATAATGTAAAAGTAGTAAACACTCTGTCTCGCATTTGGCGTCTTTGCCTTGACAAGTCCTATCCGTCAGGCAGGAATGCTTCACTTTCTTTAACATGGTTGAGCTTGGAGGATGGCCTGTGTAAACAATCTGCTTGTCAACATTTCAATATTTTTTTACCTCCGCTGAAAAGCTGTAGGATAGATCACCTTCAAGCTTTCTGGTCATGTATCTTGGGTGGGTTTCAACCATGTTTTTTCCAAATAATTTGGGTCCTGTGAAATACGGATTTATTGTCATTTTAACTCATTTGAATTGTCAGTCAGCTACAGCTGAGCGTATAGAGTCCGGAGCCTGTCCACTGTACCGCCGTCTGTCCTCTGTCCACAATTTCATTTTCAATCTGTCCGAATCCATCCGTCAGATTCTCTCCGCCTTTGGTGAGAGTTATCGTCGCGAGCCTCTGCCACGTGATACATATGGGGACCCCAACGTTTTTTTTTTTCTATTTCTAACAACTTTTGTGTGTTCAAGCTATTTTTCTAATTTTCCCAAACCGTAACTTAGATTCTTTTGAAACCCAATGTAAATTGTGGAAGGGTCAAGCGACGTGTTCAGTAGGTGGCGATCCTCTGGATCCCTAAGTTTTAACGAGTTTTTCAAACCAGGCCAGTTAGATTCACTTTAAAGTTGGTGAGGGAATGCCTCGGTTGGGACCCTTAGCTCTTCAAACGGTCACGCACCAGGCATTTTGGGACTTTTATCATTTTTTTAATTCAGTTTGTTGTGAAATCTTGAAAACATATTTGCCTCTGTAAATTTTTGGTCAATTGCTTTGACATTGTACAGTATGAGGACCCTTAAACCCTTATTTGTTGAAAAAGGGCACTATTTTTCCATGACATTATTGGTGGTTTCGCTATTTTACACTTTAACTCCGAAAGTGCATTATGAATTCTCTTCCAACTTGGCGGACCCTACCTGTGTTATGTTTGTTTACTACATGCTGTCATTGTTATTTCCTAATTTTGCACGAATTACTAAAATTGTGAATTATCGGGAGGGGATGACATTGTTACTATACAGATAACAGCAACCTGACATATAGACTTGTTCCTCAGTTACGGTGGATCATAGGCCTGTTTTTACAATAAAAAAATGGAAAAGTGTCGATGGGGTTTCTTTTGGTGTTGCTAATTTTGACCTTGAGTGATGTTGAAAGTTCAAACTGACATACTAGCCCATAGCTTTGCGCTGGTGCATCCTAAGCCCTATTTACTGGTTATCTGGGAAATCAAAGTAGACATTATAACCTGCATATTGAGGAAATACCTTTAATACCAACTCGGACAAAACTTGGACTGATACAGAAATCACAGTTTGAGAACTGCTGACCAGTTTTACAAGGCGAAACCACCAGAATTCCGAAAAAAGTATATGTCACGTTTTTGCGCCTTAAGGACCGAGATGCTATCCCGCCCGACGCACAAGAGCTGGAAAACACTTGGATCTACATCAATAAAAGCCTGTCAGAACGAGTGATAGATTAAATTGAGTGAGGAATTGTGGGAAGGTTTAGAGGAATGACGCATGGGACATATAACTGATCGATCCTTTGATAAAAGCTTCTTGTAAAACCTCCCCTAGATTACCAGATAAACACATGATGAACTGTACTCTATGGACTAACCACTATCCCATATACAAGGGAAGGCAAGAACTTATACTCCCTCCCCAAACCATGGTTCCAATAAAATATATCACTAAGGTTACAAAGCTTTTTATTTTTAGTAATATAAAATTGTCTTGGGCTGTGTCATTTGACCTGTACTTCACACAATGGACTGCGTTATGAATTTATTAATAATGACGTGTGGAGCTGTGAACACTGAAGCCTGAGTATTCTTCCATACAACCCATGAGATAATGACATACACAAATGGATCTCCCTAAATCCACGAATATAGAGCACATATCCAGTGATATATCGTTTAGGTGTATCCATTTGTTTTTATGTGTTTAAGAAAGCATATCTGAGCGATTTCGTCTCAAAAAATTGTCAGATGTGGGTTTTTATACTGCATTAATATGAGTGCTTTTGCAAATATTCCACGGATACTTGAGTCATTTATTTGAGCCATATTCTTATGCTTGTTTTTCTACATCAGCGTATGGATTTTTAAAGCTTTTTGCTGCAATTAGTACCCCCCCCCCTTCGCCATTTTTCTTTTCATTATGGCTCGAACAGATCGGTCGAAAAGGATTCTCGCCCCAAAGCTTAGATGCGACAGAATGTTTGATGTTATATAAAATCTTCAAACTGACATACTAGCCCATGATATTTCTATGATTTTCAAAAATTTTAAACCCAAGACTAGCTCCGGACAGGACGGGATATCTATGTATTTATTGAAAGGTTTAGTAACTTCTCTTTCTGTACCTCTAGCTTTAATTGTCAATCAGTCTCTCACCACAGGTATCTCTCCGGATAAATTAAAAATAGCAAAAGTATTACCTCTTTATAAAAAAGACGATAACTCTTTATTGGATAACTATAGACCAATTTCTCTCCTGCCAGCTATTTCCAAAGTTTTTGAAAAAGTGGTGTATAATCAGTTGTATGAATTTTTTATATCAAAAAAGCTTTTCTACGCAAGCCAGCATGGTTTTAGAAAATTGCACTCCACCGAAACTGCTGCTATGGAATTAACAGATCGTCTTCTTCAGATTCTTGATACTGGAGACATACCTGTCACAATATTTTTAGATTTATCAAAGGCCTTTGATACTCTGAACCACGAAATTCTATTCCATAAGCTGAATTATTACGGTATCAAAGGAACTCCTTTAAATTGGTTTAGAAATTACTTCACAAACAGAAAACAATACGTCAAATCCGACGATGTTTCTTCAAAGTGCCTACCCATTACAACTGGAGTGCCACAGGGCTCTATTTTGGGTCCTCTTCTTTTTATAATTTACACAAATGACATGTATTTGGCATCTTCAAAATTTGAATCGATTTTTTATGCAGACGACACAACTCTTATCAATTCACTTAGTTCTTTCAATTTTCCTCTCAAGGACACTGACTCTGTATCAAATAGCATAGAAATCGAATTAAACAAGGTTTGTGATTGGCTGTCAGCCAACAAATTATCTATAAATATTGCTAAAACTAAATATATGGTGTTTCATTTCCCTCAACGAAAAATAAATTTCACTTTAAATCTTAAAATAAAGAATGTGCCCATCTACAAAACCAGTGATTTTGATTTCCTAGGTTTACGAATTAACGAAAACTTAAATTGGCACTCACACGTTAACAAAATTGGAAATAAGCTCTCAAAAATTATTGGTGTTATGAAAAGAACACAAAATTATTTTCCGCAGGATATTCTATTACAAATCTACAATTCTCTTTTTCTTCCTCATCTAAATTATTGCATTCTTCTGTGGGGTTTCTCGTGTGACCGTATTTTCAAACTTCAAAAGAAGGCTGTTCGTGTTGTTTGCTTGGCAAGATATAATGCCCACACGGATCCTTTATTTAAAACGTTAAACCTTTTACAAGTACCAGATATTCTTAAGTTAAGATCCTTAAAATTTTACTATAGATATTTAGAAAATAAAACCCCTGATTACTTTAACAACATATTTGCAGCTACAATACCTTCTCACCGATATTTCACTCGACATAGAAATGACAGCCAGGTTCCTATTCCTTCTAGAAATTCGACAAAACATTGTATTAGGTATTACCTTCCAACCCTCTTAAAAAACACACAACCCTGTATCAAAGATAAATTTTTCACACATTCTTATAATGGTTTTGCAACCTACATAAAGCTTTTCTTCGTGAAGCAATATAAAGACACTTGTACAGTTGCACACTGTTATGTTTGTGGTAATTAAGTGACTTTATATTTACCCTGTATATTTAAGCTTCTAATCTCTGTTCTTAATATTTTTGCCAGTTGTTTGCTAATTATAATTTTACCGAAAGGTGGCCTTGGCGATAGCGGATCATAGAATCCTTAGCCAAGGTCATCCTAATATCATTTAGTTCAATTATGAGTTCTTGGTTATTGCTTAATTACCACTTTGTCACTACAAACGTTGAAATTCATGTAACCCATTTCATATCATATTGAATAAACTGTTCTGAGTTCTGAGTTCTGAGTTCTTCAACCTGTAATGAATTTCAATATCAAATATCCGTGTACTAAGTATTTAAAAATCCCCGATTTTTGGAAGTGCAATCTTGTTTGTCGGAAAACAAAAAGCCCCCCAGTTGTCCTTGTATCAGAGGCCATTAGACAAAGCGTGATTGGTCACGGCATATGCTCAATTCTATTTGGTTCCTGCTGAGACTCAACTACCATTCTGAGGCTTAAACTGCTGAAAAGTGACTACCTTTCAGTGACACGATACAAGTACATATTCGGAAGTCACTTTATTTCTTAGACACCTAGCACACAAAGTTTATACCCCCACTATTTTTGACCAAAAAAAAAAAAAAAAAACGAAGAAAAAAAAAGGCAGAATAAATTAGGTACACTGCTCAGAGGTTGAGTGAACAATAAATGTAAGTATAAACCTAACTGAAATCCTTGTAAATGTATTTTTTAAAAAGATAAATGAATACAGATGCTGAAAAAAGGGTATTTAAAGCTGTCTTGCAGATCATTCCATAGAAAATTGGAGCCCATGGACTGATCAGTAGAAGCAGCCACTTCCGGATCGTAATCCGGGCTACTTAGTCAGCCACCGGATTTATGAAAGATTGCTTAAAATTGGTGAGATGGCATTTGTATGTTACAGCTAAAATTACCAGCAGGAAGTGTCTAGTATATAGTTGGATATGCCACTTTAATTTCGGCCACAGTAAGTATGTAATCATACAGATTTCATAATAATAATAATAATAATAATAATAATAATAATAATAATAATAATAATAATAATAATAACAATAATAATAATAACAATAATAATAATAATAATAATAATAATAATAATAATAATAATAATAATAATAATAATAATAATAATAATAATAACAATAATAATAATAACAATAATAATAATAATAATAATAATAAAAATAATAATAATAATAAACCCCAAAATACTGGAGGAAATCAATACATCGATATGAAAGTATTATGGACCCAAATGCAATAGATACAACGTGTAGACGACAAAAGTATACAGAGAGGGTGAAGGGGTATTTTTGTAAGGTAGTATGTGCCTCGTTGCATTTCTCGAAAATTGTAAATTGCACCCATGATTTGTCGAAAAAACGTGAAGTATATATATCTTAATGTTAGCGTAATTTGGCAAAATTATTTTCTTGTAAAATGTAAAAGTGTCTCAGAATTTAGCATAAAAATGTAAACCACCATCCTATTGCTCGTAAAGTGTAATCTGATATTTTTTAAATCCGTAATTGGAAGGTGGAAGGAATATTTTGTTTTCCTATAAAATACCAAAACAGTGGTCCTTAAGATCACCTCTTGAATGTGGTCAACCTAGTATGCAACACCCAGATTGCTTGCTTTATTATTGCAATCATACACTGCGTTTGGTGTCATATAAATAATAATAATTGAAATCATATTAATCATCCAATACCGAAAAAGGCTTAATGCATCGAAATAAAGGTTTCATTGACACAAACTCAATAGACAGAAAATATATAAACGACAAAAGTCTACAATACATTAAAATAAGGTATGCCCATTACAACCCAAAATTTATCTGTGCAGCAGCGGTCCCTCCTCCGCAAGAGACAAGTGACCACCCTTTTTTCGTGAAATTTGCGTTTTCAGTTAGGGGTACTGTTTACAGTTAGCGGTCTGACACCTAACCCTAAATGTAAATTTATATTTAGTGGCGCGTTTACATTTAGGGGTCTAACACCACCTCTCCAGAGTGATCAACCCTATATATAATACTCCGATTGCTTGCTTTATTATTTGAATCATTCACTGCCTTTGATTTCATCATCATCATCATCATCATCATCATCATCATCATCATCATCATCATCATCATCATCATCATCATCATCATCATCATCATCATCATCATCATCATCATCATCACCATCATCATCATCATCATCATCATCATCGTCGTCGTCGTCGTCGTCGTCGTCCTCCTCCTCCTCCTCCTCCTCCTACTACTACTACTACTACTATTACTACTACTAATAATAATGATAATAATAATCATAATGTTACAGCCCAGGTACTTCAGAAAATGAATTCATAGATATGGAGGTAGAATTGACTCAAATTTGATAGATACAATACATGAACAACAAAAGTACAGAAAACAGTAAAAACCAAAAAAAAATGCCTCAGAATGCAAAATTCATCAGTAGCACTACCCCCCCCCCACCACCACCACCACAGGCAAGTATCCACACCAGTGCGGTGGTCCTTTCTTGAACATTTAATTTTCCTTTCAAGAATATTTCTGGAAACCATAATTGAAATTTGGCTGATGTGCTTACAATTTTTGGATAATGTAATGCAATTTGACTACTGCAATTTTTGACTGGTGTTTCGCGTTTTGAGAACTGATGTCGCTTGTTTCTGGCTGCTGTTTGACATTTGAACCAAAGAACCAATTCTGAAAATTTATTGATTTTTGACCACTATATTTGCATATTAAAAAAAAAATCTTTTAGAAACACTCTTAGCTTATCTCCTTAAAAACAACACCATGCCTTTAGCTACATGTCTAAAAAACATCGAATTGTATAATCATGTTGTTTGGATCCTTACTGATGGTCATTTTGGTCCTAGGGGCTTTTTTGATGGATTGAAGTTGGTGTCAGTGTCGGTTTGTGGACTTATATGGATGAGATCATTGTTGAGACGCTGGTTGCAACTAGTATTTTTAAATGCTGAATTTTATTGATATTTTCTACAAATTTGGAACCTGTGCTTGCAAATTCTCTACTGTGCTGCAGATTGTGGTCCCGTTCCATGAATTGTACGGTCTAATATGCACATGAATGATGCACTCTGTTCACGCCAATTTACTGCGATAGACCTATATTTTCAAACATTTTTCTTTCTTTTTTTTATTGCATTTTTGTCATGTTAAAACTAGATAAGGCTTTTTGGCCCCATAGTCCCTTCGGTGTACGTTTTGGACTCTTATGGATACAGACGAACTATAAATTTATGTGATTGAGCTGCACTCACTAAGGAACATTGCCTTTGGTCGGAATTGACTTCGATCTGTTTCATTACCACTACGTTTTTTTTTTGTTTTTTTTTTGTTTTGTTTTTTTTGTTAACGAGGTCTTCGTTTTGTTTTGAACGACCATTCTAGTAACTACCGCACCCTTCTTAAAAGGGCAGGACTGCCAACTTTATCCATAGGGAGACTACGCTCGCTGGCCACAGAAGTGTATAAGGCCGTAGGCAGCTACGGTCCAGACTACACTCAGAATATGTTTTTGCAACCTCAGTCTAATGAGAATTTTCGGTCATATACATATTTGGATCTTCCTGCTTTTAAAAAGGTCACTTTTGGACAAAAAATCTCTGAGATATCTTGGCGTCAAAATTTGGAACAGAATCCTTAACGATATAAAAATGCTGTCACCCTCTTAGAATTAAAAAAAACCCCTGATATTAACTTATAATTTTGTAATTGTTCTGCCTGTCAATAGTTTCACTGCGATCTATCTATCTAGATGGCTCGAAACTACTTCCTCTGAATAATTGTAGTGCTTATTCTGTGATAATATATTTTATATACATTCTGTTTTCACTGCGATCTAAATATCTGGATGGCTGGAAAGTACCTACATGTACATGTACTCTGAATAATTTTTAGTGATTATTCTGTGATAATATATTTTATATACAATCTGTTTAGTTCATGTGTGCATTAATTTTCGCCTGGGCTAATTTTTATGGTCGGTTGCAATAGCCTCTGGCTAATGTTCTGTAATTTTCAACGTACCGACTTGAAGTATAGATTTATATCTTGTATCTTGTATGGTAATGGCACTCTCTAAATGAATTTAGGCTAGTGTTGGGACTTCAGTGTGACTTGCTGATTGAATTGTATGATACCACTATTTAGCTGTCTAATTTTGTTGCGACATATGGCATTTTGCGTACAATACCCGGAACAGCTTTATTTGTTCTTTAGCTTTCAGACGAGATACACATCCATAGTTTTTATAATTAACCTTTCATGCCTGTAGAAGGTTTGCACAAGTGCGATTTACTGATAAACTGCAAACTGTCTCTAAGATTATTTCAAAGAGCTCACAGAAAAGCTCTTCCAGTTGTGTCTTTGTTCTGTGATAAACCTGAACACACAAAAAAATCTCACCCTAAATGAATTTACACCAGTGCTGGGACTTCAGTCTGACTTGCTGATTGAATTGTATGATACCACTATTTAGCTGTCTGGCTTGTATATGCGTTGTATAGCGAATCCAATGTGAGCACAATATGCCATAAATATCCTTGGAATATGCGACCTACTAATAAGATGTTGCGTGACCATAGGACCTACAACAGAATGGTAGGTTGAACATATTGTGCAGTTAATTGATTGAAATGTTAGATTTTTTTACTTTAGAGTGCCATTTTGGCGATCATTTTGTATCTTCGTTTTTTAATTGCTAAAAGCCCGAAATGCAATTGGTATCCACCCCTGCGCTATTCACTACTATCCACTGACTAACTCTGGCAAGTCACTTTGCCTGTAACACAGAAATGCCATCTATTTAAATGAACAGGTAAGTTGGCTGGCCGAGTAACTGCTGAAACTGCCCAAGCAGTGTAACAATCAGTCTTGTTTTGAAAGGTCGTTTTAAAAATATTTACAAAATTAATGAAGCACTCCGCATTTGAAAAACAATTCTGTAAGTTTTTTATCGGTAAGCTTGCCGCTCGGAATCACACTCTTTTCATTATATGATGCATATAAATCACCCTGTGTCATTTCATGCTTTCATGTCCCTGATGAAATATTTATGGTAACCAAGGCGAGTGAACACAGTGCATTTTGGACCAACATTGAAATTACAATACAGAGCTAAAATGTTTTGTCAATATTGGCCCGTACCTTAAAAACTGGCGATATTGCATTATCTGATTATTCATCTTTCTCATAGAACATGTGCATTACTATTTCCTCTGTAACATCTGAATCACTGTCACATATGAAATATATCTTTCGACCCTTACTTACTTTTTTTAGTAATATACTATTTAAAGGCGTGATCATACCCATTTTCATATATATATATATGTATGATTTCAAAATTTATTGAAACATCATATTTTTATTCAAGAATCTTGACATCTTTGATATTTGACATGTCGTATCACAAATATATTTTATATATTTGTTGCATGAACTTGTAAAATCAGACAAGTTTGATGCAAACTTTTAAAGTGTTTTACAACGGTAAATTTTTTTCTCGTTAAGCTTCACTGTCTTTATCTCCTATGCATATTTCCAATTAAACATTTGCGCAGATATATTGTTGACCTGTTTGTTCTAACAGTATCTTGATCCTTATTCATTTGATGTTTAATTCTCCATGAGCCTGTACACTTATCACTAATGTGTTCCCTTGGGTTGATCATTACCATTTCCGTCAGCATGCTACCTCATTGTAGCTGTACATCGATATAAATACATTTGTTGTGTTTGGCAACAGGCAAATGTTCCATTAAAATATTGGTCTCAAGATCTACGGTGTTCGTACTCTTGTCGTGCGTCAGCCGTGCTCGGTAGGTGTTGGCCATTCAAAACTTGTGTCATTATAATGAATATGTCGGATATGTGAGGGTCGTTATAAGGAGGTTTCACTGTATATTCTGTGTGATTCCTACTTGTTTACTTCTTACGTCCAGCGGCTGGCAGATGTACAACTCTCATTCATGGCTTGTCTTTCTGCATGTTTGATCGGTTCTATTATATGTGTTATAATGGGGGTAGATCGTTTCAAATGTTCCAGATTAATAAACAGCACGACAACGTTATAGGCCTCCTTTCCTTTTTGCTGTCAATTTAGGTGACTGACAAGTTAGCTGAGGTAACAGTAAAAAATAAAATAGGCCTACCATGTCTATTTTTATTTTCGGCACAAGTGATTAAGTTTGGGTTTTAAGTAGTCAAGCCCAACTGTTCCGGAAAAACAAAAGTCTCTAGTTAATGAAGAAAATGTCAAAGTTAAGAGGAACTGTTTAAAACCACCAGTTGCCTTTTATTGGTGAGTACCTGTCTGAAGTCGGGAGTGAAATTTATTTCTTCACATTGATATTGGAAGATGAACGTTGATGTTTTGATGATTCTTGACTATCTGACTTTTGCTGTGAATAGCTTTGCTCTGATTGTTGTGTTGAAATTTATGGATATGTGTAATGTTTTTCTGAGCAATGTGGTTTATTTATTAACAGCATTTTTAAGAGTCAATGTGCTATTTGTTATTCAACATATAGTATGCTCATCTTATTTATATATCTTGCCACGTCACTTCCTATGTGAAGCCTACCTTTGTGTCTCATACATTTTACGATTACATTTTAGAAATAATGAGCGACACAATACTGGCTATATCCTTATGTGCTCTATATATACATTGAGGTATTCTATTTAAATAAACTGCTTTAGTCTGCATCAAAACAGATTCCATACGTTCACGTTTGTGCTTTCCATCTAGTAAATTATCATATCACATGTAACAGAAAAGTGCGACTTGTATTTTTGAATGCCACGAAAGGTTTTGGCATGGCGCGTCAAATAACTCGAACTGTTATTGCAAAGAGGCGTATGTACTGTTACAGTGGCACAATTACTTAATATGTATACTAATGAATGTACAAATATTGTTTTGGGAAACGACATGCAGAACCATGCTGTAACTAAACGCCGTTAACGAGGGCGGCGTTTCTTCTCCAATTTTATTTAAAGTGTACTTTGACAAGCTATTGATAAGAGTGAAGAATGCTGGACCTGGATGCTTTTTGGTCATTTTTACATGTACTACAGCATATGAATGTGATATGGAACTTGGTGTTTCTCGATATTGTACGGATGCAAAAATGCGTACAGTTTGCTCTACTCTACTCGTAGGAGCATTAAATCGAATTCAACGCCGACAAACCTGAATACGTGCCATACGGTAGTATTAACTGCGCAAAACCGGTTTTTCCTATTGGCAATTCACCACTTTATGGAGTTGAGTCATTTAAACATCTTGGTACTACTGCTGGACAAACATTATTTGAAATATCTTGTCGTGTGGAATGTAAGAATTATTATTTGATCCTGTATAGATTGATGGACTTTATAGCTATGGGTGTACCTAACGCTGTGAATGCTACGTTTTGGACTGAATCAACAGCTGTCCTCTGCGCATGCGTCCAAAGCGCACCGAGGAAAGCTGTTGAGTAACTGGACTGTTGTAATTTCTCTAACTAGAGGCATGCTGGTGCTTTAAAAAAAGGTCTTTTTCAAGGACTATGAATATACCGCCCTTATGATAATTCAGAGTATCTCCTTTTAAGGTGCCAGAATGGTTTCAGGCGCGTTGCAGACTCTGCCGACTTTGACCTCATCCAGCTCATATAAATTGATCGTTTCACCCATAAAACTACATATTTTCATAATCGTATGGATGTTGCGTTCACAATTTGTGCAACCCAAGCCTTTTTGTGAAACTACAACGTAAAAGAAAATAGGTCCTAGATCCAGTCATTTGTACGTGCACGCGCCGTGTTCATCCTCTTAATTGGGGACATGCTGGGAGCACATGGGATTAGACGTATTTGATTGGATGGTGCGTGTCACGTGACTAAATTTACCAATAACAGGCCTCGAAACCTCCATCGACTAAAACAATGACGAATTTTACCCTAATTTTTAGGGATATCCCAGGAAATCTTTTTTTTTAACCGATTGGAGAGCTTGTTACGCAAAGAGACAAACTCCTGAGCTGGCCAGCAGAATAAAATATCATGGCTGTCGAAGAGAAACATTAAGGCCGCAAACGGACAAAGTTACCTGGGCTTTGGTGTAAATTTCGGACTTTGTCATTCAAATTGCGACAAAAACGGGCGGTTGTAAGATGATAATCCGTTTGAAAGGGAAATAATCCGTTCAAACACAAAATGGATTTAGCCAGTCGCAAGTATTGAAGTTTTACCTACATTAAAAAGTACACGCTTGCAGGTAAATAGACAATGCGGGTGAACGGTGAGCTAATGAATGTTGGCTTGCGATGTGATCGAATACAGTCACAAACGATGGCAAATGATGTTCAGAGCATGTTCAAATTAATGTACTCCCTTACAACGTGCTAAGGGTGCTGCTGGGACTTATGAAATATCAAACCCGCTGATTCATTTGAAATTAAGTTGAAATATGTTCCTCAGGTTTCAAAGCTGGTATACAGTTTGCGTGAGTATGCGCGATGTTAAAAGCCCAAAGCGGCGGGACCACGTAATACACATCCACGGGTTTATTGTCGCCCCGCTGTCTGCCTATCAGCTAGATCGCTATCAAATAATCCCATTGCCGCAAAGATGATCGACCTGGCGAAAAAGCCAGAGTGGACTCTCCTTTCACGTAGCCTCCTTGGTTAGCCAAAAATGGCTGAAATCACATATACACCCCAGTGAACATTATGAAATAGATGGCTCACAATAGCTTGGGAAACATTAAATTCATTAGCAAACACGGTAATAATGTCCATTGTTCAGTGACGCAAGGTGTGTAATCCTGCTAAGTTTTGACAAGCTTTGAAGTCTGAACGATGGAGCCTTGTCAAGTTGACCAGCTGTTGTGACGCAGTTCACGCTCCATTTAGATAAATCGCATCGCGGAAAAATACCTCTAGATCGCCAATAATGTCATAAGTCACCGTAACAGCAAAAAGAAAGTTGTTTAAGCAGTACTAGTTCCGTTGGTGTGTCTCTCTTCGACTGATATGTGCATCGAATCAAGCATGGCGTCATTCCCCCCCCCCCTGCAGTCCCGTGACTTTGTCGTTGTCAGGGGCCGGTCGGCACGGCTGATGGCTGTTCGAATATTGTGGACCATTACCATACCAAAGTAAACAGAAGATATACGTGCATTGGTCCTCTGAAACTTTTCATAGTTTTTCGTCGATTTTCTCATATGAATATTGATTTTTTTCAAACAATGTTTGGTGACCACATACTAGAGGTGTTTATCTTTCAAAAAGGGAACAAAAATCATTTTGTGATTTTTTTTCGGCACAGCCGTCATAGACCAAACCATCCTGGCACCTTAAGGAGTTCAGTTTTAGTCGCAGTTGGCACTGAAAGAGCTACGAAGATATTAGGCGGCAGTCTTTGCAGTGCCAACACAAAATCCGTCAGATGTCAGATTAAATGCAGAAGCCAGAGTACATGCATACTGCTGTCATTGTTAGGCGATGATTTACTGGTTTATGTTCAGTTGCTAAAACGATTGACCAAGGTTATCTGTAGCTATAGAATTATAAATAGAAGCCACAGCTTGGCAACGATCTTTGCTTAACTCGCTAATTATATGAGTGGTTCCGCTGGCCGAAATCCATTTACGATGTCATTTCCTCTAGCTCTGGGATTAATAAGTAAAAATTGACAAACTGCCAAATATCTTTTATTATATATTTCGGACAGAGGACCGCCAATTCCTGACTCTGTTCATGTATTTTTATTTAGAAAGGAATAGGCAAGCTCGAGAGAGAAAGAAAAACAAGTTCCTCACAAAAAAAGAAACAATAGAACAGTAAAGCTCTTTTCATTTAAGAAACCTAGATTGTTTGCTATCCATCATCAATTGCTGAAGCCTTTTATTTGGAAAAGTTTCGGATCTCCTTGCTAAGGTTCCACTCATCTGAGTGATGAGTGAAAGGCTGTTCGTACAGATACGAACGCAAAAGCTGGAATATGATGTACGTACCGGGAATCAACTATTTATGCACTAAGTACCAAGAGCAATTATATTTAAAGAAAAGCTTAATAAAAACTTGGTGATTCTCTATTTAATATAAGTACTGATGGGAAGAGTAGAGCATTTTTAAACAGGAACCACTCTTCTCTTTCTTCCAGATTCAACGAGAATCGCCAAGCGTCGAAAATATTTCAAAAGCGGAAAATTTCAATTCATTATGTTCAAAACAAATTAATCCATTGCCCGATATCTCCAGGTGAGGCTTCCATCCTAGATATCGTACTCGCAAGTTTTTCTATTAAAAATGACGATGTGTGCGGTAATTTGAAATGTTTGGAAAGGCCACCCGTCCCGATGGCATTAAAAACTCGATTACCAAGAGAAGCTATTGGGTAATCCAGTGAAAATAAATATGTTTAAACTAAACAAACTAAGCAGCACCACCTATTGTGAGAATCACCATCTTCGCTGTTTATTTATTGTGTACATATTTTTTCTTGACAATGGCAAACCAAAAATATGGCGGAAAAGTGTACTTCGTACACATGGGTATAATGTGATTTTCGGTCCACAACTAAAATTTTTCAACAGTCAAATGGTTTATTTGATAACATCTTGCTGTGTTAAGTAAACACTATCACAATGGAGTCGTGGAGGGGGGGGGGGGGTGCAATTGCTTGGGCGCCTCAAGGTTCTGTTGTAGAACTTCTCCTTTTCTTGATCTTTATCATATAAATGGTATTGGCGACCTCAAACATTCGTCATCAAACTTTACAGATAGTTCTTCTGGCCTTTTCCTCTGTTAATAGCCCCGTTTTTACACACATATTGTGAGTAATGATCTCGCTTCACTTGATTCATGGTCTTCTGATTGGCTTATGCTATTTAATCCACATTCATCTCCCAAAGGTTAGCCGTGTAGATCAATCCCTTAAAGTATAATCGAGCCATCAATTACAATAATCTTTATATCGATTTCGTGAAGATACTAAGTTGGGCTATATCAAAATTGAGGAATCAACAACTGATAAACAACGTAATGTATAATATTCAGAATATTCATGACACAGAAGCACTTCAAATCATTTGTAATACTTTCATGACCACTTGTGGGGTATGGCTGTGTTGTCGGCGATAGCTGCAATGGGTTCAATAAACACGAACTAGATAAAAAAAAAGTCGACCTTTCCCGGCGTGTATCATTTCACAAGGTATGGACACCTGGGACGAGCCTACAATTAAATGACAAATTTTATGACGAAACTGGTTTACTTTCATAAGTAACTCGCAAAACAGTAATTAAATTGATGCAAATTTACAACATAAAAAAGCTGGTGCATCAATTACAGGTAGTATTTTCCCTACGACCAATTTCTCGGCAGACGGTATTATGCACCACCATCATAACTACTGCCTTCTATGTCTGGAACAATATTATTTGAGAATTTGTATTTTCTTCTTCAACCTCAGTTTGGAATGAGCTTGCCACGGATTTACAGAGGTCGAAGTGTGTGACCGAATTTCAGAAAGAAAGAAGACTAACATCTAACATAAACCGAAGTCAGTACGTGCAGAACTTCAAAATTGAAGTCTCTGGGTTGAGTGGCATCTCAGTTTAGGTTACCACAAATATCAAGTGGAAAGAAAGAAAAGAACTTAAGAGGAAACAATGTGTGTTCTCACACATACACTCACAGACGTGCACAATGTTGATGTTTCCAAAGTAGGAACAACAGAATATGGATTACCATGCCGTTTAGGCACATGTAAATTTTGATCGGCCTCAACTTATTTTCAACATGACAAGGGCATGTAAAATTTGGAGCAACGAATATCTGCTTGCAGCTTGGCCTATGTGGTTGCACTGGGACATTGAGAGCAGGGTCTCAGTTTGTCCAGTCTGCAGCAACATGCGCATCGTCTCTCGTCCAACGCTGGACCACTCATGACTAACCGGCTTCCAAATTGGACTACAGCCGGTGAGATTGCACTCCTTACACTTTCTGCATAGAGCAATTTATACGCCATTTCTTTGACACTGCCTGTTTTGCATGTGGTACTGTACAACAGTCGCGATTTCCAATTTCTAAATGTCTATACAGACATATTTTGGCTTTCATTACATCAGTATATTATATGAAAACAAAACAGTAATGGGCAACGACGCGCTTTTGATGTTCATGCTTTGCGAAACATTGTAACATTCTGTCAAATTTACCAAATTTCATCATCTGCACGCCCAAATGCACAACCTCACAAGAACAATATCCGCAGGTACACGTATCAAACAGTATTAAGTGTGGATTAGAGTGTTGCATCATAATTATGATCATACTATGTCATAGTCATTGTAGTGAGAATAGCCAAACTAAATTTAGTTCATTTTCATGTCATACAAAACAATGCTTCAATCAATCGACAGATCGCTGAAATGACCTGGAAAAACACCTCAGCTGGCAGTAGCATCGCTGCAAATATATCAATGGAAAATACCTCAACGGGAAACGTACTTTCTAGATAGTGGACGGGTGACGGCTTACAAGCCCTCACGGACATTCGCAAATGTGCTCAGCAAAGAGCTTTCAAAACTGTAACGGTATTTTTTTTTTCGGAGGGGGCGGGAGGGGGGTTGCAATTACATTACAAAAAGGAAATGCTCTGTTCCAAAACGTAATAAACATCGTCTACCTCTTTTAAATACAATCTTATAAACGTCTATCAAAGCCTCACACGTTTTTAATTTCAGCTTTGTTTTGTATTCAAATGTGCTTATAGCACATGCGTGTCCCACAAAATACGGCTTTTCGTTCCGGAATGCAACAAATACCACCAACATATTTTGCCACAAGGAGCAACATACCCAGGCAAATGCAATTTCATGATACAAGTAACATAGATAAATTACCCCCCCCCCCCAATAAAAAAACACAAACAAACAAACAAAACAAAACAAATCATAGTGTGTGTATATACTCTGCATAAATATTTTCAACTAATCATAATTGCGTTTAATCTGAGCTTGGGAATGATACGCAGTAAAGTTTCATTTTTACTGTGGATCTTGCTGTCTTTGGTTTCTTCAACAAATCGTTTGTCTACTTCTCTTGTTTTGTATTTCTCAGTTATACATTCTTGGACCATGAAGACAAATTTTTTACAGCTACTTTATATTACACATCAAAAATGTCAGAAAAAAACCCGAAAAATGATATGAACTATGATGAGGATGCTTGAATAATGTTTCTTGTAATTGTTTTTATTCAAGTACCAGCATGGCCACAGTTACACAGAATACAATAGACCAGGTCAACAGCTTACTCCGGTACACTTTGAAGGTACTGCACCCTAAGCGCGCCAGGGAAAGCTGTTGACGGATTAAAAAATGTGGTATTGAAAGGCTGGCAACGACTTAATATCAATTGTGGAGTTCAATATACTTCTGTTTGCTGACATGAGCTGTCAGGTCTTAGATACAAACAGAGATGATGAAGATATTGTGGCTATGATACTCGATGTTAACATTGTCATTGTATCACAATTGGCATGGCGGTGGTATATTCAAATCATTGAAAATGACGAAACACCTTACAACCCTAAGCTGAGTTAATTATCCATTATGTTTGGTTTAACGGAGAATAGAGGAAATGGAAAATCATGGACACTTTGATGTAGCTTAAAATGAAATAGGATGCTGGCATGACCATATTGACTCCATTTGCATTTTGTGCTGTGTGTGAAACGGGTGGACTTACTAAGCAGTCAAACCTTCGTACTGCTACTACTACTACTACTACTACTACTACTACTACTACTACTACTACTACTACTACTACTACTACTACTACTACTACTACTACTACTACTACTACTACTACTGTCGCTACCATTGATGATGATGATGATGACGACGACGACGACGACGACGATAGAAACGGTTTTATCATAGCCACACAAAATCAGAGTCGGGCAAACAGATTTGTTATTACAATATCTTGAAGGGTGGGACAGACCTACAGTGTAGGATGTGTGTAAAGTGTGAGGACACAATTGACCATCTCTTGTTACCATGATGAAACCCTCGTCTGGGACCTAGTCATCATACAGACGGACAGATGAAAGCAAACAGGCCTGACATTGACATCAAGAATTGAAAAATGAGAAATGCATGCTCATTGACACGTTAGTACCACCAGACCGCAATACCTCGGTTACAGTCACAAAATAAGCTTTCAAAGTGGAAAACATTGAAACTGAAGTGAACAGAACGTGTGGAATGAAAACCGAAAAAAGCCCACCAGCGGTCAGAGAAGCACGAGGCTCTTTAAAGAAGGGGCTGGGCAAACGCATATACCACATCCCAGGATACACCAATGTTTATGAGGTCCAAAAGATTGCTCTGCGTGGCACAGCAATGCAAAGAATGCTATCTATAACCTAAAAGTTATGTCTTCCTTGTTACGCCTCAGGTCCATGCTTGGACCTGGCTCAACAGGATGTAAACAGAAAAACTGAAGTACCTGGAAGACAACAGAGCTTAGTAGGTGTTTAGTGACCTTGTCACATGCAACCGTACATTGCCAACAAACACGAAATATCGAACCCCCTAGGATCCGAACTCCAAGCGACGGAACGGAGTGCTATCTCCATGCACAGAAAACGAATGCTAACAGTCGGAGGGAGTGGAACTCGGGTCGCAGTGATGGCATATCAGCGTTCCACTGCTGCACCAACTTCCTTTTGAAGCAAACTATATTTTAACCTATTATCAGTCATGATATGGCTTTGAAGGTGTACAACTAACGGTTGCAAAAGTATTAATGAGTACAGATTCACATGCACCAAATATATCTTTGTACAAACAATAGAAAGTGGGAAATGCTTCAGCCTTGGAGAGAAAACACACAAACTGTTCAGTTTGTACAAAATAGTAAATAGGCATGCCCTGTACTCCTTCTAACACGGGTTCCACCCCCCATCCAATCGGGACATAACCTAAGCATTAGGAGAAATTCGTACTGAATTATATTAACTGCATACCTGCTTTGGTCCCTTCATTTGCTAAGTAACAGGGTTATGCGTCTGCCATGAAGAGGACGCTTGTACCAGTTATGGTAGTAAATCGTCCAGGAATAACACATTTTCTCCCATTTGAATGAAATTACCTGTATATGTTAGGCATCTTGTATGTCAGACAAAATAGTGAATGGCTTTCCTTAAGCTTTTTACTTTCTCCAGTTGCTACTTTTATCATCAAATCTCATTTGGCCTTGCTTAATATATGCTTTTGCCCTCTTTTGTGTGAAGTTCCTTGCAGCAGTCCGGCTTACTTTGCAATCAATCAATGGAATATATGTTTGAATCCTTGCAGTTAGGCTAACTACTCTAAGGGTAAGGAATCCACTTCTGAGGTCATTTTGATACTTAGCGCCCATTTTGACCTTCAAAATTTAAGATGGCCACTGGTTACTATCTTTTCTTAAGGCATTTTTCGTAATTTTAGAACCACATGAGCAAAAGCTATGCTTAATACATCAATGTATATAATTCTTGGGGTGGGGAATTCATTTCGGCACTGCATTTATGATTGAAGGTGACTTGAAAGTGAAAGGGGAAAGAAAATCAGGACTGCTTTGAAGTTATGGAAGTTAATGGTTTGTAACGCACCCTGATGTTTGTTTTCCAGTTTGTTTTCCATGTTCCCTGATGCAAGAACTGAGATCTGTCATGTCCCATTATCACAAATCAGTAATAATTCTCATTTCTGAATGAACACTGTATATTTGCCTCTATTAGCATGAAGTATGCTAATTAGAATCAAAAACACATTCCAACATTTGAGTCATTTAGCATGAAACGTGATTTATTTGGAGTGGCTAATTTGAGGGTGTGAAATGTATTTGGTATGGATATTTACAAACAAGATGGCTGCTGGCACCCAGATGACTTTAGATATATTAGTGTCCTGTGTTTTTCAAAAAAGTCTGCATACAATAGATTTCTGAACGACTGATTTCTTTCAGACTGGACACCTGTGGAGTAATTCCCTACAGAACGACCCCTAGCTGCAACCTCCCAATGGATGGGGGTGGAAGCAGGAGGCCCTTGACACTGCCCCAGTGGCAGTTTTATATGACACTTCCAACCATCTCCTGGAAGTAAGCCCAACTGGCAATCTGTGGTTGTTTTACCTAATGTAAACCCCCATGTAGATGTTGCATAAATGGGCCACCATGTATAACACTCCGTGGGTGTAACGGTGGATGTTCACACCAAGTAAATGAATAAACATGATTTAATCATGCTCAGAGTAGTTAAAGAACCACACCTCAAGCTGCTCGAGTCTCATCGAGTGTATGCATAATAGCGTTAAATACTCTTAACAGTTTTGTTTTTGTTTTGACGAGATGTATCTGCATATGTCTAAAAACATGATACAGATAGAGAGAATAAGATAGAAGGCTAGAACATCACATTTTTCATGCTCTGAGTGGCAGACCTTATTGGTGACTGTGCAGTCCACAAAAAAGACATCTCCACCCATGGACACCACACTGGCTCTGCCACAGGGCTTTGCCTATGTGAAAACTCTCATTCAGTGTGCGTCTATCCACATGTCCCTCTTCTTCTGTGAGATTTCAGAATAACCAGCTAAGCTGCGATCATGAAACTTTTGTATTGATCACCCTTTTTAATGTATACATCAAGTTTGAAGGGACAATAACTTTGACCCAATTTTCAGGTCACCTAGGTTGACTTTATATAAATGTATTGGAAGCAATATATGGAGAAATTGCAGAATTGCTATGATCATGAAACATTTATAGGTAATCACCCTTGTAAGGGTCATTGTTAAGTTTTATGGACAGTAACCCTGACCTAATTTGAAAATCACCAGAGGAATTTTTAGCTCTGTAATAAATGTCTTGGACGTGACATCTTTAGGACTGGATAAGATAGAATTGTGAGGGTTTGACAGTTAATCACTCTTGTAAGACTCTAGCTCACGTTTGAAGGACAATGACCTTGACCTGATGTCATGGTCACCAGGGTCAATCCATTTAAGAAATTGCTAGGAATATCAGAAGAACCAGTTAAAGCTAGGATCACAAAACATTTACAGTTGATCTTCTTCTCAAAAGGTGAATTCGAGTTAAAAGGAGAATGACCTTGACTCAATTTTAAGGTCACCAGGATCAATTTGAAGGTGACCAGAGACATTTTTTTGTCTATAATAAATGTCTTGTACATGGGATGGATAAGATAGGATCATAAGACTTCTACAGCTCATCACCCTTTAGGAGTCTAGCTCTGTAGTCACTGACCCTAGGGTTGCCCTTGCCTTGGAGTTTCTGGCTTAGAGTATGCAGATGCATGCTGATATGTTGAATGAACTCCATGAGGAACAGCCTTGAGTTAGCTTTTTCTTGGATCCCTGGCTTGGGAGACCCTGCAACTCCTTCAGGTTCCCTGCTGCCAGCAAATTTCTCAGTCGGTGGCAGCTGTGGTCCCTGAGCTGAGTCTCCTGGAGACACAGCAGGTTTTCTCCACCCAGTAGAATCCCCACTCAGCATGCGCCCCGCTACTTGGTCTGCCAGAAGCCCCCCCCCCCCTTTCCAGCCCCACATGTGCTGAACAGAGAGAGGTGGCATTTGAGGCTGTGAAGACTGCAGAAGTGCTTGCTACCTCTACTCCTGGTGTGGTGATCCATCCCTTCTGAAACAGGTGGCTGCCATGTTGTCATGACTCGTTGTGTGACGAGGCTTTCGGCCCCAGAGGTAGAGGATGAGCTGTTTTCAGAAGTGTCTGTTAGCAGACCCAGCTGAGATACAAGGCTTGACCATCACACCTTTCATGCTCTGAGTGGCAGAGCTTGTTGGTGAATGTGGGGTCCACAGAAAGGCCTTCTGTACCCATAGACACCACACTGGCTCTGACACTGGCTTTGACTATGTCAAAGCTCTCATTCAGTGTGTGTCTGTTCATATGTCCCCCTTCTTGCGCCATTTCAGAGGAACCAACTAATGGCTTTGACTATGTCAAAGCCCTCATTCGGAGCCTGCTTGGCAACCAAGCTGTTGTCCCACCATAGGAGGAGAGGCATGGGGCTGTTTTGCTGTCCTTTTGGGGCTTGTCTCTGAACGTCACATGGCAATGTACCCCCATTCATCTTTTGTCCCTTTAGCTAATTTTTACAACCAGGTCATGGCTAATACTTGCAGCACATGGATTCCTGTAGAGCCACCTATATCTGGCTACTTGTGGTAGGGACAACTCCTCCCAAAGCCAGTCATCCAGGGGCAATACTATTCTGCACCAGAGCAAATCTTTCCTTCCCATCCACTGCCAGTTTATTTGGACTGTGAGGAGTTTTATGCTGTGCACCTAAAGTCCATCATGCCGTCTGCCAAAGCCTTCAATCAATTGGAGGAGGATGCTGTCCTTATGGGGTCAAATGCCAATGTCTTTTCGGCCACTCTGATGTCTCTCCTATATGACGTCAGGGACTCTGTGCACATCCAGAAGGCTGTGCAGGATTGGTTAGACCAGGCAACACTCCTTGTGACTTCGTTGTCAATAGCTGATGATCACCAGGTTTGGACTGCTTGCTCTTTGGAGGCTAGCCTTTGTTTGTGGCAGAGGGATGCCTACCTCCAAGGTGGTAAGTTGCCTGATCCACTGTTTTGCAGAGCCAAAACAGGGTTGTGTAGGTCACATTTGGGCCACTGAAAAAATGGGGACTCTTTTGGGCCACTTGAGTCTCTGAATGAGTTTGTAGCACTGGCGTGGGTCGACCAGTATTTATTAGGGAAGGGTGGCTTAAAACTTTTTTTGGTTCCATTAATTTTAGGGTTGGGCGTTTTTAGTAGAGTCTGTGCATTACCGGAACCACACATTTATTTTTGTTAGGCCTTGGGTAACTGGGACATTTGAATCATTTTGAAAATGTATGTTCTTTCTCCTTTTACACATTACCTCCTTTGACTTCAGTTAAAGTTGTTACCTGGGCACAGCCGGAGGCACTTGTGGGTAAAAGAGAGAGAGAGAGAGAGAGAGAGAGAGAGAGAGAGAGAGAGAGACACATAAGAGACTCCAAATATATATATATACATATGTACATATCTATATATACATATATACGTATATATGTATACATATACATGTATATACATATATATATATATATATATATATATACAAATATATATATATATATATATATATATATATATATATATATATATATATATATATATTCACTAGTCAAGCAAAGCCACCGATATGAACCCAGAAAGGGGTATGTAGTGGACACTATACAATACTAGTTTTACTAGTTTATGTATAAAATGACCACTAGATCGCAGCATGCATGTCATCAAATGTATGTATGGGACCTGGAGGGAGTTCCAATATATTAGGGCACATGGCACCTATCATGGCTGTAAACCTAGTGTTGTGTTGTTACTTTGAGTCACCCAGTCCAGAATGCCGACCCTATATCAGGTAGTCCCACATGTCTTCCCTTGGATTATATTCGGGAAACATGCAGGCCACTCCATCCTTTCAATCCCTGCCTCCTCCAGACAATGTCTTGCAATCCTCCCTTGGTCTGTTCTGACATTGTCATCCACTAAAACCGTACCACACTGCTCCTTCGTACAGCACAACATGTGATCACAGTACCTCTGCCACATACAGAGCAGAGGTTAAGTTGCCATCAATGATGATGAGATGTGTTTTCTCACCACAAGTGATGCAAGTCCAGACCATGAAGCTACCCCTCCTCCCTGCACATATGGTTGTATGCACTTTTCTGCATATATGTTACCTGTGAGGTGCCACACATGCATGCGGCCATCAACACGAGCAAGATGCAGGCGAGTCTCATCAATTAAAAGCAAGCGGGCCACTGTTGCTGACTCCACTGAACATGCTCCCTGGCCCATCTCAGTCATGCTACTCTGTCTTACAGCAGCTCAGGCCATCCAACGAGCTCGGAGGACAGCTCGATGTAGCCTGTTGCATACAGTCTGGAACCTGAGTCTCTGTTGGCCTCTTTTGTTTGCAGCAATGACCTATGTACGGATCTGTAGAGCAGTTTGGCGTTGTCTGCACAGTGCTAAGTTGGTTATGCTCCTATTCTGAGCAGGTGTTGTAATCTTCTGTCATCCAGATCTTAAACGATCCTTTATTTGCCCTTTTTGTGTACAGGTATTTGTCCCGAAGCTTACTTATTGTTTTGGGGGATACATTCATTCGTCAGGCAACATCTTTCACTCCAGTCCCAGCTTTGGTCATACCCACAGCCTTTGTATTGCAAGAGCCAGGAGGGTTTTATTTGTGTTTTGGGGTCCGAAAGATTTTGTGGTTATTTCTAGGGTATAATTTTCTCAGAAATTCAAAAATGCAATTCTTACAAAAATCCTGATGTCCGTTTTTTCACAAGTGTACTTCAAAGCGAGGTACCCTAAAATTACTTTTCCCAGAATGTGCATCTTCTACGTGTTTCGCATCACAATGATATACTCTGCCTTGTCTTGGTTTGATCAATGTTGAATCATACCTAGCTTTGACCTCGACTGTAAGTTTCACAAGGTTCTTTGCCTTTGAGTATATCCAACATACTGTATGCACTGTCCATGAAGCAATGGGATTGTTTTGACAAATCCATGATTCAGATTCAGATTCAGATTCAGATTCAGATCAATTTATTCGACATAAAGTAAGATACATTGTAATCAGTAGTTGGTAATAACAATAATGAAAATTCTGTAACTGCAGGTTAAGTTGAACATACAAAATATTACCATACATACATCAAGATAGTCAGGATGACCCAGCTAAGGATGAGGAAACATCCGCTATCGCTTGGGCCACCTAAAATAAATCTACGTGGCAAGTTATACACCTGATTTCAATAGAATGTTACATGTGTACAGTCATTGCATTGAAGAAAATTAAAATAACTTTGACATTGGCATAGTGCAGTTCTTACAAGCAGATTATAGACAGTTATTGCAGACAAAGCAATTAGAAATTGAGCAGGTTTCAGAATATTGATTTATATAAAATGTTTTGGCATATCGAGAAAAACCATAATACGAATGTGTGTGAATTTTATCTGTTATTTTAAGGGGCGAATCGAAAAGCAATTTAGGGATAGAGTGTCGAATGCACTTTTCTGTGGAGGCATACTGGGGTATAGCATAGCGGGGGATATGACGATGTCTGGTAGGATAATTATGGGTAATTTGTAAAGCAGAAAACATGTCATTGAAGTATCCGGGTAATTCGTTTTTAGTATATCGATAAAAGAATTTCAGAGACTTAAGTTTGTGAAGATCTGGGGCTTTTAATAACTTTAGTTCTTTAAATAGTGGGTCAGTATGCGCATTATAACCTGCAGAACATATCAAACGGATGGCAGATTTTTGTAATTTAAGAATACGACCACAATCATAACCCCAAGCGAGTATTGAATAATTGATGTGTGGTAAGAACAGGGAATTATATATTAAAAGTAGGGTATTCTTAGGAAGAAAGTGGTGTAGTCTTTTAAGTATTCCAGTTGTGCGAGCAGTTTTGTTTGCAATTTTATTTAAATGAGCATTCCAGCTTAATTTGTCATTAATTATTAATCCAAGGAAATCAAATTCATTTGTCCTTTCTAGTCGGGTACCAACCATTTCTAGATCGAAGTTAAGGTTCAACTTCCTTTGAGGAAAAGAGAATAACATATATTTGGTTTTAGATACGTTAAGTGATAATTTGTTTGCTGCAAGCCAGCTATGCACCTTTTTAAGTTCGGAATTAATGGTATCTGAAAAGTTGTTAATGTTTGCTTGAGCTCTGAAATTGAGAGTAGAAACTGAGTTGATAAGAGTGGTGTCATCAGCATACAGAATAGATTCAAAATTGGGGACAGCTAAATAAAGGTCATTAATATATATTATGAAAAGAAGTGGCCCAAGGATGGAACCTTGAGGTACACCAGTTGTGATAGGTAATGGTTTGGAAGAGTGATCATCGAACTGAACATATTGAGATCTATTTGTCAGATAACTTCTAAACCAATTTAATGGTGTCCCAGAGATACCATAATACTTCAATTTGTGTAAAAGGATATTGTGATCTAAAGTATCAAATGCTTTGGATAAATCTAAAAATATTGCAAGAGGTGTTTCTCCAGAATCAAGAATTTTATATAATCTATCAATGAATTCCAATATGGCAGTTTCAGTACTATGGAGTTTTTTGAAGCCATGTTGACTTCTGTAGAAAATATTATGTAGCACAAAATAATCATAGAGTTGACAATAGACAACTTTTTCAAAAACTTTAGAAAGAACAGGAAGCAGAGAAATGGGCCTATAGTTATTAAGAACCTTCTCGTCATCTTTTTTATAAATGGGTATCACCTTTGCTTTTTTTAATTTATCTGGGAAAATGCCAGTGTTGAGAGATTGGTTTATTATAAGAGATAGAGGTTTAGCTAATGACGACTTTATATTTTTAATGAGTCGCATCGAAAGTTTGTCATGTCCAGTGCTTGATTTAGATTTAAAATTATTTATAATTATTTCAACCTCAGCTGGAGAAGTATTACTGAAAGAGAAACTACCTTCCCATTGTTGGTTTAAGTATGTGCTAAAGTGAGGTAAATGTCTTTGGTCTATTTTGGTAGCCAAATCAGGGCCAATGCTAGTGAAAAAAAAGTTAAATCTTTCGGCTATTTCTTTTTTGTTTGATTCCTTTTTGTTTTCGATGATAAAAAAAGATGGGAAGTCTTTTTTCTTTTTATTTACATTTAATATTGTCTTAATAACATCCCAGGTCTTTTTTGTGTCATTTTTGAAATTTTCAAATTGGGAATGATAATAAGATCGTTTCTGTTGTTTGATTGATTTGTCAAGTATATTATTGTAAGTTTTAAGATTTTGTTTCAGTGTCAGATATTGTGGGGAATCAGGAAAGCTACTTTTCAATTTTTTATAAAGATTATCGCGAAATTTTATTGATTTCAGGATTCCATTTGTCACCCAAGGAGATTTTTTGTGTTTATATTTGTTAAAACGGACAGTTTTTGTAGGGAGATGTTTATTTTTACACTGACAAATTATGTTTTCAAGTTTCGCATAGTTTGGGTTAGGATCAAGACTTAGGTCATCATCTAGGGCCTGCATATAGTCTGTGCTTTCCATCTCTTTTACAAAATTTTGAACAGATACAGGGTCTCTGGTTTCAATTTGAAGATATTTTGGTGGCGCTTGTAAATTTAATTTCTGGTCTAAACATGTGAAATAGGGTAGGTGGTCAGATAAATTAGTGAATATAATGCCCGATAAACATACCTTGTTGCTACATGCTAAATTGCAAAAGACATTGTCAATTAGAGTTGCATTCCTTTCGGAAAATCGGGTAGGTAAAGTTATTTTAGGCCAAAAGTCATTTTTCATCATTTCATTTAGAAAGTCTGAGTATTTCTCTCTCGTGTTTAGTTTTAAAAGGTCAATATTGAAGTCACCCAGAAATAGTTTGTCAGATCGCTCCTGAGACAAAGTAGCTAAAATAGGTGTTAAATCACTAATAAATGATTCAATGTCTTCATTTCTGTCGCGAGGAGGCCTATATATATTACAAATTGTGATTTTTTGCCGCAAACCATTTCCAGATATGTCAATGAACTGACCTTCCCACAAAGTGTTTGGGGTGTACAAATCTCTAATAAAAAAATTGAAAGTTTTGATGTAAATAGATTAATAGTCCGCCATGCGAACTACAAGTGGCGCGAAGGGGAATAGAGACATAGTTATCAAGTTCATAGAGACTGGTATCAGGTTGCATACCTTCTAGCCAGGTCTCCTGCAAACAGATAGCACCAAATTCAATATTTTCATTCCGTAGCTCATCCAATAATAACTTCAGTTTGTCAAATTTTGCATTTAAACACTGAATGTTTAAACCTAAGACAGATAATTGTTTTGAAATTGGTCTCATGTAGCCAGGAAGATTATTAACATCAATATAAGGAGAATCTGAAGCGATTGAAATCGCATGTTCGAGTTCATCGGGATTGTCAATTAGGTTGTTTAAATTATTCCTTGTGACACCACCAAAATTTTGAAGAATGTTACTTACTAGAGTTTCTGCACTCATAATGTACAGTCTTCAGTGTATATTTACAACAGGAGTAAATTACCGTCATGGAATATGAAATATCAACACAATAAGTAAGTACCGGCATTTGTTCAATGCATACACTGTTTGAAAACATAATTATTATGTGAATGAAATAATATTGATAATTATTCATAACTAAAATGAATATTCCACATAAGATAAAGCCATATGGCAAAATTGATATCATCTGTGAACTGTAAATAACTACATATACATTCATTTGTCTAAAGTAAACATTGTCATATAGTTGTGGAGCAGATAATATGATAAAAGGATCTGAAAATCTGAAAAGCACAAATTGAAACGTCATAAGTATTAAATGGGTTGTGGAGAGTTTTCCACAAAAAGAAAGAATGCCCATGTTCAAATGAAGAAGAAAAAGGACAGCAACCAACTGCAAAAGTTGCTTACCATGGGGAAACATCTTAGTAAGTGTCCCAGAGTGTGTCTCAAAATAAAGTTGAGGGGCAGGGATGCATGACATTGCCCAAGTCGCATCCTTGCTAGCACAAAACAACAATATGTATATATATACGATATAGGTATATCTAATAGAAATTATGTTCATTCAGACATAAGCCACCTAGCCTTAATATAAAAATATTAGATACATAGGCATAGCCTTGCTAACACCAAAAAACAACAATATGTGTATTCATAATGAAAATTATGGTCATTAAAACATAAACCACATAGCCTTTGAATTAAAACAATAGCCGAAAAGCCCTATCATCCCTTTATCATTCACTTAGAGAGGATAGGAAGATTATTTCGCTGAAGTATTATGATAATAATTATAAACATAACTGATCCATCGATAGGAAAATTAGTATTGATTGAAAGTAGGTAAAAGTAAAGTAACGGCATAACTCAAAGAGTAAACACATGCAGATTCCTGCATGTATTTGGCACCATATACATATACATTTTGAAAAAAAAAAAAAAAAAAAGCGGAACACTTCACACGAGCAATAGCAATACTGAAACAGGTTCCAGTGCTACATAAGACAACTTCAAAGTGGAATTAAAGTGGTTTACTAATATACTGAGAAAACATAAAGCAGTTTTACAGAAGGCTACTACTCGCAGACTTGCATACACTATCATTGTAACTGACAGAAAGAATAAAGAAAGGAAATAGGTAATAGGAAATAGGTGACAGTTAGGCATGAACCACGTGCTGACGTTTACAAAGGCTGGTACTGCCCACTGATAAATTTGAAACTGTTGCTTTTTCAGTGTTTCCAGGAAAATGTCTATGTGATCATATTTGGTCACATAATCAATTTCTTTCCACCGAAACAGTAAATCAACAGCAGTAAGCTTCCTACAATAAAACTTAGAGGAACTGCTGTTCTGGTTTCCACCTGACCCAGTGCAACAAGGTACAGGGGTGGCCTATTTTGTTTGAACCCTACATAACTAATAATACGATATGATTCTTTTAAGGAGTGTATTTTTACAAAGTACTGATGTAAGTGTGTTATAAACCAACAGCGGATATTCAGCATAAGATGCCGTAGAAGATTATATTTGTCTTTCAATTGCAAACACCATGTCAAATCACTTTGGATAAAAAATTGCCACAAAATAAAGGAAAAAAGTTCCAAGACTGAGGCCGATATAGGTTTAATGAAGAAGTTGCAATTTCAACAAAAAAAAATGTTGAACTGAAAAGGTCAAACGTCGTGTGCCTCGTTTGTGTCACTTAATACAATTCAGCAACTTCTTGCAGTATTCTCCTATTAAATCTGTAATAGTGACCCGCCTGGTTAAGTTATTAAAACTAAGATAGATATGCAATAAATTCAACTTGTTGTAACGATGATGCCTACCAGAGACTCACATGGTGTGCACTATTATTAAACGATTACTATCGATCGCGTAATATGTGGTTCATATTAATTAAGAAAGTAACTAAAAGGGTGATCTTAATGGATTAAATGTAAGGTTTATGTGGTTGTTCTGTTTCATACAACTCATAATATGAATAGTTGAACAAAAACAGCCAGGCGCAGACTGGTGGTATACATGTTCTGCAGAGTAAACTATAAACACAATAATGTACATAGTCAATCATGATATAATATTTTCTTTTCTTTCAATCATGTAATCGAATCAAAAGCCCCAACACACAAACATATGAAAGAGACACATTCAACAAGTAACAACATGTAATACAGGGAATGAAAACGCTCAATGATTAAAAGGTTGAAAGAATGCATTTTCGACCTTTCATTAGCGCATGCGACGTGCCTGTCAGAGCTGCATGATGCTGGCATTAGGGTACTTGCAAAAACAATGGAAATGACAGAAGTAGTAAACGTAATGACAAAATACGTTGTCGAGTATATATTTTTATGCTAGGAAGTCATGGCTTAAAAAAAGAGTTGATACAGCCGGTATGAGTGTGAAAACTCACAGAACTGGTCAAGTCTGTTGTTGCCACCAAAAAGTCTGTTGTTGCAACCAAAAAATAATAAAATAAAAAAACAAACAAACAAACACCCCCCCCCCCCTCCAATAAAACCCCCAAACAAAACCAGTTGATTAATTTTGTGAATTAAAGCGTTCGTTGTCTGGGTGTTGTATCAGCAATGCATGTTCCTTTTGAGCATGGGTAATCGGAAAACACCCATTCAACAATGGCCTATGTAACCGGCATCACGCAAAAAGTTGGTAAGTTTGGAAAAATAAAACAGTTGCAATACAGTGAAAAGTTTTGGGACAGCAGCACTGTAGACCAGTTCTCACAAGTCTGAATACTTTGTCCAGCATATCAAAAGGCTGAAAATAATCATTGTGAATACAACAAGGAAAAACAAGTTTATATAACACAATGTAACTGAAGGGCCTCGATTTGCTAAACATAATCAATAAGGTGACCACAGTCAATAAGGTGATCTGTGGTGGGAAAGAAAACTTTCGGTGTAACCTCCTTGAACAAAACAAAGGTTAATGAACAGGTCTGTAGCAAGTCATTGATTGGCCACTTGGATCAAAGTGGACTTTTCAGCGGATGTTAGGTCGGCCTGCTCTTTGACTTTCAGGGTTTTCCTGGTGGGTTTATTAATTGTAGCGCACAAACTTGCTACCACAAAAAGTCGACTCGGTTTACTATGGTTGAGAACCATTTTATTCACATCACTTCCCACGGACATGGAGGAACAACGAGAGATTCACTGAACCGGTAAGAAACATTAACTTTGGAATACACACACTATAAACTTTAAGACAACATTACATTGAAATGGGAACAACAATTCACTCACATTTTAAACAGAATTAAATTCACAATATCGCGTTTCTTTCGTCCCACAGTTGCCGAAATATAATTATTAACATAATCTTACACAAGTTAACATTTTGTAGGCTTTACAAACAACGCCATGATAGACATTTTAGAACTTATATTTCATTACAAACCGTATCAATATCAATTGGTAAAAAGTGCGTCTTCATGGCATGAAAGAAAATAATATGTATATTATATCTAACAAAAAGACTTTAATTACTTATCTCTTTTTACTTACAGACTTTATGACAGTTCCAACCATTCTCAATACGCTTTAGGGAAGCAATTATGAGCGTACAAAAACTTCAACAAGCCGCATGTATCTCGCTTGGGGAGAGATACGACACCCTGAATCGAAAAGCGCTGCGTCGCCTTCAAAAGTCAAAGCGCAAGTGTCGAGAAAAAAAAAAGCCAAGCGACCAAGTCACCAAACAAGTATAATTAGTCAGCTGACGCTCTGATTGGCTACTTGAATCACGTGTAAAAATGCGAAAGTGCAGTTTGTACATATACACGTGGAAGGGCACCACCATATTCAACTTAACTCGCAGCCATGAAAAAAATTATAAATAAAGAAATATATACGACCTAACTCGTTTACAACCGAACTGTAAACGACATTAAGTAGGTTTTAAACGCAATGGAAACCATTATATTCCAATCTGATGTATAAATAGCCACCAAAAGCTTGTCTTTCCAACGTTGGGGAGCGAGATATGTCAGATTATCACGGCACCTTGTGAGGCCTTCATTGACAGAGATATCAGTGCCTTTGAGTTTACTCCCTGATCTCCAAATTTTGGCCCTGGTGCAATAGTTGGGAAAACGCACTGTTGTACGTCTAGCATCAATAGATCAGAACAGATCATGAATTCATTTCTCTGTCACATAATTACCTCTCTGTAAAGCTGCAAATCTAGAATATTTGCCTTTTGCACAACTTGACTTTGACTTGACGTGGTTTCATTGTTTGAGTTGCATTTATGACTTTTGGTAGTGGTTTTCTGAACAATTTGTTAGCAGTTACTTGAAATTCTTGAATTTCCGGTTTTGGCTGTAATTGATTTTGGCTTCATTATAAGATTGGAATTTATGAATGTTGGTAATGATTTCTGAACAATTTCTTGGCAGCTTCTCGCATGTTACTCTAGGTCAACAACATTCTGGGATAAAGTAACTTTGTGCTCACATATCTCAGACTTCAGTTGGTGCAGCCTTTTTAACAGTGCTTCTATCTCTTGCTTGACGGCATCAATTACAACAGGTTTCATGATCAGCTGCAAAGTTTGGGGTACCCCTGGATGTTTCAAGATTTCCAATATATCACTTAAAGAATCCCCTTTGAAACGCTGGGTACTTGGCACATCACCTGAGGATGACATATCCCATGGTAGCTTAAATGAGATATTAGTATCCACCTTACTAGTACCATTTGCTACCCCTTGCCTTCATGATATATCAAACTAACCCAATCTCAATGTCGGTCTAATTTACCTTATTGCCCTTGTTGTCCTTGTGCGACATGGTGTAATTGGGGGAGGGGGGAGGCAGAGGTCGGAAAGGTGATTTGACCTAAGTCCAATGTACAGGTGAAAAAAAGTGTCTGGTGATTGTCCTTTTTACAATATTGTATTCTGAAGTGATATCCCATTGCCCTGAGGCATTTGGCAGCAGCTTCTGAACAGAACACCTAAAATAATGTCACATTTCTGAGAACTTCAGTTGCAGGCGTCTGATTGATATGATGCATGCGCAAATCTTACCTCAACAGGATATCAAGCTATTTGGTCATAAAAGGAATTGTTTCTTATATATCAATTGTATCTTGCAAGAAGGACCCATTTCCTATTGTTGAGGAAAAACAGATTATGGAGAAAAACGAAAAAAAAAAAAATAAATAAAATAACCTCTTTCCCGTAAAACCAATATATGTTACAATACCTAAGAGACTCTACGCAAGAGAAAAATGTGGTGTTTTCGAAAATGAGATGGTGGTGCTGCTTTAAAATAAGAACATTGGAAAGAAAAATAAAGTTGTAAGTCATTTGGATGAAAAAAAACTTGTTTTGCAAAAAGGGATGAAATTCAGGTAAACCTTTCTAGCAGTAATAACTTTGAAGAAAAAAATACAAAAGTTTTATTTCGCAAATGGCTTGTCACAACACAAGTTCTTTTGTCACATAAACACTGGCCTAAAAAGGAAAATCTCACTTTACCAGAATGACTCAAGTGGACATGAGCCCTTTCGATTTGACACAATGTGAATTGAGGCCGTATCAATATAGCATGCCAAAAGGGACTTAATATTTGTGGGCCCTTTAGTAAAATAAGTTTGGCTGCTGAATTTGTTGAAAGAGTGCCAAAGAGACTTATTCATTCGTAAGCCCTTTTAGCAAATGAAAAAAATACCATGCAACAATGTGAGGTTATTTTCAATCATTCCGAACTTTTTTGTACTATTTAGGCTCTAAACCTGACATTTGGAAAGATAGGTGTGTTCTCTTCAGCTCTACTGATAAGGAAAATTAACACGACATTTTGACTTGAGTCCTTTTTGCATGTTCCCATCGACATATGAAAGTAGCTGGAAATATATCATGTCAATTACATACCGAGGTGTTGTCAGATCATACATTTCAGATAAGATGTTTTAATTTTACCATTTACAATATCAAGTATTGTGGACGGGGCTATAGTGAGATATGTGAGTTCTTGTATAGTCAGCATTGTACCAAGTCGAAAGGAAACTGAAGATGTCCTTAGCTGCACACAAAAGTTGCCTTCAATGAGGCAGTTGAGGTCCTGTACGATCAGCCTATCAGTACCAGGAAGGAACCTGTATCATCACCGTGGATCCAAATTACACACTGTTTTAAAAATCTCTTTTTGACACTTTACGCATGATGATCCCGAGAGCAAACTTTACTCCTAATTATATAAACACTGATAATACTGACAGATTGTACTTGAGATTTGATCAGTGTGATATCTCCTTACCCGTAAGCAAATGGCGCACAAAAGATACAAAATGGCTTTTATAACATCAATATGTTATATAAAAACATTGCACTAATGGAGAGCGACACGCTTTTCATGTCCATCCCAGGGAAACAACCAATTATAACATTTCACCGAATTTACCAATTACATTATGCATATGTTCAAATGCACAAGAACCATATATGTAGCTACAGTTATCGAACTTCGTCGAATCTGGGTATAAATGACGCTACCATCGTAACTAAAATCGCATTATGTGATAGTCGGTGTAGTGCGGATAATCAAACTAAATTCACTTCATTTGCAAGCCATACAAAACAACACTTCAATCGTTCAACAGATCACAGAAATTACCTGGAGAAACACAACAGCGGGCGGCTTCATCGCTGCAAATATGTCAACAGGAAATAATTCAACGGAAAACGTAGCATCTAGAAATTGGACAGGTGACGACTTACAAGCCCTTAAGAACATTCACAGTTATGTTTGTATATATATTCCACCAATTCTTCTTGTGCTTGGTACAATTGGCAACGTAATGTCAATTTGTGTTTTGCGACGACCAGCCCTGTGGAAGAACACTACCAGTTTTTATCTGGTCATACTGGCGTTTGTCGACCTAACAGCTCTGTACTCAGGTGAGACATATGTGTGTGTGTGTGTGTGTGTGTGTGTGTGTGTGTGTGTGTTGCAAGTTTTTGCGGCATGATGGCAACCTGTATAGGTCTTTAAGTATCATGTGGCCAGCAAAGTGCTTATAAAACTTAAACGGTGTATTTTTTAAGGGAGCGGTGTATTTGAAATTGCATAGCAAGAATGAAATGCTCTGTTTCAAGATGTGATATGCCCCCTTTTAAATACAATATTGTAAACGTATATTGGAGCTTGACACGATTATGATTTCAGCTTTGTTTTGTACACAAATGCGTTTATAACACAATACGTGTCCAACAAAATACGGTTTTTCTTTCCAGAATGCAAAAAATAGAGGTATACAACTTGCCACAAGGCGCAATATACTCAGGCAAATGCAGTTGAATGCGACAAGCAACGCATATAAATAAAATAACCCCAAGAAATCATGGTGTGTATATGCATTCTGCATACATATTTTCAACTAATCATAAATGCGTTTTATCTGTGCTTCGGAATGATACGCAATGACGTTTCACTGGACTGTAAATTTTGCCATTTCTATTTTCTGAAAAGAAATTGTCTGTCTACTTCTTCTGTTGTTTTCTTTCTTAAGTATACATTGTGCAGACCTGCCATGGCGGCCATGTATATATATATATATATATATATATTCATACACACACATATGTATGACACAGGAAAAAAATAGAAGCCAAAATTGTATAACTAAGATTGCATTTTATAAATAAACTGCCCCAAAAATATCTGAAAGAGTGTTATGCTCGATAGATCGCTTAGCTGCTGCGGTAGATTTAATACTAAACAGTGTCGTGGCCAACAAAAAAACATTTGTGAACCATGACTGTAACTATGGTTAATAAAATCTGCACATAGTGATTTTTGACGCCCTACGCACTGGTCTACACTGGATTGACCCTATATTGTTGTACGTTCATAAGTTCATAAGTGATAACACTGTACCCAGCTGGAGACCTCTATGTGTAGCTCCTAACAGTTAATACATGATACATGAAAGATGTATTACTACTTCATATTAGTAAAATTTTGTACTTCTTATGATAAATGTCAAAATTGATTAAAACGGATATGGAAACTTTAGGTTTCTGTTTAATTGTAATTCTTTTGCGAGTTAAATCTCATAGCTTGATCCTTCCAGTGTCTAGGTAGTCTATGTTCAAATACATCCACTGTTGGTGATAGTGTAAAGTCATCTGGCAGACTGTTACAGGAACTTACAACTCTTAAAGAAAAACCGTATTTCCTAATTTCAAGCTTTTGCTCGTTGGATCTCTGTAGCCTATACGTTCCCGCGTGTAGTAGAGTCAGGATTTTTTTTTCAATAATCCAATCCAGTTGCCACTGTTTGACTGTAACCAAAATAATTTGGGGGGATTTTAAAGCACTTAATCACATCGCCCCTTAGCCTTCTGTAGGCTAGAGATGGCAGCTCCAGCTTTTCTAATCTTTCAGAGTCTTTTGAATCCTGGGATTAATTTTATGGCTCTCCTTTGCACATTTTCCAATACATCAATATGCTTCTTTAAATGTTGGCATCACACTTGTTCGGCCTGTTAAAAATTGAAAAACAGAAGGAGTTTATCTTTGTGCCGAAGTTCGGACTATTTGTCTCTAGGCCGGACTCTTCATAAATTAAGTCAAGGTTTGTGCCAGATGTTGCCCATGTTATAACTCTTGCTGCTGCTAACTGTACGCTTTCTAGTTGTTCGGAGTCCTGTTCAGTACAGTTTGCCCAGACAACTGACCAATATTTGAGAAGTGGACGTATAAAGGATGAATGCAGAATTTCGAGTGTCTTCCTGCTAAAACGCAACTGTAGATATTTAAGTACATATACTATTTCCATGCCCCCCCCCCCCCATTGTCTTAAACATATCTTATTTTGGGTGTTCACAAAGTACATATGTAGGATCAGTGTTCGCAATAAGGAAAAAGGCATTTCCCTATTTAAATCCCTCATGTTAAGAAAATGACTGCGTGCACCGGACAGACAGGACACAGACAGGAGATGGATAAGGCAGAGAGTGGGGCACAGGTTTGGGTAGTATCATCTAACTGTCAGTGTGTATTTAAAGATGAATATAAGAGCAACAGGGATCGCGTGTTTACAGACGCGTGTAATCGAGGTAAAGAGTAGAACAAATGAAAATTATTATAGACCTGGTTGGATACATGTATGGAACCCTGCATACTTAACCAATGCCGACAGAATTTCACCAAGTTGTAGCAGATATAAATTCATGGACAGCTGAAAAAATGTCACTGTTTACCAGGAAAGAACCGTAGGGTGAATCATATAAAAGAGTTTGGAGAGTAAGGCACCAAGATGGGCAACTTTAGTATGTAGTAGCAGGCGAAGTTAGTCATATTTGGTACTGGAGAAAAAATAATGGAATGCATCTTCGTTAGGTGAGGCACAGGAGCAGGCAGGCACTTCATTGACCCCGATTTTTAATAATTGCAAATTTAAAAGACTGGCTCCCAAGCGGAGATGGGTCTGCTGGATAGCTATAAATCAAAAGCATAAAATAAGCAATTGGGGGGATTTAGTTGAGCGAGGTATCGGTTAGTATTATTTGGATTTAAAACTTAGAAGCGAGGCTGAATTTCGGGTTTCAAGTGGTAGCTGACTCCAGAGTTTGACAGTTGAAGCGATAAGGATTTCTCAAACAAATCAGTACGAGCCTGTAAGTGTGTAAGATTGAAAAGACAACGAGTATTAAAGAGTGGTGTTGCGATAGTGGTAATTATGGAGCATAACGGCTCTGGTAGAAGCTTGTTCACCATTTTATACATTACGTTTAATTAAGCGAAATCTCTACGTTTGGCTACAGTTTGCCAACCAATTTCCTCGTACAATTTTTTTGATGCTAGTACCATGCATTTCTCCCGTCACGGTATGAGCAGCATAAGTTTGAACGTCGTCGAGTCTTCTTGCATCTGATTCAGTACCGCCACTCCACACTGGGCTAGCATACTCGAGAATAGGGCGGATAAAAGATATATATATATATATATATATATATATATATATATATATATATATATATATATATATATATATATATATATATATATATATATATATATATATATATATATATATATATATATATATTTATAATGTTTCTAAGGTTTGGTGGTCCAAATAAATTAACCAGGATTTCATGACATGAATCAATTTACTGCACTTTGTTACAATTGTTAAGATATGATCATTCCATCGGAAGTCTGAGCACAGGTGACACCAAGATGCTTATGTTTGGATACATCATCGGGAACATAACCTTGAAATGCAATTGGTAGATGGCTTGGGGATTTAGATTTTCCGGAAATTAGCATGGATTCAGTTTTCTGAGGATTAAAAATGTCACAAAACAATCTTTGGAGCATTGTTCGATGTCAAAGAGGTCAGAATTAAGAGTATCAGCTGCAGTAAATGTGTTCTCGACAGTAAGATGCAGACAGGTATCATCGGCAAACATTTTGATTTCAGATCGATCAATATCCACGTTGTCGTTGATAAAGATTTGGGAGAGTAGTGGCCCGAGAACAGAGTCCTGGGGCCCACCAGTGGAAAAGGACCCCCAAGAAGAGGATTGACCGTTAATAACCACTCGCTGGGAGCAGTTTTGAAGATAGTCGGGAAACCAATTAAACAGGTTGCCAGTAATGACGGCTTTCTTCAACCTGTGAAGTAAAGCAGAATGCCAATTCTTATCGAAAGCCTTACTAATATCTATCAAAATAATTCGAACTTCCTTCTGTCTGCCAACAGGAAGGCAAAGTTGATGACAAAGGGCAAGCAGTTGCTTTACAGTTGAATCGCTAAGAATAAAACCAGACTGGTGGGCCGAAATAATTAGGTTTACACGAAAAAAAAATAGATTCCTGTTTAAACACGATTTTTCCCCATACAACTAAGTAGTGATATTGGCCTTAAATTGTAACATTAGCTGTCAGAACTTTTTTTTCGTAAAGTGGCGTGACATTAGCTACTTTCCAAGATGAGGGAAACTGCATTTTAATGAGGGAAAGATTGAAGAGTATAGTGAGTAAAGAAGTAATAGCAGGCGCCACCTCTTTCAGGAGTTTTGCACTAACATCGTCAGGACCAGATGCTTTTGTCGTATTTAGACTAAGGAGAGTTCAAGTACTTCCGACTCTATTATAGTTATGCAGTCAAGACAAGAGTGAGGTGGACCAGACATTTCAGGTAAAGTGGCCGGGTTAAAGTCGATATTGCATTTTTGTAGAAAAATAAATTTAAAAAAATCAGCTTTGCTTGCGCTATCAGATATTATCTTGCCATCATGAATAAGAGACGGTTTGTTCTTTGACTGATTACGTTTGACAAAATATTGAACAGTTCGCCACCAACATTTGTTGTTCTTGGAAGAATCATTTAAATCAATCTGCAGTTTATCATTGTAATTCCGTTCAGTAGATCTTAATTAAATTCCGTTGTTGACAAAAAGAAGCCCATGTGTTAGGTTCCAGATTAAAACTTAAACTTGGTAGTGTTTTCTTTTAACTTGCATTTTTAATCAACACAGTCCAGAGTTATACCATGGTAGATCCCATGGACGATTTTCAACAGTTGTATTAGGAATTGTACAAGTGGCAGCTTCCATAAAAAGTTCAGACCAAGAATTACAACATGAATCAATATCATCAAAATGAACGCATGAAGTCCAGTCAAGCGCGTGAAGACGTGCTCTATAATTATAAAAGTTTGCTTGACTGTATTGCCATATATGACGTTCATATGTTGTCTCCATTAGATGACAAAACTTTAACGTGGCCCCAACGACACAATAATCGCAATTAGGTATAGGAGGCAGCACGTGAACTTCATGAATATATTCAGGTATATCTGAGACCATTTGATCGAGGCAGTTTGCCGAATGAGGGGTAATGAGGGTAGGTTCGTTGACGTGGAAATTTGTCTGAGCAAAGTTGACCAGCTAACGACCAGACAAGGTGTTAAAATCGGAATTTCGATCACCCGATAATATAATATTATGTATTTCTGTACAGCGCGCCGGATCTAAGCTATCTTGGAATTTGTCCCAGAAGGAGACCAGTAAATTTGGTGGACGATAAATAAGGCCAAAGAGAAATTTATTGTTATATAATCTAATTTCACACTAGAAAAGTTCCAGATCAACTACATCTAGGTCGAAATGACAAAAAACTTGGAAGCAAGTAGAAACATAGATGGCGACACCGCCGCCAATGCAGCCAGGTTGATCACGACGAATTATGTCATGATACTTATTAATTTCAAATTTTACTGTATCCGAGTTTGGTGTCAGGAAAGTTTCGGACAAACTTATAATATCAAAATCAGAAACAAGATCTGAGCGGACATGTCTCAATTTGTCATGACATAAACTCCTTATATTTACGTGACAGAGAGAAGCGTTACGATAATTGGTAGTGGGTCCCGGATTTATATGGGTGTCACCTGCTAATAGCAATAGCATGAATACAAGTGCAATGATACATTCACAATTCATCTTGGCTCTACTTAACAAAGTTAAAAAGGAGTAATAGAAAAGTATTTTTCTTATACCGTGATTTGGAATAGAATATATTATTAGAGACCGGATGAGCATATATGTAAAACTAATAGGCAAAATTAGCGTTAAACCAGCAAAGTCTAATGCAGTTATATCTGCTGCCATGAAAATGCTATGCTGCATTTGTGAAATCAAGAACGTTTCCCGAACCCAATGTCCCTAGTTACCAACTCCTAAATATGGCTGGACCATGTTAGGTCACTACGAAATATTAAACCTTAATGCTTGTGTTTGTTTTTGGTTTTGTAAAATTTCATTCATTAAGCTAAATGTAACATCCGGGTATTGCAGGGGTTTTTGTATCTAAGAGAAGCTCATACTTGTAGTTTTAGCACGATTAAATGATATCAGCCATTGTCGCGACCAGTCCTCTATTTCCTGCAAATCGGTGTTAAGAGGACTGGTCGCGACACTGGCATCATAAACCCTTATAAAAAGCACCTGTCATTTCCCCCATGAGCATTGGAAAGAATATAGCATGTAACATGTGTAAGACGTCAAACATAATATGAACGCTTCAGATGGATAATAATTATACACATATAACTAACATGACACTTGCATCTTCAAAATTGCTTTTGACAATATATATTACCCTTAATATAAAAACCAGTCTCAGCTTCAATTACAGCTGTTATTTCGGATTTCTGAAACAACTGACGGCTAAAATGTTTGTTTTTTATCTAGGCAACAGCATTCCTCAGCACACTTCTATCATTTGGGATGGAAAGCTGTTGACTTAGTCTATACATTGAAACTTTACGTTCAATCAGTTAAAGAAAATGTATGTTTGATACACTGTATACACTTTTGGCAGCTGCACACTCGTGACAGAGGATAAAGTACCCTTAGCGGGAGATATGAGGTACTGCTCGAAAACTCTACACAGACAATACTGTGGTCAGAGAGGTACGTTGATAGGCAGCAGTTTCTGGATAGATAAATGCTTTTCATGATGTATACCAGATCAGGTGTGAACCCACTGGTGTGGGTAGGGAACTGTACAGACTAAACTTAATTGTCCAGATTGATCAGTAATGTGCTGTAATTGTTAGTGTCAACATTACTATTGGAATGTCTGAGGATTGATTCACGATGGCTTTAAGCAGCAAGGTTTGGGAAATCATTCATGTTATGTGCCAGTTCTAGGGATGGAGATATGCATACAAGACAGAAGGACTTTGGACATGCTTGAGATGAAATGGCAACACGATTTTGTTGCATATGAGGTACATATGATGAACTGCTGACTATCACTGGATATCTCCCATGAGTGTAAAATAACAAGTCATGGCAGTTGACATTACTTGACATAGCCAAAGCTGTCAGATCAGATCATGCCAGTGATCACGGTGGCAGTTGTTGATCTGATTTTGGTAGATTTTAGGCACCTCAGGCACACATAATATGTCCATATATTGTGTGGATTGTCAGAGCCTAGCTGAGTCTTAAAGGGAACTGTTTTCTTAATGCTTATATTGTGGAAGATAATGTTGGTGAAAATCGGTTTCCATTGGGGTAATTGGCAATACAGTGTCTGTGTATTTTGACAGGTCAAACTTGGTATTTGTTCTTGTATTTTTCCCATCATTTGTAGAATTAAGTGATAACATCACAGCAACAGGAACTTTATTGGCAGAAAGGACTGTGTCAATAACTGTTCCTTGTGGTCCACTGGCTATGCCATCCCATGCATCCACATCACGTATCAGTACAACTCGTGCACCAATTGCTATTGTCACACTTTGAGGTACTTCCCCAGAATAACATTCATTGTCAGATAGTGTGAAGTTTTTCATTGAAGGTACCTTTCTATCAATAGTAATAAGGGTCACTTTGTTGCCTGCTAGCTTATTAAGCTTTTTCAAATTGGAATTGTCGACCTTTTGATTTGTCACAAAAACACGTGGATAACTGTCAACACCAGGTTCATCTTCAATGACAATGCGAGATTTTAGTGTCTCAATGTCCTGTTGGGTGTGTGATCCTGTTCTTAAGCAGTTCAACAATTCTGAAAATGAAGGATCATCTGCTTGCCTCATAATTTTATTAATTCCACACAAGAGCAGTATGTACATCATAATGATGGTGCTAATACTGCCATTGGATCGCTAGGAGGTTGACCTATAGATTTTTCATGAAAAGGTGGAATCTGATAATGTTCCTTACTGCAATGATGGAAATATCGCCAAATATGTCACAAGTTCCAAATATGTGTGTGAGTGTACTGTGTATCTGCACAAAGAAGTCACTGCTTGTCATTTATATTTAATCAATAATGATTAATTGGAACTGGCTTAAGGTCACTCTCAATGTATTTCTCTTCTCATCAGGGACATTTTTGTGTTTGGTATTCAATATACCAATACATACAAAATAAAATCAATACACCCACTTACACTTGTTGAATAATATTGCAATCAAATTTCATGGCTATACCTGAAATACTCTATGGGTTACACAAGGCATATATTAATTATTCTATCAGGTCCCAAAGCGGGAAATAAAACACTTCTTAAGATATGGCGACAGAAATATGACAAGCCCTACCTCGAATCAACACTTTCATTAATAAATGATTATTAAACGTGGGATAATGAATCCAAGAGGCAAAGCAAAGCCCAGGTGCACATCTTTGTATATTGATTAATGTCCCCCCCCCACGTTTCATACGTATACCTCAAATACCTTTTGGTACATATGCAACACAAATCTGATAAGCCTAGCATCGAAACAACATTTTCCTTCAGTAAATTAATGATTAATTATCAGTGTATATCCAAGCGACAAACAAAACTCCTGGTGCACGTTTTCATATATTGATAGATGTTTCCACAAAGTTTCATAGTTGAAGCTCAAATATTTTCGAGGTACATGCCGCACAAAGGTGACAAGTCAAATGTCGAAGCAACTTTTTGTTTAAGTTGATTATTGATAAACTAAGACTGTATAATTAAACCAAGAGACAAACAAAACCCCAGGTGCACACTTTCGTATATTGATAGATGTCTCCACAAAGTTTCATGGTTGTACCTCAAATGCTTTTGGAGATATGCACGACACAAATGTGACAATTTTAATGTTGGATGGACCAATGGACAGACAGAAAAATGGACGAACTGACGGACCAGGGTAAAGCTAAATCCCCTGTGTGATCATTGCAGCAACTCTCATTCTCAGACATGGTGAGCCCTTAGACATTTTTATCTTGAACCCTTTGTATCTAAGGGTCATTTCAAGTGTTTACATCACTGTTCTTTCAAAAAATGTGTACGTGTATTCAGTACAGTCAGATCCGACAAATTTATATTTATGAACTTTGTTTCCAATAAATATAATATAAATGTCTGTTACCAGTTGTCTCAAAGTATGTGATTGGTTTGTCCCCCAATAAAATATAAGATAAGACAAGGCAACTTTATCCAGGGTTACAGAATTAGCATAAGCCAGTTTACATCCAGCCATGCATTCAAATAAAACGTGTATAAAATTTAGACATCCTCATTTGTAACAACATTAAATTGATTGACAAGAAAATGCAATGTATATGATGCTATACTAAACAGACCAAACAGTAATTAACTTACTATTCACATGTTGTCAAAAAAGTGTTTTAAAAGAAGCAACTGAAGAGGCCAGTCGAACTGTTTCAAGGAGATGATTCCACAAAGGTGCAACAGAATCAGTAAAACTGCTCCAGTAAAGTGTAATATTAGGTCTAGGTGTAAATAGAAAAGTTGAACATCTTGATATTTATCCCTGTAAATAAATCACACCCAAAGGGAGAATTATTACCATTTACAGCAAACTCATCCTTTGTTAATGTAAAATCCTCAATAGTAATAAAAAGTTGTATATTCTGTCTTTCCGATGCCAGTGTATGCTTAAAAATTAACGTGTTTGTTGCCATTAGTATTATTGGCGCTTCATTTACTCCACATAAGTAAACTAATGGTTAGCTAGTCGCAGGAAGTATATAACAGGTTGCATTATTTATTGAACATGGCCTAGCATTTAAACCACCTGCAAGTGTAAAACTGAGGTAGAACAAAATTGGGCATTATATTCTGTCCCGGTGATTATAAAATAAACAGTTACAGCTAGACCACCTGTACAAACTGAGGGAAATTCTAACAAGTACTGCAACAATGGACACCCTGTGCCAAAAATGTAAAACAAACCCCATGATGACACCTACTCCTCTCGTTGAAAATTTTCAAACAATAAAGCTCTATTTCTCTGCCAACCCTGGGCTTATGTTTCAACATAATGTGTCAAGTTTGTGACATAAAAGTAAATATTGTCAAATTTGAGTAATTTTTGACATTGAGTAAATGCGTATTTAGGCATGTCAGAAAAGAATGATGGTCATTAGCATTTACGTTAAGAATATGCTATCAAAGTGTTATCTTTCTTAACCAGATAAAATACAATAAGGCAAACTTGTGACTATCTTTGGCCAGGTGCTTGCTATCGATAGCCCGATACCGTTTAACCAGACAGAAAACAAATAGGCCTAAAATGTCTGAAATGTGAATATTAAAGCAGAATGATGCCAGAAGAAAGATTGATTAACAAAGGCAAGTCTCAGATTTTTAAAATATGTTGAAGCCAATCTTTCCAACAATATCTGGATATTTACAGTTAAATTTGTAGAAATACTTGATCAAAAGTACATCTTTGAATCCTCTTGACTTAAGTTTATTTCAAATAAATTTGGTTGTAATGATCTTTTCATTGATTTGCAGGGCTTCCCAAGCTCTGGATTGAAGCAACGGTGGACTTTGACATACAAGTTGTGTCAAGTTTTTCCTGTAAATTCCACATGTTTTTGGTTTATTGCACACAGGAATGTTCGTCGTGGGTATTGGTGGCTGTTACGTTGGAACGCTTTATCTCTGTTTGCATTCCGTTGAAGGCAAAGCAAATGTGTACAAAAGAAACTGCGGCAGTGATTGCATTTTTAATTTTTTTCACTCTAGTATGTCTTAACTGTCATTTTTTTTGGACACATGACATAAGTGCACCTGGTAATTTAACAAGAGTACGATCCTGTCAGCCGGGCAAAAAGTATTTCATATTTATTGGCTACATGTGGCCTTGGATAGACTTTTGTGTGTTATTTTTTATTCCGTTTGTATTGATGATTATATGTAACACATCTATTATAATAAGGTTAACGCAGGCGCAATACAAACGCAAACACCACATGAGTATATCCAATGGAAGTAATGTCCGAATGACCAGCATGACGGCCATGCTACTGATTGTATCATTTACCTTCTTGGTAACCTTATCGCCTATGGTTATCGTTTTCGTTGGACATGACTACTGGAAGAGAGATGGAGACGAATACAAACAGAAATTTATTGCGTTGGTTTTGGCTGTAACCATACTTGTGTCATTCATTAACAACGCTATCAATTTTATACTATATTGTATGACAAGCAGACGTTTTCGTCAGGAGATGTTTAATATGCTTAAGCATTCCCGTGTTCACCCTGATGCACCAAGCACACGAGATGCTACCTTGGCCACAGTCAACTAGTCCATACATTATTTTAATCATAGATGGAACATTAGTGGTAGCCTAATTGAAGGTCATGTGCATTTCTAAGTATGTCTGAACAATTTGAAAATAACAATTTGAAATATGCCGCACAGGATACTATGCCGTGATGGTTGGGTATATACATGGTCAGGTAGCCTGTTGTTGTGACCCAGTAGCATTGTCTTTCTATGAACATAAGGTTAATAAAGTTAAATCATATAAAAAGTGCCTACCATAGCTGCTGTCAGATGTCATGAACAGAATATCATCGGCCCATTCATATCAGACAGTTATGCTTGCAGAGTGCGTCGATGGTGGGAAGATGGAGGTTTAACATGGCTGAAGGTGTAGTGAGGAAAAGAGGTACATTTTGTGTGGCAAGAGTGTATGATTTCCATATAGCATTAATGAAATGGATTCTGGCCAGTACAAGTTGCCAAGTTGTCTCCTTTTTTATTGTTTTGGCTAAAATATGTGTTGCATATTTTCGCTTCAGCCTTTCAGTAGTCAACAGTAGTAGTTAATGGCAGCTCCTTTAGATTACCCCATGGCCGTGCAGGTATACCACAGGGTTGTGTTCTTAGTCTTCGCCTTTTACCAACTTATAATGATTCTTTCACTGGCAACTGCGACTTAAGTCGAACTACTTAGCATAAACTGCGGTTAATTATAAAAATGAGGCCAGATTCAGATTCCTTATAAAAAGACCTTTCATTCAAGTACCAGCATATTTGTAGTTACATAGAATACCAGAGACCAAGTCAGCAGCTTTTCCCGGTGCGCTTTGGGTGCAATGAGTCCAAAATGTGGGACCAGAAGAAATAGTGACCTAATATCGACAGTGGAATCAAATATTCATCTGTTTTCGGCATCAGCTGTCAGTTCTTAGTTACAGACACAGATAATGGAGATATTGCAGCTATGGTGTACAATTTTGACATTGTATAGCAAAGGGCAAAACACTAATTATGCAAATTATTGAAAAGGATGAAACATTTCTTTAAAAAAAGCAGAATTAATGCTATATTTCACCCAATTAAGAAAGAAATAAGGAATTGGAAAGTAATGAACGCTTTGATACAACTTCAAATTACATAGGTTGCTGGCATGATCACCTTGATTCTATTTGCATTTTTGGGCTGTGAAACGTGGACATACTAATCTGTTAAACCTTCATACTGGTACTACTACCACTACTACTGCTACTACTACTTCGACTACTACTACTACTACTACTACTGCTACTACTACTACTACAACTGTCACTACTACTACGAGTAATGACGATAACAATAATAGAGGATCTCATCATTGCCGCACAATGTCACATCCTGGCAACCATATCCTAACATGGCCAAATCATTAGGGATGTGAGTCACGCGCAATGCAGGATCTGTGTGAAGTAAAAGGAGCCAATTTGATGGTATCTTGCGAAAAGGATGTAATTCCTGATGTTGAAGGGAAAAAAACCTTTTCCGTCAAATAGATATGTGTTACAATAACTAGAGGCCTCTACACAAGAAAAGAAGAATGCGGTGCTTTCCCAAATGATATGTTGGTGCTGCTTAACTTTGAAATCCGGAATTAGAAAGAAAAAATAAAGTTGTAAGTCATTTTGAGGAAAAATTACTTGTTTTGCAAAAAGAAAAAGGGTTTAAATTCAGTTGTGCCATTCTAGCAGTAGTTATACTAAAGAAAAAGTTGTATTTGGCAAAATAACTTGTCACAACACAAGTCCTTCTGTCACAAAGACGCCGGCCAAGAGAGAGAAAATCCTTTTTTTTTTTTTTTTTTTTTTTTTTTTTTTGTTGTTGTTGCCAGAATGACTCAAGTGGATATCAGTCCTTTTAGAATGACATAATATGAATTGAGGCCGTACCAAGTCAAGCGCCAAAAAGGGACTACACATGGGTGTGTCCTTTCAGTAAAATTGGTTTGGCTGCTGGTTTTGTATAAAAAGGGTGCCAAATAGACTTAGCCCATTTCACAAATGCAAAAATATCATGCAATTGTGTTAGGTTATTTTCAATCATTCATTTTTTTTTCTGTACGTTTTAGTCTATAAACCTGCCGTTTGGAAAGATAGCTGTTTTCCTTTAAGCTCTGCTCTCCTGTTTAGCAATTTTTTTTTTAAATTGACTTAAGTCCTTTTTCCAAGATACCATCGAATTGACTACCTTGTGTAACCGTGATTTAACCATCCTATAGGACCTAGCCATCCGCACAGATAGATAGATGAAAGCAAACAGGCATGGCATTGACATCAAGGATAGAAAGGACAAGAAATGTATGCTTATTGACATGTTAGTACCATCAAACCACAATATACAGCCACAGATAACATGTCAAAGGCAAAGGACCTTGAAATCGAAGTTGTCAGAACGTGGGGGATGAAAACAAAATCAACACTAGTAGTCAAAGGAGCACCAAGATCAGTGAAGAAGGGACTGAACAAATACATCAACTGCATCCCAGGCAACATCAACGTTACTGAAGTCCAGACTATTGCTCTACTGAGCAAGATGGCTAAAGTTTGTCTGTCGACAATGTGAATCTTCTGTTATAGTGCACATCGGCATATTTAATGCTACTCTGAAGTTTTTGATACCATTGTCGTATATAATATTGTTTGTGGATAAGCAGATCAAAACCACATTGGTCTGCTTACCCACGACTCCAGATACCTCTATCGTTAAAAAAATTACAAAAATTATGTTTTTATTTGTTTGTTTGTTATTCATTTATCTTATTTTGCTGTAGGCGTACACGTAAAAGCACTTGTACTTGTACTATGCTGTGATCAGTATTGATTTTTGTTACAGCGCAGTCAATAAAAAGCAATTCATTCATTGCTTCATTCATTCATTCGTTATTACAATAGAATATTACAGTCAAATATGAAGGGGCAGGAAGAAGTTTTACACTCCTGGTGGATGCCCACCACAATTTGGCTTTTACCCAATGTGAGCAACACTGATGAGAATGTTCTGGATTTTGAAAAAAATTATACATGCTTTGAAGTTATTACACTACAATAGAGTGATAACATTTAAGTCTTTAAGTGCCACACTATGGACTGAGTCAACAGCTTTCCTCGGCAAATGTATTCTATGTAACTTCAGGAATGTCGGTTCTTGAATTAAAAGTCTGTGGAAAAGGAACCTGAATGAAACGCTCTTATTATGATTTAGAGCAGTTCGTTTTAAGTAGTTCGACTTTATTCGCAGTTGGAACTGAAATATGTAAAAGATACTGGAACTATAGTCGTTTTTACATGATTGTGATAGTATGGAAACAGTCACTTTTTGGATGGCATCTCATTTAAAGTGACAATCATTAGCTGGGAGAGCAGGGTTAAGTACTGATTCAGCATTCATCACTACAAAAAGGCCATATTCATATGAATCATTTAATTGGCTCGAGGTTCACATTCCTCATAAAAAGGACCATTCATCTAGAAGGGGCATTATGTGCCACTGTGGCAAATTGATCTATAAATTAAAGCTGTCACCAGTGTACCCGGTACTGAAAAAGGTAGCTGTCTAGCGTATAAATGCAAAAAAAAGAAAAGAAAAGAAAACTGCGTGTGAAGGTGTGGGGCGATGGTACACGTATGATACCATGGTATGAATGTAAGGAGCAAATGTGCATGGTAAAATTAGAGTGTATGAAGCTATCAGTGTATGAAGGTATTGGCAACCGTGCATGGTAAAATATCAGTGCACGAAGGCATGGGGAAATCATGCATGATAAAATACCAGCGTATGAAGGTATAGGCGATCGAGCACGATAAAATACCAGTGTATGAAGGTATGGGGAAATCGAACAGGTCCACAGATAAAGCCCACTGCTGGCAGATACCTGCTCTAGGAAGTGTCCGCAATAAGAGGGTATACCAGGGACGTGTTATATAACACGTCCCTGGGTATACTGTGCAGGGTATTTTGAGGGTTTAATCAAATGAAATCAATCCAATGTGGTAGGTATATTTTTGAAGTACAGAACAGCCACCAGATTGCTTACACAGAACACAGAGTGGTGGAGCATGGCATTGGCCTAGCTTTCAACACATAAGAATGACATGGGCCAAACTGTGAGTACATTACAATGACATGTGCCAAAATGTTCGTTCTCCTGAATGATACGGCCAAATCCAAACCACAATTAAATTAACTCGTCGTATTAAAATCCTGTATTATTTATGAAAATATCACAATCCTATATTACTTATTATTCACCCTGCCCTCTAACCGAGCTTTAAGACCGTAAACATTATTTCATGGATGATACATACATGGAGATGGTGGCTGTGGACTAATGGTTGTAAAACAAAATGATATGAAGCACTACATGTACATAAAAATATATTGGCTACTGAGCCAGAAAATGATCTGTGTTGGCACTTTAATAATAGCTCTCATTAACATGTGACCCAAGAGGACTCTTACTTGAATAACCTAATTATTTCGCAAGTAACTTTACAGAACCTGTTCAGTACAGTTATATCTGATGCCATTAATGACTTAAATTTAAAGACAAGATATAAGGATTGTATGAAAAAACTGCCGTAAATAAATGTTTGCGACGTTCACTAAGCACTATACACTCCGATAAAACATGAAATTTGTCCGCAAGTTTACTATCATTATACAATGTACAATGTCCATGTTACCTAATGTTTTGCTATATCGACCAATTTCAACTGGAAGTCTGTTATTGCTTTTTCTAAACTTACAGATAAAGTTTCTCCCCTTAGGTAACATATTACCAAGATATTATTTACAATAAAAATCTTGTTTGAATGGCCGGTGGCTGTAACAGACATCTGACTCTTCTAATTCAGTATAGGCCTACCATGACTGTATATAATGATTTTTGGCCTGTGCAGTAGCTATGACCCACTGACTATTCTTCTCTAACTGATCGCTCCATAAATTCGATGCACCTTAAGAATTTAGCAAATAATGCATGTAAATTACTTATGGTAATTCAACTATATGCTTTTGATAAAAATCAAATACAATTTTAAACGTTCTACATGGAAGCTTATTCTATTTGCCAGTTAACAGTTGTACCAAAAGCCAATCTTTCCTCTTTTAATCACAATGGCGATGGGGTGCCTTCTTAATTCTTCATATAGCATGCATGTGGATGTTGAAATTTTAATACTAAAGTAAATTTACAAATTTCAAGCAAAAGTCTTTCAATGATGTCATTAATACCAAATTCCCATAATTCACATCCATAAAGGGCACAGGTAAAACTATAGAAAACTGTGGCATCGAATAAGTGTAACTACACCTGTATTGATAAATTTAAATGTCTTACTTTCTTTATCAAGTGAGAAGATAGCCGTAACTGGCTGGTCGTATCGATGTTTTTAGCACTTAGCAAAAGATCCATTGGTTCGAAATAAAAACACCACATATTTGAAACTATCCTTTTTTCTAGGTTTGCTCCATTCAAAGTAAAGTTGTAATTCTCCTCCTTTACTTTTGTTTTTCCAAAAATGAATACTTATGTTTACTAGTGTTGACATGACAATTAAATCCCATTTCTGACAATAAATAGCGCACAAGAGTTGGCAATTAAATCACATTTCTGGCAATAAATAGCGAAAGCATTTATTGAATTTGGCAAACTGTGACCAGAATTTGACGATAAAGCAGTAATGTTTACATACATGAGTATAAATAATTGTACATAGTTCTCAATAGTTTTGAATACTTTTCTCCAAACTTAAGAGGATCTACATTATGATGAATGAGACGCTCCTCAGATTGCTAATATCAATGAGGATTAATGACTTCATACTGTTATAAGTTACGTTGTATCTAGTAATGGCTGGGACTCATCCGTCCGATGATAAGACTTTCATTATAAGCAATTGGATGAAACTATGCATTATCAGGACAGTGGTGTGTCCTTGCAAATAGTTGAAAGTTTTCAAAATTTCTCAGGAATTTGTGACCTCACACTGACACACTTGATTTAACACCCCTCCATGTATTACCGTGTACATTATTGCATGCTAAAAACATTTCAATATACCCGACCAGGAAATGCAGGCTTACCCGTGGTTGGTATGCAGAAATTCATCAAAATATTAATAGATGTGTACACAACTCTTCATCGAGATAAAATATTGGAATGTTTCTTGTGCATGTATTGAGCGCAATACACGCACACGAATATAAAATACTGTGACTGACAGAACTTTTTGCGAGCCTAATATCCAACCATGGAGGCATAAACTCTAGTTTATTCCTCCATGATCCAAATTAATGTAAAAATGGCTGCTACGCCTTTGCTTTATGTCAAGACCGCTCCAATGTTCTAAAAGGTGAACGTTTTGAACCTGTTTTGGGAGGGGCTGGAGGAGCCATGTACAAGACGTCCAGAACGTCATCAAAGATCCGAATGCTTAAAATTGATCTATCAACTAATGAACTTGTCTGCTGTGAACACCAGAGCTGACCTCAAGTCATTACTTGATGTTTGGAAGACCCAATGCCGAACGCACATGGGAAGTTGTTGCTTAAGGATATGTTGTATCCAGGTCTACTGTACAGATAGCATTTAGCAAAAGACAGTCTGGCTCATAGGTCTTTTACTCTGCACCATCCAACACCATGTATATGTACATACAAATCCAAGTAAAACGGCAAGGCAAATGTTTGTAACACCAGAATCTGCAAATTGACTTACTCCTGCATTAGCAAAATATTCTGAACAAAATTTCACCTACAATTGGGTAATTGAAAAAGTAGAATTGCATGTTGTTCTTTGGGCGTTTTTAGGGTTTTATTTATTTTTTCAATCAATTTTTTGCTCCTTTGACAAGTGTAATTTGCACAGATTCTTATTTACAGACTAAGAATTATGCACAAAGCGTGTATTTCGAACTCATGCTATCTTTCAAAACCAATTTATTGTAAAAGTCAGACTAGTAAAAAGCTCTAGGAATTTTGATTACATACCGGGGCAAATATTAGAGGTTAAGTCGGCAAAAACAAAGAAATTTCCAGTACTGGTTCAAATTTGTAATATATCAGAAATCAGTAAAATGTTTCCATATTTTACTCCAGTCTGCTTTGAAAACAAATTTAATTCTACCCGTTTAAGGTGGACTTAGAGGTCACAGGTAGTATGTTAAGTGTATGTGAGGTCAAAAAGGCACTTAAGTACGTAAAAACGAAGAATCCCCAGAACAAAGCCGAGGGGGTAAATCTGGAAATCACTCTGGAATGTGTCAAACTGCCAGGTAACCTGACAGGGCCCCGGCTCCTGAATTAAATAAACAGCATTGTCTGCAGAGATCTATGTGAATAATCCATGTACTTCAGTGCACAGCCCAAACAGTCCCATTTGCCAAACGCCATGAGTCTTCCACATGCATCTTTCAAGCTTTTCCAAACGGTCAAGAACCTGTGCATTTCAGGGCATTGGAGTCGCCTTGAAACGGGCATGTGATGGTGCGAAGGCTTTGGAACAACGAAGCGGCCTTTAAGCAAGTCTAGATTCACTAAGGATTCCCAAACGCATAGTTGGTTTTGGGTTTTGACTCACGATTCAACCCCTTCAGAATTAAAAAAAAAACTGTCCTAATTTCATTTTACTGTTTCTTTTGTTTTACTCTGGAGGCTAGCATCTCGGAGTTTGTTGTTTAGGTTTAAGCTAAGTTTCAATTTGAAGCACTTCATCTCAAAATGTCGACGTCCGATTTTGATGACGATCAAAACGTGTTTTTGTGGAGACTAAGTTTTTTACATATCCATTGTACTGGTAATATTGAAGGGTAAATGAAAACAGACGGCCATAAAGATACCTAAAATGGTTTAAGTTATTGAAACAGGCACTATGGGGCCAGATGACGATTTTCTTGTTACACAAGAATACATTTGGCATTATTTTCATAAGTTAAAGGTCAATCGTCATGAAGCTTGACAGATAGTGAGATTACATATAAACCACCTGATCTTTATTTTACCTTAAAGACCATAACATAGTTTTAAACAGATAACTATGTCAGTTTTCTCCCTTATATATAGATACTCAAAATGTACATTTTAAATGAAAACAGTGAAGTGTGAGGCTTATCATGAAAAGAATTAATTGGAATATATAACAGAAAGTTAAGTCATCTAGAAAATTCCGGGTAGAAAAATGAAATTTTGTCATAATATCAGAAAAGTTTCGAATGGCTTCATTAAAATATGTCCACCGTCTGATGCACCTAAAAGAATAGATTTTTTTTCAATCTTAGTGAAATTATATCAATTTGAAATCACAGCCTCGTCTACGAATTTTCAATCAAAATTGTCCACCAACAATGGGTTCATGGAATAAATTTTTAAATTGACGAAATTTCTTTGAAACCCATGATTTTGGATGTTCTTTATTTTCAATTTATCTACAACATTAGCATAATCTTTGTGTTTCACCAATTTTATATTCAGATGTATATCCGTAATGTACAAATGGAATAAACAGTTGCAAAATACACCTTGTACATTTTTTTTCATTCGTGGCCTTATTTCGAAAATATTTTCTTTTTTAAAATGTTCTACGCCAAATGTTACACAAGTTTTTCTCTTTACCTTTTGCGATTCTTGTTATGATGTATTAAAAAGAGGAAAAAGGCAAAAATGACCTAGCGTGACCACTAAAGGTCATTTCAAAGGTCAAGGTGATTGAACATGTCCTTTTTTCTACTGCCTTGATCTATCAACATGCCCAGTTTCATTATATAGAGATTTTCCTACCATAGGTATCCAGCATATCACCCACGTATGGCTATTTTAGTGTCCATTCATAGCTTCATCGGTCCAAGTGTAAAGGTATTTTTTGCCACAGAGCAATATATCTTGAAATATAAAACAAATCAGTGTTGATGGACCCTGTGTGGTTTCTGGAGGCTCAAACTAAATTTTCTCCCGTGTTTGACACTGCTGAACTTCAGAAGTACCTTGCCTGATTGCAAAGGTGCATTATTAACAACTTAAAAATCCTTTTTAAAGACACTATATTAATTCCATATGAACCATCCCTGCTTATCAGCAATTAATAGTGATTGGAGGTTTTAAGTTTGCTTAGGCCTGGGGTTTTGTATGTTTTGTTTGTTTGTTTTACTTGTTTTTTCGTTTTCCTCTTTTGTTTATTATTGTTCTTCTCTGTGTTTTTAGGTTTTGGCGTTTAAAAACCTTTGCCTCGCTTTTCTGTTCTTTTTGTGGACAAATAGTAAGGGAACGACAGATCAAGTTGGCACATATTAGTACAAATCACTGATTTAAAATTACATAATGGCTTCTGCAACAGTTTATAATTACATAACTTAAAACTTCTTTTTAAAGACAATACTATTAGTTTCACATGAACAATTGCTCTTTGGGGCCACAGAGAAAGACTACAAAACTACTTATCAGCAACAAATTGTGATTGGAGGTTTTCAGTTTATTTAAGGCTGGGTTTTGTGTATGTTTTGTTTGTTAATTTGTTTTTCTTTCCTCTTTTATCTATTTTGTTTTGGCTTTTCTGTGTTTTTAGCTTTTTTTTTTAATTTTGCTTGCTTTTCTGTTCTTTTTATGGACAGGGAGTTAGGAGACGACCGATAAAGTTGGCAAATGCAAGTACAAATCACTGATATATTGAATTCTGTAACAACTCTGCCATAACAGGTGTTTCAAGCTGTTCAACGACTTTTGCTTAACTTGTACTATTTTGTCAAAGGGATATTTATAAGAACAGGTATAATTATACAAATTATACACATAACCTTTTCTTTATGTTTTTATTTTTAATGTAACATTTTATTGTTGCCTGTACTTTTTAGCGAGGTTTATTAGTCTACTACAAAGCTCTGACAGCCTCCGTTAATAAAACTATGTCCATTTTATCACTATTTTTCAGGTCACATCCGCGGTGTCATTACACTCTCAAGCACTCACGCGCGAGACTCCTGGCGTTTTCTCCCCTTTTGCCAACACAATGGGCTGCCCATGTACCCATGATCATTGGGTCTAAATTAGCAATTGTTTAACCTTCACATGGAATAGAATGCAGACCGGAAAAATATAAGGGATTAAATATGTAACCTAGTTGCTGAATCGTTTCAAAGTTTCTTCCGTGTATGCGGTATTGCTTTGTTGTAATTGTTCGAGAAATCAATGTACCAGTAGGTGGAAAGGGTTTAAGATATCATCATACATTGTCACATGGGGTTTTGTTACCAATGAATACACAAAACAAACCTATGTACCAGGTTTATAACAGGTACGTCGTAAAGGCATGAGCCAAGTTTATTGTTTATGCTTTGACTCTTTCAATGCCAAGTTTTGACCGAGTCAAAAGTTTTCATCAGCAGGCCCGGCGCATTTGGCCAAAGCGGTTGACCTAGACCGTTCTTATCGTCTCCACGACCGTAGGCAAACGGGCACATAAGGTTGCCTCACAAAGAATATGAATTTAGTATAGTTACGCGAATTCAGATTACACAGACTCTTGCCAAAATTTCAATGCAAAGCTTTACCTTCCCCGATAACATGAGAACAGAGTTGGCAGCTTTTCTTTACGCAACTGAGTACCCCTCCCAAAGGGGCATACTAGTCTAATATGGCTCATCCTCAAATATCATTAAAAATGTATTGTATATTCCAGATTCTTGACGTACTGTAAAGTGCCATGCTTTTTCATGTTGGACGATCCTTTAAATCTTTCTTGAACCTTCCATATTTCCTCATAAGTGAACTTACTTTTTGTAATCCAAGCCATCAACCTTTCACATCTGCTTGCGATAGACTGTACAGCTGCGAAATGTAAAGTCGACGCAAAATGTAAGGAAAATTTCTACTGCCGCAACTTTAAAAGAAATCAATGTGTTTGACGCAAAATTAAAGACATCCAAAATAAAAATGAGCTTGAAATGCATACATAGATACATACAAACATACATACATGCATACATACATACATACATACATACATACATACATACATACATACATATGTCTCAATTGTAATCCAAATCAATTTTCAAAAAACCATACCAGTGGTAGCTATAGCTTTGAATCTGCCATTTTTAAGGTAACGCTGCATATGAAGTCAGCAAATAGTACAGAAAAACATGATCCATATTCATTAATTCCAAACCCAACAATGACAGCAAAGAGATTCCAGACTTGCCAAAGCATCAACATTTCTTTTCTAATACCAATTTGAAGAAACGAATTTCACTCCTGACTTGAGACAGGCAGTCACCCATAAAAGGCAACTGGTGGTTTTAAACTGGTTCTCTCAACCTTAGAAATATTCATCATTAACTGCAGACACTAGTTCATTTCCAAAATGTATAGGCCCAACCACCAAAAACACCAATCTCATTACTTCTGCCAAAAATAAAAAGGGACCTGTTAGGCCTATCACCTTTTAGTTCTTCGGACTTGTCAGTCACTTCAGTTTACAGCAAAAGAGTAAAGTAGGCCTACATCGTTTTTGTGATATTTATGAATCTGGAACATTACAAGCAGAAATTGTTATTTATAGCCTCGGTGATCACGGAGGACGTAGGCTGTCTTTGGGTAGACAATAAATGCCGCGTGTACTTCTCCAAAATGACAACTTGTAGGTAATATATCGTTCTACATTTAGACATGGATTAATGTTGTCCCTAACATATCATATAGGTGTTAGGGCTAGAATTATGAAGTAAGTATTTATTTTAATTTTTTCTGGTCATTCCGTTGGTTTGGTAAGTGCACATGTACCTGATATTAAACCAGACAGTTAGTGAGAGATGATGTTTATGTCAGTGACTCTTTGATTAATGATGGTTTCGGCAGTGATAACGATATTTCACTCGGTCAGTGTATTATGATTGACTCAATGTGTTTTCATAAGCGAATCGGAGTCAGAGTCAGAATTCATTTGTTTCACAGACAATACAGGTGAAATAAACGTTACAAACAGTATGTAATAAGTTAGCACATACATGTTTCAAGCTATTTTTTGTGGGAATGTTACCTAAACTGTCAATGACCCGAGTTAAGGACAGCTTGTCCGCTAACACTGGGGCCACTTTAGGAGAGACAATTCATAAAATATTTGTACTGCGAATGAATTCCTTGATTTTATGCATAAAAAAATATTAAGAAAGGCGACTAGAAGATATACACAGGCTATTGGATTTAAATTAGTACACATATTATTAAGCATAAATATTCAGCTAGTACACACATAACAATTTTGTATACTGCACACATCTTGGTATTGGGGCAGAGAATGAGATTCAGTATAACTATATAAGCCATAAATGAGGATGTATACAAATTTCCCGGTGATACAAAAATGGAAGGTAACTTATTAGCGAAGGAATACGATACCGAGTATGATATTCAGAAGTAATCACTCGCATGGCTTTGAATAAAATATAAAGGGTGTAGATGGAGTAATCGCATAAAGTATTTACTCTCGTTATTATGTACATATGACAGTATGGAATGGCTATAATCAACTTGTGTGATGGTTGAAAGCCATAGAAAGTGTGCGTTTACTGACTCAAAAATAAAACCCAACCCATAATAGCCTATCGGACACATCTACTCCAAAAGCAAACTTTTCTGCAGTTTCTAGAAATTGAATTACAGAATTTACGGAAATGATTCTTAATTGCAGTCAAACACAATGTTACTTCTTTGGATAATTCTTTTGTTATACATTTTGAAGCACCAGCTATGAATTTAGATTTAAATGGGTTTTGATGTAATTAGGGTATCCGGAATAAAAGTGGAATAGAGGAGTCCTCCTTAGAAATTTTGATATTTAAAGTCCTTTTTATCACATCGTTATATGTATCTATCAAATTATGAATGGATTGTGTGCGTAGTTTATGTACATCATTTCCTCTCATGTCTGAAATATTGTCTATACCAAGTTAATTTTTCAAAACATCTAGATAATATTTTCTGCAGTTTTTTTCAAAATTGTTACCTGACTTTTCAATGTTAGTGCTTACAAATCTGTCATGGAGTTAATTGATTGTTTTTGAAACTTAAGGCTGCTTTAAATTGATCGTACTGAAATTCTAAATGTGGGCAACATTTGGTTAGGGTGATACTGTAGAATTGGGTACTAGTATGTAAACAGGGCCCTCTGCCCTGTACATGGTGCACAACCTTTAGCTCTGCACAGAATGGAACAACATCCAGGAGCCCCTTTCCTAATAGGTGAGAACTATATTTCTTTTACTATTGATATCTTGAACAAGATAGATATTAGTAAAAGTATTGGAAACATTTGGAGATAGTAAAAGTGTTGGGAAGTATTGACAATTATTGGAAAATTACCAGTGTTGGAAACTGTTGGAACAGTAAAAGTATTGGAAACTGTTGGAGATGTTAAAGGTTTTGGAATAGTACCAGTGTGTGAAACTGTTGGAGATAGATAGTATTGGAAACTACTGAAACAGTGAAAAGTATTGGGAATTGTTGGAGCAGTATATGTGTTGGAAACTGTTAGAGATTGTATTTGAAACTATTGAAACAGTGAAAGTATTGGAAGCTATTGGAAACTCTAATAATAAGGCAGACTATTGGTCAGAGACAGTAAAAGTATTGGAGACTGTTGAAAATCGAAAAGAAAAAGGGGTAAGGGTTACGACCCATGCACCACAAACAGGTTATGCTGCAGATTTGCTGGAAGCTGTCAACTCTGAAGAATTCTTAACTTCATCGAAGTTGAAGATATACTGCCCAGTGTTGATGTGGAAGGTTTGCTGAGTGCGATGCATTAAAGTTTTTATATATAGGTTGAGAAGCCCCACCCGACTGAAGTACTGTAAATAAATATTGAATGCCGTGTATTGGCGTATGGTATTGATCCAGTTAACACTGGTTGACGTAATGTTAGATAAAGCCAATAGGGCACTGACTAATGTGCAGTTTGCGGTACAGCTTGACATTTAGGCCAGGCCAGTTGCTGTGTGAATGTTATTGACTAATGTGCAGTGTGCGGTACAGCTTGACATCCAGGCCAGGCCAGTTGCTGTGTGAATGTTATTGACTAATGTGCAGTTTGCGGTACAGCTTGACATCCAGGCCGGGCAAGTTGCTGCATGGAGACTCCAGCTGCTGTTTGAAAACTCCAGGTGTTGCGTGAAGACTCCAGTTGCTGCATGAAGACTGCACTCCCTATGTGAAGGTCTCAGCTGCACTGTGAAGACTCAAATGACTATTTGAAGATCTAAGCTGCAATATATACATGTTTTTGTATATATATATATATATATATATATATATATATATATATATATATATATATATATATATATATATATATATATATATATATATATATATATATATATATGAAATACTAAATTTCTGGCTTTTCCATAGCTGAAAAAAGCCGCACCAGGCTTCGAGAATTGCATTTCCTTTTTTCAAGTGTATCTATCATGAAATGTTCAAAATTCGCATCCTTACAGATATGTGAAATCCAGCCAACTAGTGTTTGTTTACAACTAAATATATGATTGCTAGCAGAAGTCTGGGCCCAGTGCGCCATAGGTGAAAAACAAAGTACCCTGTTGAAAATTCAGAGTGAAATGTTCAGAGTGCCGGTATAATTGAAATAAGTATAGTGCCGCTAGCATTGAGACATGATAACTCGCTGAATAATGTAACGCCCATATTATTTTCCACATTGAAAACAGTGAAAGAATACAAGCTATTTTTAGACACTAAAGACACAGGTAAACTATGTTTTGAGTGTCCGTATTATTGTGGATTTCGAAGGAAACAGCTAAAATATCAAGATTGTCAATATCATTATGACATTGAAAAACAGCCGAAATATTGATGACTTGATGAAAAACCTGTAGATCATTATCACCATAAGGTTAAGTAGAAGGGTCTAATATTCCCAGACAATGCTTTATTTCTTTGCTTGAGTGGAACAATATCTTTCCAGTTACAAAACCAATAAGGTGCAATATCCCAGAACAAAATGCAAAACAAATGGGTCCTGGATTCTTCATTGAAAGATTAGTGTCCGTGAAAGTTAAAGATGTTTAGAGGCTCTTAAGGAAATTTTCAACAACTGTATTTGATTGTGTAGTTTTTTTTCTTTAAGATTCAATATTTAAATCAATTTATTCCACATAGAAATTATACATACTTACTACTGACAAAAGTTACAGCGTAATTTAAAGTACAAGGCAAGAATTTGAGATAAATTAATATGTCAGAATGACCCCGATGAAGGAACTGTACAATCCGCTATCATTGGGGTCGTTTTAAGATAGTTCGAACCGAGAGTACACCATCACTTCACGGTATAAAAGTTCAAAATACAGAGAGTACAATCAGAAGTAAGACAAAATGTTAGTAACATATGTTTTAACAATCTTATTGATAAATTATTCGTATGTTCATTGTTTGTTGGTATATGTTATTTCCTTGAATAGGATTAGAAAAATAGCCAGAGGTGAATACAAATTATTCTCCCCGTGTAAATACGTAGATTGTACACGGAATGACATAAAGGAAAATTTCATTTAAATAGAATTGACTGCAAACACAATCGTACATAACATGAAGATTTCTCCAAAAATAGAACAAGGTTGAGAATGCCATAGTATTGGAGAACGAGATACACAGGACAGAAAATACATAAAAGCACAGTAGGCCCTTATCCATTCAGGAACAATCTACCACGGGTGGCTGCTGAAAGGGAACTGCTGATCCAACTGAGTACGTGAGGTATACTGTTGGGCGTTGCCAAAGCACAACGGCGGCGTGTATACATAACCCCTGTTGATCCACCTTGCGCCCAGGAGCTCAGTGTTCATGCCCCCATCTCGTCCCACCTGTCACTGACCACCACCTGTAGGTTGCAAACTTTTGACATATTTAAGTACATATATATAGTCACACTTGCTACACAATTGGTAGTTACAATCTTGCTCTAAAAAGTGTCATCCCCCCTTAAAAACCTTTTAAACCCAAATACCTTCAATAGGTACTGACCTTATGCCTCCATGAAAGGACAATTACTGGCGAATGAGGCAGATGAGGAAGTCTCACGTACGCTAATTTTTCGAAAGAAATACCTGTATTACCGCTTGAAAGAGAGATTTAGATCCCCTTGTCCATAGGTGTTGCAGCATACAATGTATTGTAGTTTCGGCCCGAAAGCCATAAAAACAAGCCAGAGAGTCACGAAGGTTACGAAAATATAAAAATGAGCGTTGAAATCTACTTTGGGACAATTTAGCCAAATATTGAGTTTCCGGAATCCGTGCCATAGATGGGCGAATGTGGCGGGAATATTACTTTAACTAATGCTTTAAAAGTATTTAGAGATGGGGAGTTCCTTGCGTGTAATGGAAGTGTACTCTACATGCGAGTTTAATTTACACAAGTGTACTTACGTGCGATCATTCATGTTTCACTGCGGGTAATTCGCCCTTTTGCAACGGGTAATTCACCCTGTCAGCGTTATTTAATGGACTTAGATCTCGAAGGTATTGGAGACAGGTGCCCGTTATAGTTTTATATTATACAAAACGAGCTTGATATAATTGGCTTCAGCTTCCAGACTCGACTGGCCCAAACAGTTCTATATTTTGGTTTGGATAGATATTTTCATCGCACCAGATACATACGTGGGAACTTTGTATTGTACAGACTCTGTTTCTTACACATCAGACAGCAGGTATGGAGTACAGGTGCACTATATTTCAAAATATGGCAAGTAAATAACACACACACACACACATATATATATATATATATATATATATATATATATATATATATATATATATATATATATATATATATATATATATATATATATATATATATATCCTATCCGATGCACTGCAGGGAAATCATGGAGGAAAATATATTGCAAATCCAGGCGTAATGATGTTTTGTCGCAGATATAATTAATTTGACCGCCCCATGATAGGTTTGAAGAGAGGATTACACCATGATGTTTGTGCTCACCAACCCGTTTTACAGGTTCGTTTAAAAATATTAACGGATTATGAGCCCTTTTTTTGGTTTCTTTTGGGGTGGTGGTGGTGGTGGTGGTGATTTTTTTTTTTTTTTTTTTTTTGACAGATATAACAATTTCTTCTGTTTTACCGGGATTAAAATCAGCCTTCCATTTCTTTCCCCATTGTTCTACAGCAGACAACTTTCCTTCAGGCTGATTTTTTTTTCAGGTGTGTACAACATTTCGTGTAAGCACATGCCATCAGCAAAAAGATTAGCTTTACACGATAAATTTGACACTAAATCGTTTAGTAGTTTCAATATTGCTTCAGTGTGAGCCAAAAATTGGGAGAACAAATGAGACGGTTGGATTGTTTGTGAAGCAAGATAATGCAATGACACGAAAAACCCACAAAAGTAAAGAATAATTACCATGAGGTAAAAAGAGGGAATTATAAACAAGCATAAGTTGCTTCCAGAGGAAAACAAAATGTAGCACCATTAATGTACTGATAAATTTTGACAGTTTAGGGAAACATTACTTGCATGGCTATTCCAATTGCGATTCTCATAAAGCCCAATTCTAAGGAATCAAAGACGTTTGTTCCGTCCAAACCTATTTTGGCAATTTGCAGATTTATTTCCAAATTTATTTTTCGCTGTGGAAAATGAAATAACATGAATGTAGCCTTAGAAACATTAAAGGATAATTTAGTCGCCAAAAGCCAGTCATATTTAGTTCATGGTTTACAAGATCAGAAGTACTAGTGGTCTCTATTTTTTTTTTTTTTTTTTTTTTTCGTTTTCATTATCATTAGCGTTAAAGACCCGCATTTCGTAAGACAGGTTTTGTGAGGCCATCTTAAGACATTTGCGTAAAAACAAATGAGGGTGGTCCAGGAATTAATCTTTGTGGTACGTACGTATGAGTCGGATGTGGTTTGTAGCAGATTTCATTGTATTGGACATATTGCAGTGTATCAATTTAAAGCTTTGTCATTGATTTCGTAACACTTTGACACGTAAAAAAAGAATCCAATGGTCTAACGTGTGGAAGGCCTTAGATAAATGTACCCAAACACTCACAGGTATTTCACAGGAGTCAACAAATTTGTAAATTCAGTCGATAAAGCGACAGCATCTGTTTAATGAGTTTTTCAAAAAACATGTGGACTTCCATTAAATGTACTGCTCGAGGAGAAGAATGGATAGAATTTTTTAGAAGGCAGAGAGAAGACATATTGGTCCATATATATATATATGCATTGCATAGGGTTTGTTTATTGTGGCGATATCATAGGCAGGCGGCACAGTGAATAAAAAATGTTGAAGCGGTTGAGATTATAGCTAGAAAAATGTGGAAGGTGAGCAAATAGTACAGAAACACATGAAGTTGGTTTTGGCAGCTCATATAGGATCAATAATTGTGTAGAAGGTATTTAAACCTTCTGTGATTTAACTTTTGTAGCATTGTTTGTGTTATTAATTTTGACCCAACAGGGAACTTTAATTCATTAACGTTTTACTTAAAATACATGATTGATTGTCTACACCCTACGTTTCCTCAGTATCACCTCTGAATCGGCAAACTGCCTCTGGTTGAAGGTTTGTTGTAGTTCTCTTGATGTTTTGATCAAGACTTTTGTAATACACTTTGACTCAAAGCATATAATTTGGAGTTCAGTTGACGGGTATGGTACTATGAAGTATCTTAATCAGTGTGCCTTTATTGTTTGTAAAGATTTTCTCGGAACTTAATCAATCTTAGTATAAGTTTTGTTATCCAACACTACTGTTTGTTAAATCTAACCGCGTTGATTTATTTATTTTTATTTATTTCTTATTTTACCGGGGTTACTGGCTCAGTGCCGCAGCTCTGATCTCCCGCCTGGCCCTGGATGATACAATTGGTTGTTGAAAACATGAGGCAGGATGAACATATAAATTACTTAATAATACACAAATTATTAAAACAAGATAAAATATAACTCTCAATAAAAATGAAAGATACGTCGAAACACAAGTGGGGGACAGAGTCCAAAATAAGCAGGATAATACAAACAAAATTAGAGCATACATATAGTTGTGGGAGGGTAGCACCACGATTTAAATAAATTTATATTTGGAGCACTCCTTAACCGGTAAGGGAGGGCGTTCCATTTAGTGGCGCCCCTGTAGGATATCCTGCTCTTGCCGACATTGAGCTTACACCGGGGAACAAAGAGGGCATTGGTTGATGTGGACCTAGTTACACGAAGATTTACCTCAGAGCTATCTATAAATTTGGAAGAAATATAGCCTGGGAGTAGGTTGTTTACTGCTTTGAACATAAAAAACATCAGTATGAAAATCTCGCCCTTTTTGGAGGGTAAGGGTTTTAGTGGTATAATGCAGATCCGAAACATGTGTACGTCTATGAGATTTTGTAACAATCCGGAGGGCACGATTTTGTAAAATTTGGAGTTTCTGCTTTAGGCGGCAAGAGCAGGAGTCCCATACTGTATCACAATAATCAAAATATGGTAGTATTAATGACTTATATAACATCAGACTAGTCTTGGCAGATAGGAACTTCCTTGTCCTTCCCAGAGCAGATAACCGGCAAATTACCTTTTTACAAATATAATCAATGTGCGCTGAGAAGGACAAAGAAGAGTCAAGCAATACACCCAAATATTTAAAAGTTGACACTTGCTCGATGATATCACCGTCGCAATGTATGTTGAGTGGGGGTACCTTTTTGAGCCGCTGAGGAGTGCCGAAAGTCATGACTTTGGTTTTCTTTGTATTTAAAATTAGCTTATTTGCCTTGAACCAGTAGGATACGTTTTGCATCTCAGCATTAAGTGTATCTTCAATATGAGATGCATCTCTGTCAGCAAAATAAAGTGCTGTATCGTCAGCATAAAGAAAAATATCACAATGCATAACTGTATCCGGCAGGTCATTGATATATAATATAAATAGCAGCGGACCTATAATAGAACCTTGAGGAACACCACAGATGATAGTATCAGGTTCCGATAAAGCATCATTAATAAGGGTCCGCTGCTGTCTATCTGTTAAATATGAAGAGAACCACTTTAGTTCAAGACCTCCGACACCGTAGCTCTCCATCTTCTCGATTAGAATTTGGTGGTCCATAGTGTCGAAGGCCTTCTTCAGGTCCAAGAATAAGATTCCACAGCACTTACCACCATCAATGTCCCGCTGCATAGTATCTATAAGATGCAACAGGGCAGTGCTGGTGGAATGCTGTTTTCGAAAGCCTGATTGGTGGGAAGACAGTAAGTCATGCTCGGTCAGAAAAAGATAAAGTTGGTCATGAACAGTTCTCTCTAGAATCTTCAACGTGACCGGCAAAACAGAAATAGGTCTATAATTGTTGACATCAGATTTTGTGCCATCTTTATAAATTGGCGTAATACGTGCTGTCTTCCAATCTTCCGGTACATTCCCCACATAGAAAGAGAGGTTAAAGATATGTGCGAGAGGAACAGAGAATGTAGCAGCACCCGTCTTTAGGAGACGTGTACTAAGAGTATAAAGACCAGTGGCCTTGCCATTTGAAAGTTTAGAAAACTGAGAAGAAACAAATTGAGGGGAGACCGGGGAGAATTGGAAGACAGCAGTAGTTTTCTTAGGTATCGTTTGGCGACCAGCAATAGGGATCTTTTAGCTAAGGAGTCACCTATGTTGGCAAAAAAGTTGTAAAATATAGTTGCCATGTCTTTTGGGTCTGAGACCTCGTGATCGCCATCAATGAGTTTTGAGGGTCCTATGGAGGCAGTGGTGGGAAAGATTTTCTTAATGGCCTTCCACATGTCTTTCGGATTCTTGTGATTTAACTCAATGGAATTATTCACAAAGTCTTTTTTTAACTGAGAAGCAAGGTTGTTGGTTTTATTTCTAAATTTCTTAAATTTGGCCCAGTCTGATGGCGATCCTGAGGTCTCAGCTTTTACTTTGAGGTAGTCGCGGTCGTTGTTGAATGATCTGAGTTCATCGGTAACCCAGGGTGGCTCATTATCTCGAATTTTGATGTTAACAAATGGTGCATGAGAGTCACAAATAGGTACAAAAAATATGTTTGAAGCTATCCCAAGCAGAGGAGGGATCCGATGCATTCATGACGTTACTCCAGTCGGCCTTTTCTAAATCTGAAACAAAGTTAAGAGGATTGAAGTTCTTGTAAGACCGTGCTCTAGTAATTTTGATATTACCTTTAGGCCTATTACCTTTTCTCGACATAACAATTAAACTATGATCGCTGAGGCCACAATGAATTACCCCTGAACTCAGAGCCATTTCAGGTCGATTTGTATATATATGATCAATGACTGAGGATGAGTGTTGCGTCATAATAAGTAGATGCTTTGCTTTTGTGCTGCTTCTAGTATTTCCAATGTCATCGTGATTTAAACTTAGATTACGCAAAAGGGCAGGATGAAGCGTTCCTAAATGAAATTTGGAATTGACAACCTATTTTGGTCTCAACATTAACGAATTGTGGTGGACTTTGACGATCTAACCTTTTGTCTAAAAATGTAAAATAAGGTGGACGGTCGGATAGGTCCGTATAGATTATGTTAGATAGTCATGTCCTTTTACTATAGGAGAAGTAACAAAAATTATTATCAGTGAAGCTTGCTTTTCTCTCTGCGAGTCTTGTCAGTAACGTTAACTTAGGTACATGACCATTGCTTAGCATCATTGGCCTTCGAATTCCTTCTTATGCCATTGAAGTGTTTTTAAAGTCCCTGAATGATACATCAAGGACTATAAGGTAGCAGTGTAGGATTTTTATCGACTTGTCGACCAGATGGAATGTAGTAACTTATGCGAGGGTCCCTGAATAACATACACAGCTCGTGCTCGGAAATACCATATGGTAACCGAAGTGAATCAGTAATATTCACAAAATGGAATTGTGAACAATCAAAACTCTGCATATATACAAGCACAAAAAGTACAGTATATACCATAAAACATGTTCCACGAGGTCTTTAACAAACACACGCCACATCAGTGTGTCACAAGTCAAAAAAGGAACGGTCTCATTTAGCACTTTAATTGCGTAGTTTGCCAATTAAAAAAACGACCACCAACACCCCCTATACTTATTTGAACAAAATGTTTCATACAATGACAAGCTCAGCTGTATACTTGTAATAAGTATTCAAATGTGAACATGCGAAATGTCAAAATTAATCAGCATTTAAGGTTCATACAACCGATAATAAACACGAACAAAAATGTTGTTTTAACCTCCATCGGCAAAATATGGCTGTAAATAGACGTGTGAGTCAATTGCTAATTGTATAATTGTAAATAAGATGTATTTGTTGGTTTCAGGCTTGGGGTGCAGGTGGTAAGACGGTGTATAATGCTGCATTGATTTTGGCTTAACAAAAGTGCGAGAATAAAATATAATGTTGACGTTCTTCATGACATAAATATGTTTAACATTGCTTAGTAAATGATGGTACCATATAAACGAGAGTTAATGAGGCGCCCATCATAATATGTCATCGCCGAAAGTTGAACAAAATTCAAGTCCTTGAGTGCAATAGGTGTATTGTGCAGACATGAAAGACTGTTCTGCGGCATTTAACCTGATAAAGTCCAAAAAAGTAAATCACAATTACCATGCTATCTTATGAATTACTTTCATATGCAATTTTCGTTCTGACTTTTTGCCTGCATTATTTCGATAATGTTTTTAATGTTTCTGACGCTCAACTCTTGCTTCTTTTCATCATCGTCGTCGCCATCACCATTATCATCACATTCATCATCTACATCACTATTATTGTGACCGAAAAATTCGGGTACTTTTACATGTCTTATTTTGTTTTCATCGCAGTTGTGATCTCAGTTGCCCCATTTAAATACCTGCTATGTATTTTTTAGACGCTTTCAATAATATGTGCTTCATCGTTTTACGTTTTTGACTGTACCTGGCCTTAAATGTATTCATGGCAAATGTCTTTCGTAGCGTTTCTTAAGTTTCTTGCTAATTTTATTGGATACATCTGGCATGTCATTTTATACCTGGCCGGCATAGGTAGCCTTTAGCTGATGTTCAATGTACCGAACCCGACATAAAACTATATCTGTGTCTTTGCCACTGCACTTATTACAGTACGGCTTTCCTTTCCCTCAAATATGAACATCGCAAAATGTGGAAATGATGAGCATGTGAAGTTGATACAACCGATCAAAATTAATATTGACAAAAATGTCATCTTAACCGTATCGGTCATATTTTGCTGCGAACAAACGTGTGAATTGATCATTCTACGTATAATTGTAAATAAATGTATTTGTTCTTTTCGGGCTTGAGATGCAGATGGTTAAAGACTGTAGAACTCTGCATTGTCGTGGTTCAATAAAAGTACAAGAATATTGCAATGTTTACGTATTTCATCAGATAACTATTTGTTACATTGCTCGGTAAATGCTGGTACAATATAAATAAGAATTGATGAGGCGTACATCACAATATATCGTCACCGAGATTTGAACAAACTAAAAGGTAGGGCCTTGAGTACAATATTTGATACTTTGGATACAAAAGACTGCGTTGGTGATTTTAGAATGAAAAAATCCGAATTGGTGGGTTGCAATTGGCATGATACTACACTGTTTATTGAAAGGCTTTCAAAGTAAAGATCGAAACGTTTTATAAATTACATGTAGATTAAAACACAGGTGATGTAGAAATACAGATGAGCGATTGGCATGAAGTAAAAATGGAAGCTTTAAATAAAGGTAAGGGAGACAGTTCTATTAAATACATCAACAACGGCTTGAACACAAACAAACTTGTTGTGTGCAGCCCATTGTATGACTATATGGGGAAGTTGGCCACATCCCGGATTGGTATAAGAAATATAGGGTTAAAGGGTGCAGCGTAGATTTGTTTCGGCTCAAAGAAAGAACCAGAATCAAACATATTGTTTTAGCTATTTCATCAAATATATTTGCTTCTCTATGATGATAAATAACGGTGTTTCAGAATAAAAGAAGTAACAAGATGTAAATGATAGTAAATTACACACATCGCGGTAAGTCGCTAAGTTTAAACTCAATAACAATGAGCCGTGTTCAAATACGAAAAGCGCAAGGCAAAGTACAATAACGTGCATCTGACGTCACAAAAGTGTAGAATACATAGTGAGCTAAACTTACTTACAAAAATTTCAAGAGAATGAATCTATAGTACACATGTTACAGTTTGAACAGCTAATTACCAGAAAAAAAATTTGTATCGATTCAACGAAAATGCACCTCGATGGTTTCTTTCATAGCTTTGGGGTACATCTTGTTACGTCGAGGTGTGTGAAGTTGACGATATTGATACGTTTTGGGGTATTAACAGTAGTTTCATATCCGATGGTACGCTCTTTTTACTGCAATGAACACTTAAACGTTTTTTCCTCTCCTCAAGACCAACAGATTCCACATATATTGGTACATCACCTTGCTGGTTGTGCCCAAGATATCCAGCCATTCCCCTTGCAGCATCATGGATAAACAAGTGATCCTTCGCTTATTCCAGGCGTGCTTGTATCGTTTCCCTCACTTTTTTCCTGTTTGATCCTTTGCCCTGATATGATTACAGACAACTGGCGGTCATGGACATCTTTGTCTAACAGTTTTATGACCAAAGAGTACTTGCAGTCACAAATATCTTTGTGCATCAGTTTTATGACCAGGGACCACTTTTGATCAGGGACATTGAGAGACACTTCCAATGAGAGACCACCTGTAGTGACAGTCCAGAAATTGGTCATACCCAGGTGTGGTCTTTCAAGACGGCTTTCACTGCACTTGGATGTGTTTACAGTCCACATGTTGTGCTGACTCAGTGACTTTTATTCGATGTGTATTTGTGCCTTTTCACAGCTCTTCTCCTGCCAGTGCAAAAGGCAACACTGAACAGCCAGGTAACTCCCCCACTATTGATCATGCCGCCATGGATACAGAATCTCTGGTCTCTGATACACCAGGCACCCTACCCAGCCAACCAAAACGTGAAAGGTAGGCCACCTTTCAACACTAATTAACAGGGATGAGCCGGATTTGTGTTTCCTAAATTTCCTGGAATTCCTGGATTTTTGGTTTAATTTCTTGATAGAACTACTACTAAATTTTATTGCATCAAAGTGCAAAAATTGTGTTTTTTCATTGAGGGCCAGCCATACATTGTATGACAATTCAGATAACGTTTCTTAAAGTAAGCTAATGTTTGAACTTTTAGTAGTTAAGTAGCATATTCATTAAAAGGGAAAACTATGTGATTATACGAGTCTTAACATTCTGTATACATGTGCAAGTATTTGTAGAAATGTTAAGGAAACAAAGATAAACAAACAAACAAACAAACAACAAGGTAAAGGTAGCTTACATTTTTTTCGAAATTTGTACAAAAATTGAATTCATTTCATTTTGTCAGACGCCCGAGTTCTATTTATGGGTGCAGAGCTAAATTTGGTCCGTGGTTTGACAGAGTACAGAGTCTTACCGTTATAATGAAAACGGGTATACAATGACATGGAAAGAGTGTAAAGAAACAAATGTACTAAACATCTCTTAAGTCTATAATATATTGGCTGATCAGGATCGAAATAAACATGAGCTACTTGGCAGCATTTTTAGTAGGAATACCAAGAGTATATTCCAGGCGGCAGAGACAACTGAAGTGGACAAAGACCAAGCAAAGACACAACAAAGTTAAGCAGAAACACTCTTCAATGTCCACAAGAAAATGCAAATAACACTCCAGATCCTGTAAATGACAAGAGCTCAGATGCTGAAAGGTGAGTTACTAAGAAAAGGATCAAATATAAAAAATGTTCTGTGTATTCAGCACATTATATAACCTATTCCAGGTGCTTTTGTGGCTACATCAGTCGATTCCCACTGGTTTATATGTTAGTGAACAGAGATAGGTAAACGGTCATAAATTTGATGAAAAAGGGTGACACAGATAGTCAAAATTGTGACCTGCAGAATTTTTTTTGGGGGGTGGGGGGCAAAGTTACAGAAAAAAACAGCAGTGATAGGAAGAAGCTGGTTTTAAACAGACCTATGGTAAATTAGTAGGTACATCTCTGTCAAAAAAATTGCAGTTGTTGTCAATATTTTTTATACCCTGGTAATGTCATCAGTGTACAGATAGCATTAAAGACAGATAAGGATTACAGTAGTTTCCAGTGTTATGAGTTAGGGTTAAAAAGCAAGAATACATCTCATAATTCCAATGCATCAATAGTTACATAGATAGCTTACATGTCACACGTAGCTAGTGCAGGATAAATTGTAAGCAGACAGTCCACACTGATTTGTATTGGAGTTGAACCTTCTATAAAGAGACCTTTTAGGTACATTCCTTTCAATACACAAGGCTACTTTTGCGGGGTGGGGGGGCAGAGGGTTATAACAAACTCTTGCGTGAGAATACTGGCCTGATAAAACCACAAACGATTAACAAAAATAATAATTTTGAATAGCAGGTGTCACTACCAATGGACTTGCATTCTGGTGATTCAGCATAATATTTTTCATCTCTGTGATATTCGGGCTTAGTTGGACTGGATGATACCGAATGAGACAATTTTGGCTAAATCTCATATCCCTGGAAGACAACAGGAGACCCTAGTCTCACGGTATGACTGCACTAACCTCCGTAGGAGTGACTGGGCACTTCTGGAGGTTACACAAGGTACACCTGTGAAAAAATTACTCGGTTTTGGCAATAGTCGCCATCATTCCCGGCTACTGAATGCTTTGAAAACCCCATCCATCTTTTACGTGGCAAAACATGATGTTTGAAACTTGGCGTTGCAAATCGATCGTGTCATTCACCGACGCTGAATATCTTCTTTTACCTGTTGTCAAAAATTTCTCTCTGGTAATATGGCTACGCCTGGGACGTTGCCAAACCATTTAATCAATTACAATATTCCTCGCAATTGTGGGTTTGCGAAACCTAATAAGCATGCACCTGTTCCTGCCTGTCTAGCAGACGGCATAAAAGACACGCTGGGTTACCTTATCAACCATGCTACATCGAGGCTCCATGGAACACCAAGTCACTGAACTTTTATTGAGACTATGGTAAGTTTTCATCACTGATCTAGCTATACTTTGATTTAAAGATTTTGTTTATAATTTGATTTATTGCTAGATATATTTTATATATAATCTATCTTTATTTTGATGTATGTTTAGTTTTCTTTGCTTTCGGGGGCTTTGATAAAATAATAATAATTAAAGGCAAAGTGACTAGGTTGGAGACCAGTATTCATGGCCAGCAATATGGGAAAAAAGGACCTCAAATCTTTTAACGCTGATTTCTAAGAATGAAATTTTCCCCCATCAATCAGTTAGCCAAGTCAATTTAAAGCTAATTGATCGATCTGCTTTAAATAGTCGTTTTTTGAAAGATAAATATGTTATCTAGGAGCCTTATTTTTTGTTTTTCCGTCCCATGCTTCTTTCTGAGACTTTTGTAGCTCACAAAATGAATTACTTGTTGATCTTTTAAATGATGATCAAATATTTGATTATTCTGTAATTAAGTCTGTATGTAAATGTAGACTTCTTGTTTTGCTCAGTTCCTTTATTCCCCATCTATCTATCTATCTATCTATCTATCTATCTATCTATCTATCTATCTATCTATCTATCTATCTATCTATCTGTCTGTCTGTCTGTCTGTCTGTCTGTCTGTCTGTCTGTCTGTCTGTGTGTCTGTCTGTCAGTCTGTCTGTCTGTCTGTCTGTCTATCTATCTATCTATCTACATGTATACATATATATATATATATGTAAGTATCTATGTATTTATCTATTCATTTATTCATTTCTATGTCAGTTTTGTGAGCAGGTTTGCTCGGAGACCCCCTATGAGTCTATCTTTCTATCTATCTATCTGTCTATCAATCTGTGTTTTCATCTATCTATCTGTCCATTTTTTTCTTTCTTTATTTATTCATTCATTCATTCATTCATTCATTCATTCATTTATTTATGAATGTATTTATTTATTCCCGTGTGTTAGTTTTGTGGTCAGATTTTCTCGGAGACTAGTGTTCCAAAAAGTACCAAAATTGTCATGGTCATAGACCTAGTAGCGAAGTTTTGCATATGTCTGGGACAATCATGATAATAAATATTATACAAATTATAAGCATATTTGTTGAAATTTTAAATCTTACATATCTTTAAAACTTTTCTAGGCGGAGTTGCCATCCAATGCTTATAAATGTGGGTCTATTGCTAAAGAAAACCCTGTAACATGCATCAAAGTTTAATTTATGTTAAATTCGCTGAATTTCCTCAGAATTTACATGCAACTGACATACCCCCCCCCCACCAACCCACCCCCCATGTGCCCACGAGCTGGTAACTGTTTCCACAAACAAGCTGTTATGTAACCAGAGATAATTTAACTCGGAGAGTCTGGCCTCCATATCTATCAGAACACTGGCACTGGTGACCAATGCTGTAGTCTTCCCCTTCAATGCCTAGGGAGACTGGCTGTGTTGGTAAAGTAAACTTGGCTGCATTGTGTACCAAGGAGGCTCCATATAGTCTTGAGCCACCTTGGTATGACCCCCCATTCAAGTAAGCGAGTGCTGACTGAGAGATGCCGTGTCAACTACAATGGATAGGTAAGTGACATAGCAGCATCCAATGAAATATAAAGCAAAGTTTAGCATGTCTAAGGTCCAGACTCCCAACTGTAATATGGATGGATTTTGGTCAGGTCAGTGGGTACTTCTGGGCTGGCAGACCTCAGAGCCCCTAGCTGTTGTATTTTTGGATCAAGCAGTGATATTTGCTCATCAGTTAAATATCTATAATATTGTTTCATAGCCTTTGTAAACACTGCCAACTTCCAACAAAGATTCATCTTAATTCATCCCTGTTCAGGCTGTGCAAATTGCAACTGATGTTTACATGTAGGTCCTCAACAGTCAAACATGTACATGTGCCATGGTACAGATTTTGTTAGGAGCTGTATGAAGTTGGATGTTGTGTGCATAAACTTGCCACCTAAGTTTGCTGACATTCAGGCTGGTGACACGCAACAGTTAAACACGTTGATCTGTGTAAGAGCTATTTGAAGTTGAATGTATGTTTGACATTGGATTAGGTGATCCTAATAGTTGATATTAGTAGATATTGTCACACATTTTTTATGTTCCTGTATAAAGTGAAACACAAATATATGTATACACTGTACTTATAAATACATGTTTTTCAATGTATACATGTGTCACTTGTTGCAGTCATTTTATGGCCCAGATTTACAAACTATGGGAATCTAGAGTTCATGTAGTAATTTTACTTCAGAGTATAAATGGGTTGAGTATCATATTTAAATGACGTTGATTTTTTTTTTTTTTTTTTTTATTTTATTTATTTTTTTTTTTTTTTTGCAAATTAGGATCAATTAAAATATTAAAAGCTCTGTATCTTCCAACCTAACACAGATAGACATCAAATTTAAAGTAGTGCGTACAGGTTTGTGACACCTGTCAATCTAATGGACAGTGAACAAAACTGTAGCATTTTTGATATTATTATAATTAGCATAATTTGAAACATTTAAAAGTTGAATATATTCAAAATTATTAGAAATAGAGGTGTCAATCCAACTTCAGTTTGTAGGTTTGTGACATAGCCACATCCAATGAATCATGAATAAAAGTTGTAGCATTTTGATTAATGCAAATCAGGTGAATACACAAGATTGAAGTCTTAAATACCTTTAAAACTATTTCAGATAGACGTTGTAGCATTTTAATTTTTGCAAATAAGATGAATAGACAAAATTTAAATCTTGAATAACTGCAAAACTACTATAGACTGAGGTGTCATTCAAACTTCAATTGACAGATTCGTAGGATAGTTGCATCCAGTGAACCATAAATCAAAGTTGTGTTTGTGACGTCACTAACCTTTCGCACCTTGAGGTGTCGGAATTGAATGGAAAGCAACGATTGAAGGCTTAATATGATTCCAAACGATGATGACAGCAAACTAATCCCTATGCAAAAAAGTAACGTTTCCCAGCCAGTCATATGTTCTTTATCCATTTACACCTAGGCTTTGCGCCTAGATTGCACACAAAAAAATGTCAAAAA
>OZ026617.1:45707281-45749119 GCA_964020975.1 Hermodice carunculata
AACATGACGTAAACAGAAAATACAAACTGCAACAAAGCAACGCCCTGTCCGTGCAATTTCCCATGACACCCTGTTTTCACGAAGATTTCTAAAACTCAATAGACTGTTGTGACAAGCCTATTCAATACCTACTGAAGCGACCTTTGCATTGTATTTGTATATTATACTGTGATATATGACATCGATGTTTGCTGCACAGCTGCGATACAGAGACAAACCCAATCTCTATATTCATATCCGGCGCAACGTGGCTACACCAACATTAACAAACAAATCCATTGTACGTTTATTAACTATTTATGACAAGTGAGACTACCAGAACAACAGAATGTGCTTTTGATTTTGGCATCGCACGTGACCAACAGATACCAGCAATGGGCAACCATCACATTCAGGCCGCGGTAAAGTGTCAGGTATATTTTGCTCTACAAGGACGCGACTATATTTGCAGTTAAGTTGATCTTCTTCCAAAACATTGTGCCCTTAAAGTACCGATATGTCACCTTCTGGGTCTGGCAGACTACTCCGTCCTGACCTTAATGAAAAGACTAACATGTTTCGTCAGCCGTAGTTTCATAGTTACTATTTTACTTTAAAAAGAGAAACACCAAAAAAGTCAAGTTTTTTATAAACAAGAGGACTGTGATAGTTCTGTTCTCAGCTGACCGTAAATGCACAGACTGCAGCAGTCCTGTGAACTATGATATCAAGGTCAGCTTCATTTCAGAGCGTGATCACTGTAGCTAACATGTACATCCCCTTGCCGATAATGAAAATACAGAAAAATCGCAACGCCACCTACAAATTAAGGTCTATGTGTCCGCAGAAGTGTTCCTCTGCAATTTCTAAGTAATTGGTCAGGCCGTTTCTGAAAGGGTTTTTTTAAAATCATTTTGCTCAAAAATCAACAACAAAATCATTTAAATTCCAAAATTCATTGGACAGTGACTATTTGAACAAGCCTGGTAGAGATCCACCCAAGGTACATCCTCAGTAAGCTTCCAGTGAATCTGCATGATGGTTCTGGAGAAGACGTCAAAAATGTGAATTTCCATTGCAATACCCAGTCACTTACATAGTGATCAATAGTAATGCACCAACCGACAAGCACCCAAACGGAAAATTCGTTATAAATCAGGCTTCATGATTATATTCACCTAGTGAACAAATTCTTCCCTCTTAGGAGCTATATTTCCACAAAGTTTTAAAACAATGTGAGTGACGGTTTTGGAAAACAATTCGAAAATGACCTCAACCGACCCCCCCCCCCTCCAAAAAAAAGGTAAAAAGATAAAGAATAATTGCAGCACCAACGGTTTCAGAGATGAAGTCGAAAATGCGAATTAGCATTAGAATGCCAATTGACGTACACAATAATCAATAAGAAAGGTGCATTTACCGACAAATACCTGAATTGAAAGTCATTGAAAATCAGGAATCCACAGTAGTGCCACCTAGTGAACATTATTATTATTATTATTATTATTATTATTATTATTATTATTATTATTATTATTATTATTATTATTATTATTATTATTTTTATTATTATTATTATTATTATTATTATTATTATTATTATTATTATTATTATTATTATTATTATTATTATTTTCATCATCATCATCATCATCATCATTATTATTATTATTATTATTATTATTATTATTATTATTATTATTATTATTAAATCCCACAAGGAGCCTGTCCACCAGGTTTCAGCTGAGTGGCACTTCTGGAAAAGAGGTCGGAAATGGCAAAACACACAAAAATCTTCAAAAAAATAATTATTATAAAAATGCAGCCCCACATGGTGTACAAATTAAGAACAAGGATCCAAAAGAAGTGTTTCAATGTGATATCAAAGCGATTGGGTGATTGGTTTCAGAAAAGAAGATTTTTTTAGATTTGCCCCCCAAAAGAAAAAACATATTCCTTAACAAGAGGGCTGTGTTGACAGCCCATGCTCAGCTGACCTAAACATCAATCACACTTGCAGCTCTGTGAACTTGGGATAAAATCAAGGTCACCCATGTTCTGAGGAAATCAGACCTTCATAGAAGAACACTAACACGAGCAACATCAAGGTCCCAGTGAAAGTAGTTGTAAAGTTATAGTGAAGAGTAAAATTCATGTATGTTGCACTGTGACGCCATAAACGAGGCCAAGGTAACTCATGTACTGTCTAAGCATGACCTTCATAAAGAAACTTTAACATGTGCAACATCAAAGTCCTAACTCAAAACAGATCTCAAGTTATGAATTGAGGAGTCAATTTCGCGTCAGTTTTCCTGTGACCTTGGGAATGAGGTGTGGGTCCAGACATCACTGGAGCATGACCATTTGCACAAAATAGGTAGACACTTATAAAACGTACATACCTTCCAAGTTTGGCCCAAATCTGGCCAAAATTATTTAAGTTATGACCATTTCAAGAAATTCCCACATTCAACTTTCCTATTAAACCTTTTTCCAAAGATTTTTTTAATCATAAAAAATCCAAAAATCACTGTAGCATGACCATTTGAATAAATTTGGTAGATACCAATCCTAAGTCCAAAGTACATTGCCACCAAGTTTGAAGTAAATCTGACATACAGTGTCTTCAGAGAAGTCCAAAATGTGAATTACCATTTGAACACATTAGAATGTCCATTGACTAGCAAAGTAAGCAATAGTAAAGGTGCATTTACCGATAAGTACCCAAATTGAAAAAAAAAAACGTTAAAAATGAAGAATCCACAGCAGTGCTATATAGTGAAAATCTTTGCTTGACCCTTTCACAAGGAACATATCCACAAAGTTTAAACTTAATCTGAAAGACGGTGGAGAAGAAGTGACAAGTAATGAAAACAGACAAACATTCAAACAAACAAAAAATGCAGCACCACTTGGTGAACAAATTAAGAACTAGGACTCACTAGGAGTGTTCTTATGTTATATCAAACCAATTGGGTGAGCGGTTGTGGAGAATGTTTTGCAAGATTTGTCAAAAAAAAAAAAAGAACAAAAGAAAAATTCATTCAAAATCCAAAAATTACTGGAGCGGGACCATTTGAACAAACCTCTTGGAAACCCGCCCTTATCTGTGTGGCGGCTCTCAAGAAGTCAAAAATAGCGAAAAAAACACATAAATCCTTAAAAAAAGTATAAAAAAAAAATCGTAGCACCACCTGTTGCACACATCAAGGTCTAGGCGTAACCAGAAGAGTCCCTATGTACCAATTTTCAAACGACTAAAAGTACTGAAAATTCAAGATTGATTATACTTAAAGGCCCTAAAACTTTATAATAGATACAGCCTTAACCAGCTACTGCGTTATTTTGAAAATATGTTCACTCCGCTACCAATCACACACACACATGATACTAGATACAGACATGTCCTTCGTTACTCTCTCCCCTCTAGAAATACCACTAAAAATAGTATTCGCTATTTCATCCCATTCACATTCAATGCATCGCCTCAAAATATCAAAGAAAAAGTAGATACTCATTCATATTCCGGCTTTTCTAAATATATCTAAACCCATTTGTTAACTCAATATTCTGAAGTATGTACCATTGCTAATTGCTTTGTTTGTAGCAACTGATTATTCTATTTTTGTTCTCTGCTTACTTCTTTCAGTAGATTTTCTTTCTTTTTTATTCAATTTCATTAAATCTCATGTTATCTCTTTGTATCTTACGTAAGTATAGGTGCTTGTTCTTTTAACTGACAAGATTATTTTAGGTGGCCCCCGTGATAGCAGATTGGAATCCTTAACGGAGGTCATGCTGACTATCTTGTTTTTATTTAATAAATTTATATATATATATATATATATATATATATATATATATATATATATATATATATATATATATATATATATATATGTGTGTGTGTGTGTGTGTGTGTGTGTGTGTGTATTTGTCACATTACATTGTATACTCACTGAAATGTATTGACGAGCATGTATTTTGTCAAATAAATTTGTTTGAGTCTTGAGTCTTAGCAATTGGCCAAGTGGTTTCCGAGAAGATATTTGAAGATTTTGCCCCCCCCCCCCAAAAAAAATATATTTTTATAAAAAAAATCCAAAAAATTAAATAAAATTACTGGACCGTGACCTTTGAAGAAACCTGATAGAAACCTACCCAAGTTATATCCCCACCAAGTTTGAAGTACATCTGGGTGACGGTTTTGGAGAAGGAGTAAAAAATGTGAATTGTGGACGGACGACGGACCATCCTAAAAGCTCAGCTGACTGACGAGTCGCTGAGCTAAAAAGGGAAAATTGCAGTTCTTCGTGTCTAAGGCTGTTCTTACCGAGCCAATAAAATCCCGTCAATTCATGGACTTGTTTCCAAAAAGCCGTACTGTCAACTCAAGCGTCAACTTTTAGCATTTCAATGGAAGACATGTGAAAGTGTCCGCAAAATTATTTGGCTTAACCCCCCCCCCCCCCTTCTGTTACATGGAAGCAAAGTCTGGGGTATCTTGCGTAAATCTGGGGTGACTTCTCAAAAGTGTTTGAACTCACACGTCTTCAGTTCATAAACGAGTATCTGACACTGCACTTAATATTCATTGTCTTTATGAATTGGACACGGTCTCTCAATTCATGGAAATCTTAAACGAATGGCCAACTACCACCATGACACAGAGAACAGAAAGCATCATTATGACAAGCAGTTCATATTAAAAGGGCAGGCAAAACTGTTGGGTAAAAATGTGTGCTCTTATTTTGAGACATGATATAAAACCCCCTCCTTTTTTTGTTAAATATGCGAAATGGAGACGATGAGGTGAAGATGGTTGTCAGAAGGACTTTAGTTCATGAATACAAACTATACTCGAATGATGTTTGCGAGATGCTTTCGGTGAGTCCATTATGTACACCTTTACATAAAACCCCGTTCTCACCAGGGCTCGGAACAATTCTAAAGCAAAGTTAAGAAAATAGATTTTATTTCAGGTGTAAATTGCACATCTCTGGAGTACGACTTCTCTTCTATCAACACATTTCTCCAGTTAGCTCCAGGTGGCATTTTGCGAAGGTGCTGTGTCGCTACAGCAATATAATGATTTACCCTCAGCAGGCAAGGTGTGCCAATATTGTTCAAATATGATTGAAAATGACTAACATTTTATTATGAAATATTAAATGATAAACATGACGAGCCCCAAATATGTTCATTTCGAAAACCATAATTTGCTGTAAAGCGTTTGATAAAATACGATTTCTTGTTTTCGAAAATATGCACAGAACCACCAGCCTCTTACTAAGAGCATTTACTGCCCCGGTCCACGAACGTCAAAACGTCTTATTGTATTTAAAGAAGAAACCAGATTATCTCAAAGTTTAATGTAGGAATTGGGGGGCGGGGGAGTTGGAGCTGTGTTGCGGGTAAGCCATACGGGAAGCCGCATCCTGGTACAAATGCTTTTTATCGGGCTGTATTTTTCTTCTTCAGAACTTGAACTTGTGGGGTGTATGGACGCTATAAGAATGTCGTGAATGACTGGTCATGACTGTGGGCGTAAATCAAGTTGTGTCACTATGTACTGGAAACTTAATTGCATAAACCTCGTCACATACTCCAGCGCGAAGGGTTAAATTTGCAATGGATCATGATAGGCACCTCAATGACGCGCTACTATCAAGCTGCATGAGGGAATGTCTGCAGGAATAAGTTTTTAAACCCGGAAGCAGATTAACAAATCTCCAGAATGGGGCCATACAGGCATTACAGTCACATGGAGCTGAAGAGAACAACATCCGGGTACGGGGTGATAATTAAATGCCATATATAGCTTATTGATAAAGGTATTTGATGAAAGGATTTCAATTTACCTAAAATAAAGACTTTATGGATGAGTCAACGGATACATCTAGCACTTAACGGTTCATGGTTGTCAAAACGGGTGTCATCATATGGAAAAAAAAAACTTAATTTGGACGCCATAAATCGACCTGAGCTGCAAATATATTCCGGCAAGTGTGCTATAATGCGATAATGGACGTGAGGCTGGCTTTCGGTTTCATGGCATATATGGACTAAATTTTTAATTAAAAATTACATCGAGAGATGGATAATCCTTGTCGGTATCTCCATTTTAAAGCTGACTTGACTTATATCGTCACTTTTGCGATGCTTGACCAGCAGAAGGAGGTTAGAATTGCATTTTGTGATATTACCAAGGCATTCGACCGTGTCTACCATCCAGTTCTGTTGTTCAAATTACGTAATGCAGGCGTCGATGCTCCCCTACTTAGCTAGTTTGTCAATTAGGCGGCGAACAGCAACGTGTTGTGGTGAAAGAGGGAACATCGCCTTGCAGCGGAGTCCAAAAAAGCGTCCCACAAGCATCGGTACTTGGTCCCCTTCTCTTCTTGATATATATATATATATATGTATATATATATATATATATATATATATATATATATATATATATATATATATATATATATATATATATATATACATATATATATATATATATATATATATATATATATATATATATATACATATATATATATATATATATATATATATATATATATATATATATATATATATATATATATATATATATATATATGGTTAATTGTCATAAATTCTCCCATTCAATCATTTACAGATGACCCTATGGCTGTAGTAGATCCTGCAGTCGCAGCAAATTTATTGCATTTTGACTTGCACGAAGTAGAAAATTAGGCATCTAAAACTAGCAGTATGATTCTATCAAGAAAACTACTTCCACGTGTTTGATCGGGCCTTGGTTTTCCAGAACAAATCTTCACAGAATGAATCAGAAGGTAAGAACCCGAGATTATTAATATGATCAGACTTGAGCTGGTCAAGCCATATTCAAGGCATGAAGATGGTACAAATTTGAAAACAGCTACAATATTGTTAAAGCAGATAATATCTGGACATTCTTTATTTCTCCTTTATTTCAGCCAGTTCTAGAGTATGGGTCTGTCGTTTGGGCTGGGTGTAGAAGTATTGGCTGTCATTATCAACAAAAAAGCAATCTAGCAGCTGCAAGAGTCGTTACAGGAGCAACAGATGGAACGAGTCACGATCTAATCTATCAGGAATCTGGTTTTGAAATATTGTCAGATAGGAGAAGTAAAAATAAGCTAACTATGTTTCACCACATTGTCAGGAGTGATGCACCCAAGCATTTGACAGATTCATTGTCAGCTACCGTCCGCCAGCAAAACAGGTATAATGTGTGACATGGACACAATTATTCTTTAATTCGGGCACGGACCAACCGATTTAACGCATCCTATTTTCCTCCCGCTGTTCTCTGGAAGATTTGCCACTTCCCAGTCGTGATGCCGAGTTTCCAAACGAATTCAAAGCTGAATTAAATCATTATACGCCTAAAATTAAACCTCTATTTTACATTTGGGCTAGAAAAGTAGCGGTTTTACATGCCTGTTTACAGATGAAGTGCAGAATGCTCAGAGCAGATTCCTGTAACATGGTCTCGTTGACTTTCCAAGGTGTGCCTTTGGTACTGCAAATGAGACTTTCTTCATTACTTTTTTTGAATGTACAAATGGTCGAGTTAACGACACAGATTGCAAAATACCGCAATTTCATTTGTTCCATTCACGATGCAAGCGTTAATATTCGGCTCTGAACATGGTACTTTTCGAGAAAACGAAAAATCTTCAAAGCTGTGCAAGCATATATCAAATCAGAGGCAGGCCTGGAGCTGTTACGTTATTAGTAAACAGATATTCTTTTTTATGGATTGCAAAGTAATGCTTGTCTGTGATGGGATATCCCACTATCTTTCCCTATCCGTGACGTCTTGTCCTGTGGACACTTGTTACAGTGTGGCATTGCAGTTCTGTCTAACTGCCTGCTATGGTGCTCATTCTGGCAGTGGCGTTTTACTGTTGTACCTGATCTGTCATTCTCTTTCTGTTTGTGTGTGCCGGATGCATTCATGTAGGGTTTCGCCCCTTCCAAACTGCTTTTTTTTTCGGAAACAAAGTATTTAAACCAACCATTTTTTTTTTCTAAATATGACTATTTCATTTTATTAAAGGCATTTTAGTGAATACATAGCTTTGGCTCAAGGCACCATGTTTCAATACAAATATACTATTTTCTTGCCTCAAACAGGGTATAGAGTTCTAAAGCATGTTTAACAGCAACACCGTCTGTAAAAGTGAAATGGTAAAAATCCTCATTTCGTAAAATTCACCGGAAAATAAATATTTACAAAGTGTATCTGCATAATAGACCATGATAAAAATGAGATTAAACTGTACATTATTTACATATTCATAAGGTATAAAAATATTTTTCTAACCGATATTTATATATTTCGCAAATTGCTGTAACACCATATTTTGGAGACGTTTCATGCCAGGCAATTGTCGTTTCACTCATGGCTTCTGCATATCATGCTCTACAATTGCCACTTTTGGATACTGACGACAATTAATCATTGCACAACATTAGATATCATTATAGGTCTACTGAAAGCCTTGGTCCGATTAACCATAGTATTAGTTGATTTGGATATATGAGTATGTGGCACGATCAATATCATGATGTTTCCTCATCTAAATAAAATTTCAGTGTAGATTTCCTACTGGATTTGAAGTTTTTTAAGAGAAGACACATATAATTCGAAACTTTCAGCATGCGTTCTTGCGTTTTCCGTCAATTCCAGTGTGTTACGTTGCAAAGACGTAGACAGTCCGCTGTGTGAAATTTTGAGTTACAGGATCCATGATGTGCAACGGGCCGTTTCTTAGGAGTATTCACGCAACAAATATAGGACCCACATGACTGTGTTACTTTTGTGCTGTGGTCGTTCAATTAACATTTGCACATATTAACGTCTTTATCATAGATATCCTTCATTAAACTTTACAGCATGATTATGCAAGACACAGAGTTATGGTATTGGAATATGTACACGCTCACAATTCATATTTCATACGTTCTGATTCAACTGGGTTTTGTGTCATCATCTGAGACTAATATGCTTTCAGCACGTCTTCCTGTACAACACGTCAAACACAAATGCCGAGGAGGACAACAATTCAATGCCAGAGAACAATTGCTTCGCGCATAACAAATTTCTTGAAATATGTGAAGATGTCGTGAAAAGTTTGACATCGGCATGTCCCAAACCCTGACAGAGAATGCAGCATGCATCACATTCCAAACATACAGGTACTAAAGGAAATGCGACGTTTCGATAGCAAGCACCTGCGGACAAAGTAATAAGTTGTACACCCGTCCCCTGTTTAAAGTTTTGCCCTGTACATACGAAAATCTGATTGAAAGTGAGAAACCAAACACCGTCCCCTCACACTCATATCCAAGTCCAACACGTTATGTCAATAGCTTACAATTACCAATATTTTCACAACGGCCGTAATCAAGCATACTCATTACAGAAACGTGCGTACATCTGTTATAAATGCCACATAATCGTAGACTACATAATCATAGGCTGAGAAATATTTATATCAATTACATGTATATACAAAAGAAACTTCTCGCCCAAGATATGCACCATTTTTCTCCTAAAATCTTACAAAATATCCGTTGCAGTTCATGTTTTCACTTTTGGCACATTTATGGTACGCCCCTCACACATCATGACATGGTAATAAGGCATATTTGCTTGCAAAGCGTACTTGAGTGCACTGTAGTAACGCATGTTTTCATGGAAAACATACTTTCGGGGCTTCAAAACTTGAAAATGGGGTTTAACAGGTGTGCGCATAAATCAGTTTTGCCGACTGCTTGCGCGAAAGATAACATGCTTGGACTTATCCCCCATCAGTCTCATCGGGACACATTTGGTATCACCACTGTCACCGCCACATTGTCACAATTTGTGGGCCATGCAGGTGACCACTAAAGTTAGACTCAGCGTTCATTTGATTTGACTCATTTTACACATGTGCAGTTGGTCAGGTAGTAGGGTCAGCTTAATTTTGAGAGTTTTGGTCCTTTATACTGACCAAGACTTTTGGTGTACGTGGAAACACTTGTGAGATTCAAACCAGTGTGACGTCAGGCAAGATTGACATTTTGTAAACTTGAAGGAAACGAAATAACTTCAGCTTCATCAGCCTAATCACATCAAAGGAATTGCTGGTAAGATCATACCACAATGTTACTGACTAGAATTGGTGACTGGGTATTTAACAGGGCATCTCGATTGAGTGAGGCCTTTTATGAAAAAAAAAAGACACAGAAAACATTAACAGTATAAAAAACACTAGAAAAGGGGATAAAATTATTATGTTCAGGACTGTAACTATTTTAGTGGGGTTCTCTTTCAAAACAGGTTCCATTCCACTAGGTTGCATCAACTTATCGATGGGACCAGCCACCTAAATGATTTCGGTAAAGAATAGGTGCTCAATTACTGGCACCACATATGTGTCTGCGGACATTCTTCACTGACAACAAGCAAGTGATATTTTGTAAAATCCACGTGCACATGTGCTAGCATCTGTGCTTGCTGCCATGGCATTTGCTGATCTCATTTGCTATTGGCAAAAACCACACTGCACGTGTACTAGCTTTACTTGGGAAGGGGTAGCGGTCAAGTTTGTTTTTTTACAAACACAAGGTACATAACTCATATATATATGAAACAATTGTGCTTCACATGGTAATATATGACAATATACTTCGTTAGATAGGCCTTGCAACTTTTGACTCTTTCAAAAATCCATCAAGCCAATTTGAGACGCTGAGTCTAACTTTAAGTGGGCAACACAGATTGCCACGCAGATTTCAGGAAGCAGACAGCACTGCTTCTATCAGTTGTCCGTGTCGCCTTCCTTTCCTATGTTTCTGACAATGTGGACGAAAACATATTCAAGGAGTGACCACATTTTATGAAAACCCATGAAGCATGTTGAACATGCCGCGGCTGCTTGCGTAGTGATGCTATGAAAAGACTGCCGTGTACAATATGGAGACTATATCCACAGTCATAAGATCAGTACACAGAGCCTCGGTTGTACCAATAGATGACTGGGGAGTAGTAATCATTCAATATTAAGGAAAAGCTTTGAAATATAACGACTTTGCCTCTAAATCACAATCAAATGTAATTTACGCTCCTCTCAGTCATTCTCGTCACTACGCGTCATGAAAGAAAGACAGCGGTTGCGATAAACAGTATACAAGATAATGAGATGGTCGTGGCATCATTTCTAGAAGATATATTTTTTCTTGGAATGTCCGGTCTTCTTGTTTTAGGTAAAAATGTAACACCTGTAATCATAGGAACAGAATGCAAGAAAACATTGTTAATGTAGGCGCCAATAAATTATTAAGCCGCGAAATACGTTCAAAGTAAGTAGTTCGTTATGAGATACTAGCTATTGGGAAAGTTGAAAGTTAGTAATTTGTCTCTTCGACCTGAATTATTGAAATCATCAGACGATTAGATATTCTCATTTTTTCTATTTATCAAAATATCTAGCCGAAAACCCAACAATTAAACATGCGCATTTTAAGTCTCCCTGCCTTTCTCGGGCATTTACACATGGAAGGCCATCTAGTCATAACACCGTCCAGACATTGACCCTTTAATTTCCGACCTTCTGCATTCATTACCAAAAACCATATCAGGCCTGACAGCAAGCAGACATCTACTGAACAATCATCAAAAGAGGCAACAACGTGTGAACAGAAGCAGGAAGACAGCCATTAGTAGCTTCAAATGTCGTCTTCTTTGTCCTTTTGTTTTGTTTTTGTTTTTTCATTGTTTTGAATGCTTGTGACAGACAACCCGGCAATGTGCTGTCTGTCAAAAGAACCCTCCCCCTCCCCGCTGTGTTATAAAGCGGTTGACTCACACTTATAACATGAGTGGAAAAGATTAAAAACACACGCAAACTATCAATGTTATCTGTTCCCTTTTGATGCTTGGTTTACTTTTATACGAATGAAATAACTGAGATTGTTGTTCACGGCAACATGTCATAGGTTTTCCTGTAATATTATGATGTACTAGAGTTTCTGTACATGTTATTATGATTGATTACTGGCCACTTAGCTGCCAATAGTTTACAGGGCGCAAATAACGGTCTTATTGGGTTTTTAAGCAAACTAACATGACAAAGAAGAGTAACACACAATTAAATTGCAGAAACGCTATAATAAGGCACTGAAAGTAGAACTGGTAGTTATTGGTGGGTCAGTTCCTTTAAATATTGCAAACTGTGCAAGGTCTCTTACACAGTATATGGATGTTTGTTGTGGCCAACTTCATTGGGTGATCAGCACTTAATGACAGCCCGCTTGACATAATGAAATGGCCTTAATTTTTTGGTCATCTCTACATCTCCAACAAAAGGATAACCTTGCATCATGTTCTTAGTACTTGGGACTTTGCTTTGTTGTGAGTCTTTGTTCTTGTCACGATACACCCATATGCAGCTTTTAAGCGCAAGTATAACTAAACCTTTGATGCGTGAACTGCATGGTCCACTCAAAACTCGTGAGGATTAAAACACTTACTTTTACACATTGGTGCACTGCCCGTCCAGTAGACTTGGCTCTCACTGTGCGCTAATTCGCACGTGCGAGATCGACTGCCGGATTGAAATTTGAAGCCTGGATTACATTTAAAAGTACACGTTTGTCCGTACACTGGTTCATGAGAGCATTTTTGGAAAGAGCCGTTTATTGGAGGCGACAACCGGGGACATGGTAGACCTGAAAAGCACAGCATCACCCAAGTAGAAAGGCAATCCGAGACATGAGCCAGACAAACAAATAGAGACCAGTTGCACTGCGTAAGTTTTTTTTTTTTTATCGGTGACTTGGTTTGCTGTGAGCCATACTGTCGATGTGTATTTCTGTGTGTTTGGTTTTCATGAACAACAGATCCCTAGCTACATTTCCAGTTGCCAAAGTCATAGTAAGAATATTGCCAGAGAAGTCCGTTTTCGGCCTTTTTAGCACTCGTTAATATATTTGTTATTAAAGGCCGAAAATGTTAATTGAAACGTAATTACAAGGCAACGTAAAACGTACTATATAAAATTAGTTTTAGAAGACTCCAGTAAGCAAGTGATGTTTATCTGCACGTCTACGCTAACTATTGCGCTGTATAAACAGGCCTTACGTTTTTCATCGAACCAATACGACAATATTCTCAAAAATTTAATTAAAAATACTAACAGTAATATGGTAGTGATAGAATGTCATTCCTTTGACCTCTTAACACTACAGGTTCAGTAGTTAAGACACATTTGATGTTGATTTCACTTTAGATCATTGTGACGCAAGTTTCGTACATACGTCCCTGTATTTACAATTCTATTTAAAGCGAGTAAGCTACATTTGCACATTTGCTATTGTTCTTTTTTTCTTAGATAATCTGTTCATGAAAGTGTAAGTGAACGTTATGTGTACATGTGAAATTAAACTCACTTGTGACATTAAATTTCTTGATGCCAATAATACTGTTAGTGTCACCTTGTCTTATAACACAGTCGTATATACCCGTGTCAGCTTTTGCTGAAAATTTAAAGGCAAAGATCAATCAATCAACGCAGCTATGAGCTATATGTTCGTTTCCAAGCATTCAAAGTGTTTGTGTCCTGAAGGTCTCGAAATGTGGGACTTACAACACTCTTTTGCGAGCATGTTTTATAGAGCGAATACGTAGTTATACTATGCATATTTTTCACGAAGGTGCAAAGGACGGCTGATACTGGCAGAATGTCAGTAATCGTTGTGTGGGTCGCAAAATTATAATTACGCACAATGGTGGGTTATAAATGTTTAACAGTTCAATTAACTGGAGCATGGAAGAATCAAAGCTTAAATGAAATCAAATGTATATGTAATATTACCATCTTTATATAGAGCTATCCTGTGTCGAGGTTTTCTTTATTATGTCCATAATTTTATTCGTACAGGTCTTTTAGAAATATACTTATGCCTGTACATATTTATCCGAGTGACAACGAATACATTTGATGTTTTACCCTCTTCTTGCCCAATAACTTACTTGTATCTTTAACTATTAACGCATTCTCTTCAAAATCATATTTATCTCCTGTCTCAAGTTTCTGTTCGTTATGACTCCAAGAGGCACCTTCGCTGCATTGCAGCTTTAGCAGCCATCCAACGCGCAACAGCACGTGACTGAGACTGGTCGGAACCTCCATTTCCATGCCGCCATTGGCCACTGAAGTATAGGTCAAAATGCATGAATCACCCAAAGTCAATTATTTATTCATACATAAATTATATAAAGCTATTTATCATCCACAGCAGAAAACGATCTTCCTTCTATGTAGCTAACTGACAAAAAAGATACATAGCAAATATGCACACAGGTACAATTGGGCAATGTTTCCTCGACGGGAAGAGAGCGTAGAACGATCCTTCTCAATGACAACTGCAAAGTGGGGACGTTGTTTTGCGTTCGCCGTGCTTACGAGCTACCTGACATACACACTTCACCTAACTACTTCACCTAACTAGAAACATAGTGATACGTCTATGCTAGATTTAGAACTGTCCGAGCGTGTATAAAGTCTGCAAAAATTCGATTAAGGACCAAAGAACGATAGCTATGTTGCTCATCTTCTAAATTGGTCCAAACGATATTAGTTTCTGTCAAAATGGTAACAGCCAACACATCGGTACTTTGCAGCCTGAAACTAATTATTCAAACAAAAAAGGTATTTTGTCTGTTCTTGTGCGCTAAGGCAAGACAAATTATTGGTGTTAAGAGAAGTAGTCAACTATTCCATAAGCATCCCGTGTATCCTGTCATGTTGTTCATCATGCTGTTCTGCATGAAACATATTTTTTATTCTAAATCACCTCTGGTGTTACATCTAAATCTTAAAATCCGTGTATATCATATTTAGCACAGAGAGATAAACATACCTCAATAAGAATTAGCAGAATGATGTCGAAGATTTTCTCGTTTTCTAGCTACCGATGACTCAGCAGCTGACTGGCAGATTTATACATAGACTGTTCCTTGATGTGTGATTCTAGTATCCATTACCGTTGCATGCGGTGCAGATGCACTAACGTATACCGATAATGCAGAACGCGGTCAGCTACATATATTTGTTGTGCATACAGTTTATGCACCCAGGAAACTAATAACATATTAAACTTGCAAGACCATGAAAGGGGTAACTGCATCTATATAAGAAAGATATCGGCACCACCGTGCTAAGTTAAAGGAATCAATCGACTTCATTCGTACTTTCGGTGCGTAGCAAATTACTGCGACAAGGCCCTTTACTAAATCGATACTGTAGGTCCTGTCTAAACGAGATTGTGGGCTTTCAAGAAAAAATAGTCACCACCCATAGAATACCTTGCAGCAACAGATCAAGTCTTTCTTGTTCCGTTTATGTACAGAAATGGGTTTTCTTTTTACATGACCAAAATACAATGAAATACATAGGGTAAATTAGCGAAATTTCCATCAAAATTTTGATGTTGAAGATTGTTATTTGTACATCGTTTGTAATGACATTTTGATTTGCCTCGAAAATTCTCTATGATTTCTAAATCTGGAATATTAGAGTTAATAAAGCCAACATATAACAACTTAATTTTTGATATATACGGGTAGCTAAAATGAAAATTACCACCAACTGTACAACACTTCAAATTCGAGACTACCTTTTGTGATCTCAATACCAAATGCGCCGATCGAGACATTGTCCTCACAAAACAAGACAACCGGACCTGCTACGTAGCCTTTCAATTCTAACCCTGTCAGCACGAATGCCTGATTAAGCTTTAAAGTTAACAGGAGGCAAAAATATGCCCTGTCTTAATAAACGTGAGCGAAATAGAAAAGTTAAAATGCTCCTACTTTTAATGGACAATGCTAAAAATAGCAGTGTCCAAACTGCTGGCTTTTGTAAATATTTTGTAATAAGTTAAGATAACACAGGCGGGAATACACTGTGTCCCACCACGTCCATCCCGTCTGTATTCTCGCATCACCAAGAAAATGAGCATAACAATGTTCTTTACTTTTGATCTTGTCTTTCCTCGTCTCACTGCAGCAAAACCACCGTGCTTAGCTTTATGCTTCCGAATGACTGAAATATACAAAAAACGTGCATGTCGCCCAGTCCACGGGAGCCTTGTGGTTGTTGATGTCGCACTTCAAAGATGGCTGCGGCCAATAAAGTGATGACATCACGCCAACAGAAAGATAATTTATGTATAATCTTGCAAATGTTTACAAAATAATGGAACATTTTCACGTGGTCAAAATAACAACAACAAAAATGGAATGTTTAGGTTTTGTAGACGGACAAATAATGAAATCGCAAGCACGGCCGCAGTGATCAGATCATGTCTCCTTCATTCCCGTCACTCATGTGCTGAAGATATACGGGCATTGAACTGTGATTTGACAACGACCCGCAAACTCACAGATAGCCACTGTATCCTAGGCTCCTGGTATCAACCTTTGCATATAACTGCAAACAACTGTATTGTGTCAGATGTGGAGTTCGCCTGGTCATTGAGATATCCTATAAATTCAGTAAGCTATAAATTTAAAGTGTCTGTAATTTCAATGCTATAGATTTAGATTGTGGGAAATTGGGTGTCAGATCCTTCCTACATTAAATCTAGTTGTCCGAACTCTGATGCCAATTACACCATGTGAGCGAAGATCTCAGAATTTAACATGACGACACATGATATTTGTACATATTGGACTTACTCTTTAGACGATTTTGATTTCAAGCATAAGAGCATTCCTCGAGATACATCTATTGCTACAAGTTCCATTTTGGACGCAAGTTAAAAAGAAATATTCAAATATACGAACTATCAAGGGGTTCATTTGCATTTGTTTTCAATTGTAGCCAGAAAAGAGGATTCCAGAATATTTTCACGCCCCTATAAATGAGAGATTGCCCAATTCTAAACGCGGATCTTCATATACAAGTTTAGACACAAGCCATACGGTGTATCAAAAAGAATAGCATCTTAATGAGTTCAAAGCTACATCAGTTCTTAATTTACAAACACATAATGAAATGCTGGAGTCTTCAAAATGTTAATTCTCTGTGCTATAACATGTAAAAATATGGGATTACGTTGGTGACGCTACCGATGGCCTGAGACAGTCTGACAGTAATTGTTATAAAGCAAAGCGATTCAGGTACATCTTCTACAAACCGAATGTCCCTTGATGCAGAAAAATGGATTCATTTCAAAATTGGCCTTTTCATGTATTCGTTATTTACAAATAGAGCGGCTTTAATGGGCAAGAGAAAAACATCACATTCATATCTTCAGCATGCTTAGTAATGTCATGAATTTATGCACTGTGGGAACACGAAACACAAAGCATATATAAGCGTACCATGCTTTATTGCAACTGCCGTCTAAACTACAGGAAGACCATGGCATAAGGCACAAACATCACATTTTGCTCTCACAATTACATGAAAACAACGGTTATTTGCATTGAAAAGTGCAAATACGAAGGTACGTTGTAGGTTGATTCGTGTATGGTACATTTGAGCATTTGTTCAAATATGCTTAATTTTCAGACATTCTAACATTCCTGGGAAGGACTAAGAGACTAGAATAAGCACTAAAAGCTGCGTTCTCTGTATACAATTGTACTGAAATAGCTATCCCTATTTAAAAAAAAATCTTCAAAATTGTACAATGTCTGTGTGGTGAATAAATACGTATAAAAATTGCTTGGTTGATCCATTCAAAACCTTAAGGCACATTTGTCCATTATATACAAAGTGTCTGGTTCGTCATTATGGGTCTGAAGTGCCTCATTGCCGTGTAAGACATATCAACATTAGCAGAAAGCAGGCGTAGGTTATTGCAGACGATGGAATGGTCATTGCACCACCACCACCACCACCAAACAGGCCTGACAAACCACCCCCTGAAAACAAAGTCAAGAAAATAGCTTAGTATTCTCCTGTCCCAGCGGATGGCGAGTCGTCTGCTTTAGCTGTTCATCAAATATAAATGCAAATAAAATACATTAGGAAGTCGAACAAAGAGACAAACAGAACAAGGATAAGTAAGAGGAATATGACAGTCCTGCGCTCGTTGGATCTTGCATACGCTGACTAAAAGGGATCTGTTACCATGTGAAATATGGCAAGGTGGTCTTTGTGCAGTCTCAAACCGGCCTTTCGTACGGCCTATCGTCACGTGGAATATCCAGCTTCAATACTCTCGAGTGAGCTGTAGACCTCATTAAAATAAACTTATGACATTGGGATTGTTTAAGGCTATTTATTTGTAGTTTCATCCTTGCCTTCCTGAATGACCATCAGCATGAACAGAAAGTCTAAGTTCTAATAATTCTTGCCATATCTCCCTGTGGTGAAATTTAACCCGTGACCCTGCTAATTATGTCAAGCCAATCCAAATATAATTTCAACCTGGATACTGAAAAGGGTTATCATTTGGTCTGTTGTGAGTCTTGCATCTGAGATTGTGCTCGTGTCTTTCCAAATAGCAGGGGATATTAAAACGTTAATAAAACATTCACTAAAGGGTGACGAAAAAATTGTAGTAATTCACTCCAGATACCAAAAATTTTGAACAGAACTACCTAAAATGTATATGTAAAATAATTCCCATAACAACCATGCGCATATTCACTTATTGGTTACTACGTAGCTTGGGAAAATTGTTAATATCAGGATCTAAAACAGCGCCACGAAGTAAATACATTTTCTAAGACCCCACAGATTGACAAAAAATTCAACAGCTTCTTTCGGAGAAGACACCAGAGAACATAAAATACACATAAAATTTGAAATAATCTTGGCACTGCCTAAGGAACAAATCAAAATATCTGATAATCCTTCCTGTGCAGTTTGGAAACAGTTTTCTCCGCGATTTTCGAGAAAACGTCTTCTAAACTTGCCACGAATGCGACCCCCCCCCCTTGCAAAAAGTCACAAGAAGACCCCAGTGAAGAGCTACTTATGGAGTAGCCCCCCCCCCCCCCCGCCCCCGGAATTACACTCATATCCAGTTTGAAAAAACATCTGGCTGCTTCAAAAGGAAATGAATATTATTCATTGCTGACGGAGAGACAGCAAGTTCACGGTTGACAGACGGCAAACGGCGCAGCCTGGATGCATATCCATCCTTGAAGTTCAGCTTACCGACACTGGGCTGCAAAAAGTGGTTCCGTCACCAATTTCTTTGAGAGGTGTAGGTATTATGCGTCTTAAGTGTGTGGAGGAAACATTGACTCAGTTTTGTTCTATATCAACAGAAACAAAAAACTAAAGGCTGTGTGGCTGAAACATTACAATCTCTTGCATGGTCCAGGATAAGAAAAGTGACAAAAATGAAAGCTGAGGTGTCTCCTTCGTGCTTATGCCGAACACTACCTTTCTGTCTAAGACGGGTATGATCCCTCTGGGAACAAACACATTGGTGACATAGTCAGGTAGACAACTTCTGAAATACTGGCTTAATGGGAAAGATAAGATACACACACACACACACATATATATATATATATATATATATATATATATATATATATATCCGCCAAAACGGCGGTTTTGGAGATTTTTCTAAACATTTTCTAAAAAAAAATCACAAAAATTCCAGACAAGAGGACTGTGACAGTCCTGTGCTCACATGACATCTTTTTGTGCTCTTTTGATTTTCTTATGATTTGCCCAGAAACTGAAGGAGGAAATTCATTAAAAAAATCCAAAATCAATGGAGCATGACCATTTGAAGAAATCTGGTCGAGACCCACCCAAGGTTGCCACCATGTAAGAAGTCGATTTGGCTGATGGTTTTTGGAGGAGAACTCGAAAATGTGAATAAGCACTAGAATATCCATTGACGTACATAGTAATCAATAGGACAATACCCAAATTGAACAAAAAAAATCTTTAAAGGTCAGGAATCTCAGGAGCAATTCCACCAAGTAAAGATCTTTGTTTGATGCTTCCACAAGCTAAATTTTTACCAAGTTTCAGAAGAATCTGGGTGACGGCTTTGAAAAAGTTGAAAATAGATTGAGCACACAAAAATTCATTTTGAAACTTCAGCGCCACCTGATGAACAAATTAATGTCTAGGGGTCCCTAGAAGTGTATATATACGTACTTATGCAATTTTAAAGAAAATAGCCATGCTCTCTCGGATAATTTTTTTTAAAGATTTTGCCCCCCCCCCCTCCCCCGCCCCCCCCCCCCAAAAAAAACAAAATTAAACTAACAAAAACAAAAACAAAAGAAAAACAAAAGCAAAAACAAAAACAAAAACAAAAACAAAAACAAACAAACAAATAAACAAAAAGAACAAAAATAAAAATCATGAACATTCCAGAATCACTGGACCCTGCCCATTTGAACAAACCTCGTAGAGACCCACCGAAGGTACCCCCTACGGAGTTTCAAGTAAATTTGACAACCGGTTTTGGAGATGTAAACAATTTGAATTATGGACGACGGGCGACTGACCATCCTATAAGCTCAGCTGAATAACAAATCAGCTGGGCTGAAAATAGACTCGTAACCGGAAGAGAAGGAGGGATTCCAGTCAACATTTTTTTCCCGGCAGTCTCCCTTTCTTCCCTCTGCGAACTTTGTCCATGTCATAATAAAAGGCATCCCAGAAGCAACTAAAAAGAAAGAAACTACTCAGGAGACAAGTTTCACAAGTTTCAGTTAGTTAGGACGCGGCCCACATCCACTCCCAAACTGCCTCCACCCGGTCTCGGTTTTCTACTCCCTTCCTCCTTCCCATATATTGGCCCCTTGAAAAATCCTAGTTACGGGATGAAACAGACGTGTTTATGTGAAGAATATCGATTTAAGCGAAAAACTTTTGTCCCATGGACTGGCCGACGCTGTCCAACGAATAACGATTTTTCGATTCTATGCTTAGCCCACACCACATAGGCAACTGGCGAAGGATGGTTACAATATATTCACCAAATTTCGCAATTTTCAATTTTATTCGAATTTACCTGTAAGAACCACCTTGTAAAAATAAGCACGTTAGGTAACGCATAAATATATGGGCATTGGACGAAAATATTTTGCAATATACAGGAAATTAGGGCTGCATAATATCGTAAAATAAATGCATTGCATGGAAACAAAATATACGAGTTTTGAAAGAAACTGGCCACAACAGCGAGGTATTCGAGTTGTGAAGAAAATTTTTTAGGGCTGCAAGTATGACTAAAATGATTTTGTTTGAATTTATCAGGAAGTTTAGCTTCATTCACGAAAGCACCGTCAACATACATTATTTACAAAATTATGTTGGAAAGCTGCAATCAGCTAACATCCATATGCACAGAGGAATACTAACGTGTAATGAACACAAGCCTACATGCACATGATTCACTAAAATGCTAATTATTATACTTTATGCATGCGTTCCATTACTAAAAGTGCGTCGGCATTATATTTTCTGCCTTTACTGAATGTTTAACCCCGCTCAAACTTTTCTAAAATAAATAATGAATCATTAAATCCAGATAATAAGTTAAGTTGTAGGCACCACAATTTGAGTTAAGTTTGCAGCATTGGCTAATGGACTTGCTCATTTCCTGTTGCAGTGTGCTTAATGTGCAGAGAGAAGCTGACTCGCAATGAAGCACTTTACTTGAAAAGAAGATTTGCTTTAAAGCAAATCTGTCTGTGTGCCTTCAATTGTCGCGTATATTAAATGCTACAACTTTTGTTTATTGGTCTTCACATTCCATTAAGAATATGGCTAGATGACACTTTCAAAGGGCCAAATGACCTTGACCTTTGATCTTTGGAGGTCATACGTAAATTACAAAAATGTGCAGTGTTACAAACATATTAATTGAAGTTGGATTGGTGACCTGTACCTATAATAGTTTGGGAGATATTCAAGATCAAAATTTTTAAATAGCCCTAAATTGCATAATTTTCAAAACCGTAGAAACTCTTTACAAAATCTCAAGACTTCATGTACGGAAGTATAGTCGTGCCAAATTTTGAGTTTCCTTGTCGTGGTGGGTCACACGCTTGCCTGTTGATCGCAAAATTTTCTTTTTTCCCCTTCTCTAATTCCCCTTCCGTTCGCTTCACCGTTGAGGACATGGCCTGGACCGGACTGATAAGTTACTTTATAGCAGTAGTGCATCTTCCTGCGTCATGAAAAGTTGGGCTTGCACAAGGATGTCTATATATACTCAAAATACCAACAACCAGCTTATTACCCAATTCAGTTAGAAAAAAAAGCTAGAAATTCAATTTGACTTCAGTTGATTTCCCAGTAATGCAAGTTCATAATGTCAACTGAAGCCAACAGAAGTAAAGAAAATAGCCATCTGATAAACACACAGGTATAATAGTAAAGAAATTTACATTAAAAGTCGTCAAATGTGCCGCAACAGCATTTACCTGTATGCCATGCTATTGTCTCATTTTGAAATATAGCCCCAGATAGTGCCCACAAATCAAAACTAAGGAGTTTTTCTTTATTATGCACCAACTGCACCAAATTCCATGAGAGGTTCGATGGAGGCCGGTGTGCGTGGATGCCATGATAGACACGGCTCATTTCATTGCATTTAATTCAGTACAAGTACTATATTCGGAGTTGACCCAGGTCGGGGACTGTACGTATGTAAGTCCACCAGCATCAAAAGAGCACCTAAAATATATATGTTTTGTGATCACTGAACGTGACATTTTATTATTTTGTATCCTCTGTCAAGAAGTCTCCTTAGTAGTCTGTACCGTACCATTGGTCCGAGCGCTAAACGATTAGCCGCTTTTACTTATATTTCATATAATGGAACAAAATTTTTGTTGCACCACTTGGTATGGCTTTTTCTTGTTCTAGGGTTTAAGAAGCCCAGCACTCGGACAACACTTGATCCTACACGTAGCAGAATCAATTACAAAACGTCAACTGAAATCAATTCATGTAATATAAACATGGCATCATAAGTATGTCAGCAAACATGAGAAGGTCGTCTTTCTTGCCTCTGTTTTATTAATCAAGTTACAATTCGCCTAAGATAAATGTTGTTGCGCCACATAAGACAAATTTGTGCAAACAGAGGCATGGCCTGTCCGATATATACAGCCAATTTACCATGTTACAGCATTTATACAGTCATTATTGTCTTCGTGCTCATGCCAAAAACGAAAATAGTACATTTGAACAACCTATGGCGTGGTACTTACGTTTACAAATGGGCTTGGCTCCTCTCCAGAAGGTTTTGTCTTCGGCATTCTTGTCGCAAGACACCGAGCGACCACCGGATAATTTAAAGCCTTTGCTACACTTGAAGCTGCACCGCTCGCCAAAGACGGGCTTTGGATTGCATTGATCAAATGATCCATTCTTTGGAGCGCTGATGGGCGGGCAGGCCAATGCTTTGAATCAAAAATAAACAAAAGGATTGCTCTGTTTCTTTGTCTGCTTGCATGGTTTATGCAGCCGTTATACGAGTCAAACATACAACATATATACTGTTTTAACAGGTACCTAGAAAGACGAGAAATACAATAATGTAACCATAATGAAAATCGCACTTTATAAAGAGGCGTTCTTACACTTTTTTTATTTTTGTGTGCATATTTTCCAGATAAATCTCTTTATGGCAAAGTTAATCAACTAGACATTTCCCCTTTCAATTGTACTTTCTCAAAATATGTTTACAAATGCAAATCTGGAGGTCTATATAAAATATATTCATTTGCTGGCATTGATTCTTAAAAACAAAGAGAGTATAAGTCGTTTAAGTTACCTTTCTCTTCTGGAAGAGAGCTTTACCCACCCACGTTTATTCTCTAATTCACTGGATATAATGTTTACATGAAACCAAGTACGAGAAAAGAGCATTGTTATGATGTGTGGGCTAGTTTGTCTCAGGTCTAGTTCGACTCATGACGAAAGCAATCAAAAGCAAGGATCATTGTCTATATGAGGTCTTTTATGGGCCATGAAATCACAAAATTTGACTGCCATGGTTCAAAGACATAATAACCAGATGTTGATAAAGGGTGGCAAAAATTTCTATTTCTCCATAAAAAATTAATGTAGTAGCACCTTAAGGCGATGTATGCAACTTACTTGTTACATTAAAAACCACCATTGCTGCTATAGTTCCATCATTCTTTCTCTTAAAACTGCATTTGTATATGCCCGCATCTTCTCGAACTACAAAAGACAGAAAGAAAAAAATCATCATTGTTCCATGTTTGACGATTTATACTGGGAAAAGTAGAATTATGGCAAAACAAAGATGTCCAACATTGATCATAAAAAAATGGAGGATGTCTTTCTGGACAAAAATACCAATCTCATAATGCACCGGCGATGGCATATGTGACGTCATAATAAAGCTATTTATCTTGAGTGAAGACTATCACTTTAGCCTCTACAATTGTAGCACCGATTGCATTTAGGCAGAAATATGAAGTTCAGTTATGTACCTACTTTCATAATTATAGTAATAGTCATCTACTTTAATAATGATACGAGCTTGATGAGTGTCTCAGCTTATCATGATGTGTGCCAGTAACGATGTCAAGCAGGGTGAAAGCCTGTATAGTACAAGGTATCCCGTGGTCGTTTTGAAACATTTACATGATTTCGTTCTGTCGATCAGACATTTAAAATATTCATCATGAAGATATGATTTCACTGGAACAATAACTTTCTAAGGTTTATTGAATCTTTAAATACGCTTCAAATGTATGTGCAGAAAATTTGAAGTAATATCTACCCTGTACACTTCACAGATAATCTGCTAGAGTAAAGCTGCGCTTATGTTATTTTTCAGTGAGATGGAAGTTAGTTGAAGCAAGAAGATCCCCCAAATCGTTTGACCTACTTGTGTTCCTTATCTTCAATTCGCTGGGTTGAGCGTTGCTTGTGATTACGTATTTGGGCCCAGGCACAAGAATTTGATCTCCTTTTGTCCAAACTGGTACCAAATCTCTACCATTGTTGCTGTTGATGCTGCACTGCAAACGAAGATCGTGTCCAACTCCAAGAACCAAAGGTCGCTCGCTGGTGGGCACAGATTCCCCGGGAGATGTCTCGGACCCCGCTACAGAGCAAACAGACATTTATCAACGTACCCATTAACCCCATTGCAAAGCACCCACGACTTCCACTTTTTCATGTTTTCCGACCTCATGTGTGGCAACAAGAGAGCTCATTTCTTTTCTTACAGAGTGTGAAATGAGAAATCTCATCAGCTAATTTATCATATTGGATCCTGAGACTTAGTGCCAGTGACATTAAGGTATAGAATACATAAACGTTCCATCGTCCGGGGCTTTAGGACACTGCACATTGGGCATTGGTTCCTGATAAGACTGCCGTGTACTTTATGACTCTCACGTATAAATATTTAATTTCTACCTATGGTTCCAATCTAATACCCCGAAAAGTATATATTTATTTCTGAAAGAAAACTAACATCAAGTTTGATTCTGGCATTCAATACAAAATTTTACTGACGCTATTGATTTCAAATTTTAAATAAAATTCTTAAATTTTGCATAAAATCCAAAATAACATTTTAGAAATTTAAAAATCAGACTTAGCTTATAGTGTCAAATGAAAGAACACATAACGCTCTCCAAAACCATATTTTAATTTTTTGAAAAAGGAATTACTTCTAATATCAACCCCGTATAAGTTAAATTTTCTAAGAAAAATAGAAATTTTAATTTTAATTCCAATATAAACATCCTGTAAATTTTGAACTTAAACCCTTATCCAAAATTTAAAACACTGTTTTGCAGGTAAAAGTGTACGGTTCCATTTCCCAAAAGAAAATAATGTTTCCTATTTTTGGTGTTTTTGATACTTCTTCCGCAAAAAACAAGTAAATTTAAAGCTTTTTAATAAAGCAATCAAAATACAATTTCCTAACACTAGCAACTATTTTCTTATTTTAAAGAGCTTAATTCAAATGTATGCTTTTAGAAAATATATGCTTTATATGACCTTAAATAAGAAGTCTGGTATATATAAGAACAGATGTTGAGCAAAGTGTTATTTTCTGTGTCAAGTGCTGTGAAAGTGCGCCACGCCCTTAAAGCATAAAAATGAACTATAGCTTCAAGAGGAAAATCATCTTTCATATTTCCATTATTGCACATACAGATTACATATATTTTTCTTACTGATTCTGCCCGATTTGTCCTCGACAGTGACGCGGACAGTGTCCTTATCGTTGCCATCCCGGCTATTCCTGCATGAGTAGACGGCACTATCCGCCTTAACTGCTGCAGCCTTTGTCAGCATGGACGTTGACAGGCCCGCTTGGTCATTGACTGCTTGGTTGATGATAAATGCAGTGTGTGAGGCAGGGGAGCTGTTTTTATACCATTGTATCTGTGTAGTTTTAGCCGCCTGGCATTTAAGGGTGAACGATTCTCCGACCCGCAGACGAACCTCAGTCGCAGTTTCAACCAGTTTAACTTTTTCTACAGAAGAAAAATGACTTTCAATGAAATCAGCAACAATGACGGGACAAAACCACAGCATAGGGAATAAGGCAAATACATTATGCGTGATTCATACTTTTCTTATTCAAACGTAATATATGACCGCGTCAATGTGCAGGGTCCACCCTCAAACAACATTACCCCATGTCAATCTAGAGGTTACAAATCCTGTAACATTTCGCTGTGTAAATGTAGAAGCTACAACTCCTATAACATCATCCTGTGTCAATGAAGAGGCTACTCCTCCTATGACATTACCCTGGGTCAATGTAGGAGCTACACCTCCCACAACATTACCCTGTGTCAATAAAGAGGCTACACTTGCCACCTCCTATAACATTACCCTGTGTAAATCTGAAGGTTACACCTGCTATAACATCACCCTGTGACAATGTACAGGCTACACCTCCTGTAACATTACACAGTGTCAATGTAAAGGCTAGACCTCCTATAACATTAACCTGTGTCAATGTAGAAGCTACAGGTCATATAACATTACTCTGTGTCAATGTAGGAGCTACACCTCCCACAACTTTTCCGTGTGTCAATGAAGAAGCTACTCCCGCCATAAAATTACCTTGTGTCAATCTAGGGACTGCAATTCCTATAGCATTACCTTGTGTCAACGTAAAAACTGCACCTCCTATCACATTACGTTGGGCCAATGTAGAAGCTACACTTGCTATTACATGACGCTGTGTTAATGTAGAGGCTACACCTATCATAAAATCACGATGGGTCCTCAGTCATCTTTTTTTCAAGGGGGGGGGGGGGTGGCCGCGCAGACTCAGAGGTCAAAATGTTGGTCCTTATATTTGGCTAAGCGATGGTGGCAAAGGTTGAGGGTTCATCCTGGCGAATTTTTTGTGTAACAGGGAACCCCTATATCAGCCCCTCTCACATTATTTATGTTCAACACGGTCTGAAAGTACTTCACATTGATCCATTTTCGTTTAATATTTATAAAAGAAAAGTACGAACACGTTATGTATATCATGGGCACTAATGGCAGGTTCTGGTTGGAAATAAGGAGAATGATGACTGCTGGGGTCCTTTAGTTTAAGTTACGTCACCACGAATATATTACACCTTACTACAGTATTTCTTCTCAGTGTTGTTTTGTATCACTGGTAAAGAATTACTCCCTAAAGAACACTGTGCATTGTACACTCTACATACTGATGAATAGTGTTCCAACATGAAATTTCGAAATGATTGCACATGGAATTCCACATTGTGTGAAGACTACCGTGGACCTCTACCCGATGAAACCAAACGTCTCTACATGGACAGAACGACCCATGTTAACTATACAGAGTGTCACTACAAGGCAAACTCTTGCAGATAGTGACATAGACAGACCCTTGCAGCACATGAATGTACACATGATCGACCCGGGTTAGCTATGCAGAGTGTCACTACAAGGCAAACTCGTGCAGATAGTGACATAGAGACCCCTGCAGCACGTAGATGTATACATGATAGGGTCGTATAAAATAAATCGGGTGTGGTCAGCGCCCGTGGTCAATGTACCATCGGAGCTTGAAGAACCAACACATTTGTCCATTAATTTAAAGAAATTGATCTCAAAACACTAGCTTGATGCTTAAGTCAGAAGTATATTATATTGTTTTAGTCTTATGCTGAACTCAACAGGCCTTCTAAATAACCCCGTTATGCCTTTATGGATTGCACGTCCTATATACTTTTTCTGCGCTTCATATTTGTATTGTGTTCTATTGCACTGTATTATTACTTGCAAAAATCAGAAAATAAAAATACAGTGGAGCAAGCAAATTAGACAGATTGTATAATCATTTTAATAAACCTGATATGAAAGATAATGATTTTCAGCTGGTGGGAAAAAACCCCAAGAACCTTATATTTCCTCCAAGCTGGTGGGCACATGAGTGCAGTTACTAAACTAGAAAAGGAGATCTGCTTGAAAACAAATCTGTCTGTGTGCCTTCAAAAGTTGTAAATATTAAATGCTGCAACTTTACTTCGTACTTCACATTCCATTACGCTTATGGCTGGATGAAAATTTAAAAGTCCAAATGACCTTGACATTTGACCTTTCGGATCACATGTAAATTACAGGAATATACAGTTTTACAACACCCACAGTTTAAGCCCAACATGAACCTAACCAGATGAAAATTGAGCAAGTTATGGCTGGAAAAAAGTTACAAAGGGCCAAACGACCGTGATGTTTGTCTTTTTGAGGTCACACACAAATTAAAGAATGTGTAGTGTAACAATTGCTACAACTTGAGCCCAACATGATCAAAATTTGGGAAAAATTGACCGAGTAAGTGATAACAGCAAAGGTTCGAATAACCTTGACCTTTGACATTTAGAGGTTACATGTAAATTACAAATATATGCAGGGTTGCTATATCTACAATTTCGGTCCAAGATGGTTAAAAATGGATGAAAATTGACAGGGTTATGGCTGGATGAAAATTTCAAAAGTCCAAATGACCTTGGCCTTTGACCTTTAGAGGTCACATGTAAACTACAAAAATATGCAGTGTTACAATACCTGCAATTTGAGCCAACATGATCAAAACTGGATACAATTGACTGAGTTATGGTTAGACAAAAAATTTTTAAGGTCCAAATGACATTGACCTTAGACCTTTAGAGGTTACATGTAAAATACAAAAGTATGAAGTGTTGTAATACCTACAATTTGGATCCAACATGGTTCAAATAGGATGAAAGTTTACAGATTTATGACTGGATGATCATTTCAAAGGTCCAAATGACCATGACCTTGACCTTTGACCTTTTTGGTCGCATGTGACTTTAAAAATATTTAACGTTATAATATCTACAATTAGAGCTCAACAAGATCAAAACTGGATAAACGTTGACCCGAGTTATGGTCGGTTGAAAATTTTAAATGACAAAATGACATTAACCTTTGAGCTTTAAAGGTCCCATGTAAATTAGAATTTGCGATGAACTTAGAACTTAAAAATGACATTTTCGACCTAAAATTGACCTTGGACCTTGACATGACCTTGACATTTGAGATGACATTTGCTATGATCGAACTCCTATACACTCGGAACCACATCTACTATAGTATATTAGACAGTGAAGATTTAAAATTTTGATTTTCCCTCATTTGCATAATTTTGAAAATCATGACCTCTCATTACTTAAAGGCAAGACTTCCTCTATAGAAGTACAATTGTGCCAAGTTGGGAGTTTCTGACTATAAACGTCCCGGAGAAAAGGGGTCGACAATTTGCCGAAAGAAGATTTGCTTCACAGCAAATCTGTCTGGGTAAACTCAAAATGAGAACAATTTGAAATGCTACTTTGCCATTGTAAAACATCATCTAAATTTTGTGTATTGGCCTAATTTGTATAAATTAAAATGCTACAACTTTGTCTCGTGGTTTATTGGGTGTGGCTGTGTCACAAACTTATAAATTGACGTTTTAATGATATCATTATCTATAGCAGTTATGAAGCTGTTCAAGATTTTAGTTTGTGCATTGCATAATTTGCATCAATTAAAAGCCCACAACTTTGTTTCATGGTTCATTGGATGCACCTATGTCACAAACCTACAGCTTAAAGTTGCAGTGGTACCCCCTTGCACAATAGTTTTGACAGTATTCAAGATTTAGGTTTTGTTTACTCGCCTTATTCGCAAAAATTAAAATCCTACAACTTTGGTTCGTGGTTCATTGGATGCACCTATGTCACAAACATATAGAGTGAAGTTGAAATGGCACCTCTATGATAGTTTTGAAGCTAGTCAAGATTTAAATTTGTGTATTCACCTAATTTGCATAAATTATAATTCCACAACTTTGGTTCATGGTTCATTAGATGCGGCTATGCCCCAAACCTACAAATTGAAGTCGGAATGGCACCTCTGTGCATACTAGTTTTGAAGTTGTTTTAAGATTTAAATTCTGTGTATTCACCTAATTTGTAAAAATCAAAATTTTACAGTTTCGTTTCATTGGATGTGTCTATGTTAAAAACCTTGAAATTGAAGTTAGGATGGCACTTCCTTCTATAATGGTTTTGAAGTTATTCAAAAAGATTTAAATTTTGTGTATTCACCTTATTTGCATAAATCACAATTTTACAACTGTAGTTTACGGTTCATTGGATTTAGCTATTTTACAAACCTTAAAATTGAAGTTAGAGTGACACCTCTATGCATAGTATTTTCAACTTATATAAGGTTTTAATTTTGAATATTCACCCAATTTGCATAAATTGATATTGAATACCTCTGGTTCATAGTTCATTCGATGCGGCTTTGCCACAAACCTGTAATTTGAAGTTAAAACGGCTACTATATCTATAATAGTTTTGGAGGTATTCAATTTTTAACTTTTTCAATGCCCCTAATTAGCATAATTTGAAATTCCACATCTTTCATTTGCTGTCCATTGTACTGGCAGGTGTCACAAACCTAAAATTAACATTCAAATTCTGTGTCTATCTGCAATACTTTGGGAGATATGGAGCTTTTCAAATTTTAAGTCATTTAAGTACATTTTATCATAAATAAAGAATTTCTGGGAAAACAGTATGTCTGTGTTGGCACGCAGACATAACAAGATATAAAACTAATATGAACTTGATAAAAGTTGACTCGGAAAATACGTCACTAAAATGTCTTAATACAATTTGAAATGCTTCTTGAAAACAATAACAGACGACGCATTTTGAGTACAATTTGGTATTAACCTCTGAACACTTGGTTCATGAGCTGTGATTGAGAATTTTACTATATAGGTCCCGCAAAAACGTGCATACAAATAGTAAGTTTGTCGTGTATTATAATTATGTATAGTTGACATTAGAATAAACACACTTCGGAATAGCGGGCGAGTAAGGAAACATAATTTCATGTATGAGTAACCCTTTCAGATAAAAGTCGAAACTTTGGAATTTCAAGATTTTGAATTTGTGAAACAAAGTATCAATGTGTACATAATACGTTGAGAAAAGAAAATAAGGATAGACCAGAGCAAAATATAAATGTATAAGGATATTAAAAACAAACTTATGTCTAATCTTTTTCGAAAATTCTTATGTCTACTGATTTCTTTTTTTTTTTTTTTTTTTTTTTTTTTTGATATAACTATGACATATTATTCTAAGATTAATCTTTATCAAACTACAAACCTAAACTTAAAACCTCTCAACTTTAACGAGGATATTTAATTGAAGCTTTGCCACGGAGGGTTACGGAGATATTCGCTAAGGTATTTTGTTTATGACATGTATTTTTTTAATCTTAATTCACAGATAATTTCTTCATGTGAAAATATTGAACAAACTCTCTTAAAGTATTTTGAATATTATGCTCTTAATCATTAACATTATTATCAGTGAAAAGAAGGCTTGTATCTACAGCAACCAACACATATCATTTCTTAAATTGAGATATGAAACCGAGGTCATTAGCGTAGAGGATGAACAACAAGGGTCCAAGAATGGATCATTGAAAACTCCCCATATTTAATAGATGAGACATTCAAATCTTCATTTAAATATATCGTAAACTGGGTTCTCTGGGATGAGTTACTATTAAACCAATTGACAGCAATTTCCAGAATTTCACAGAAACGTGCTTTTGAACACAGCATATCATGGTCGACTGTACCGAAGGCCTCGGAGAGATCACGTGAAAAACGCTTCAGAGATTCTGTCTATCTCTAGAGCCTCCGATAATTTACTCGACCAGTAGCTGACCACATAGTTTGTGCGTTAACCATTATGAAACCCAAAGTCGAAATCATAGAGTATATTACGTCCATCTAAATTATTAATTGTTTATGTGCCACTTTTTTTAGAAATTTGAGATAAAGCAAAAGGGACTGATACATGTCTATAATGGTCAAATACTTCTACATTTCTTTTTAAAAATATTGGAATTATTCTAGCAAGTTTAACACTCTATGGAAGGTACCTATTTGTTATGAAAGATGCTGATGAAAGTCAAAGGAGGGGCAATTTCATGAGCCACAATTTTAAGTGCTTTTGGGTGTCACTGTTTCTGCAGTAAAAGTTATATATTCACACGAATGTGGTACAGGATATCACTGCATTTTAGGATACGGGCATTCAGCAATTGTTACAGTGCTTCTGCGGATGGGATACAAAAGAATATAAAAACAGGATCGCGCAGGTAGTGTGCCCCTTTAGTCCAGATATTTACTGTTTATAAATTGGAACGATACGCATAAAGTACATGGTATCGGGGACGGGCTGTTATACCAAGCATTATTTGCAGGGAAGGTACGGTGATAAAAAAAGACACTGACGGCCTGACGAAGAGGCAGCGGTGACAGTCACTCTAATTTTGTCTTCATTTAACGGATCGCTTTCATCCTGGCAAACGTAGTTTCCTTGTTCCCTTGTAGACAGAGACATCCGGGTAAAAATGCTCTCAACGGTGTCTTCATCTATGTCTTTAGCTGTGGTGATAAAGATACGGCCATTTGTAGAGAGAGGCATGCCGTTGAATTTCCACCTAATTTTGGTATTGATGTCCCCTGCACACTTCAAAGTCAGCGAGCTCCCAGCTGCCAGTGTCAATGTGTCCTCGGATGGCTCAATAATTTTGACGTCACGACCTACAATATCACAATACATTAATCCCTTTGCCTGCTAATTATCACGACTATGCTTGAATTTTTATAAAGATTCAACATTCACATTCTTAAAGCATCACTGACGTCAGTAGCAGAATTTGTGCATAGCCCCAATATCTCCTTCCACCTTTGTATCTAGCGAAATGACCGTCAGTTTGGAATACTTTCAACATTAACATGAATAAATATATAGGTCAACTACACTTTAGCCTGGCAGAATGCAAGTGCTTATATCAAAGCAAATGAACAAAACAATGTATGGTACCATTGGTTATGAAATCACCTGTATCGAAATTAATTGTACCTTCATGTCAGTATTATTATCCCTTGCGGGAAAAACGCTTTGATGTTCGTTGCTCGCGAGAGTCCGATATTTTGGATATCGGGTCTCTGTGGCGACCAATGTTTGATTGACAGTCAGTTAATTATGCATTCAAAAATAACACAAGCAAAGCCTCAAGGCAACTGTGCGTGTTGGCATGTCTAATGAGTATTGCCCCCGGGATAATAAACAAGGTATAGGATTGGCTACGGTCCGATAGCTGATTTACCAGGGCGTGGTTCACATCAAATGATCTCTCCCAAAAGGCTCGACCATTGCACGTGAACCTTACCCTGATATAAAATCAGCCATCGCACTGTCACTAATTCTATAACCTACACTAATAAAACACTATGTCGTCTGCGCCCGTTAACCCTGACACAGTGATTATTTTTGGGCTTTCCCGACTAGGCTTTAAAGTGTTGATAGCTTGGCTTATATTTCTTCCTGTTGTTTATAACTTAGTTTAGGGTCTATCCTGATACAAGTCACATGACATTTGTTAACTTAAATTTCTCATAAAGACACTAATTTTGTGAGAAAAGGGTATCAAGTCGTATCTATGAACAGTTGTATTCCCGTGTGTCCTCCGTGATTGACAGACGTGAACCCCGTGCTTGGTGGCCGGAACTTAATATGCATATCTCGTATTCTATCACTGCTGGTCTTCGATTTAAGCCTCCTAGGCCATTTGAGGGCGGATAACTGGGTATGACCTCGGTGAGAAGTTCAACTTGCTGGCGCTGTAGCTCGGGTTTTTATGGTTTAATTTTTCAAACGAAGTCCCAGCTCCCAGATGAAGATTTAATCTTTATTGAATGATTACACACATCAACGGTTTTCAATCGCCGCAGAGAGAAGGTATCGGTTTGCTAAAATGAAGAGGTCGCTTTTCTCGGCAATACCAAACATGGGCCAACGTACCACTTGGCTCCCTTGTTAAAGATGAATGGAGGCATTTAAAATAAACTGCGCTGAATCGTTTTTAGACTTAGATAAATACACATTAAAAAGTTTGAAGAATTTAAGTTCAGTATCACGTGCTTTTCACGAAATAGTGCAAAAATATGATGCATATCCGGTTTTTCCTCTATCTCTCAGTTTACAAAGCAATTATAAAAGCGAGACTGTAGTTGCCAGTATCTGTTCCCCCAAAGACTTTTGCTGTTAAGTAGGCTATATTCTATATGTTTGATATGTTATATAGACGGTTCTAGAGATATATGGCTTTGAAGTGAAGCCCGATCACCTGTTGGGCATTATCTTAAAACGCGCAAATATTTACAACATATTCCTAGAATATAACAGTAACACATTTGGTCTGCTGTGTCATGTGCATAGACTGGTGGTATGTTAGTTCATGCAGTGGTCATTAGTCAGTTCAACGTACTTGATTGCAGCGATAAAGAGACGGTGACCGTGTCTTTGTTGAAGATATCTGTGGTATCTTCGCAAGTATATGGGCCACCATCTGCTGTCCCAGCATCAGACACAGTCAGAAGAGACACCTGGTCACCCGTAGCCGCATCCTGGCCTTGGCTAATTATTATTTTCACGCTCGGAGTCAGTGGCATCCCCTTGTGCTTCCAAACAATTTGAGCTGAGCGCCCACCTATGCATTTGAGTGAGATGGCCGTACCCAGTACGACGTCCAGCGTACTGCTCTTTGGTTCGACTATCTCGATATCTCCTGGAACAAGGAACCCATGAAGAAGAATGGTCAATTCTTTTTTCGTGCGTCTTAACGGAATGAAGCTCGTTTTCATATCTATTCATGTTCCGATTTTACTTTCTTTATTTATATTTCCCTAACAGTTTTATTTTCTATGGTTCAAGTTCATCTGCAAATGCGGCAACATACAGGTACACAAAAGAACTGTGAAACCCACAGGGTCCATTGACGCTGTTAGCACAAGGACGAGATCATAGCCAAACGTTATCAATACAAGCACTACAAAGCTTTTAAATTTGATTCAAATGAAAACACATTTTTGGGATGTAAATGCTAGTCGATACTCGATATGAATACATTCGTTTCCTTTTTGAACAAATGGGGATAATTTTATTGATCGTCAATATTTCACTGCATGGTATATTTAATTTTTGATGCCTGGCATAAAATTCTATTGTAGATTTCATTAAATATATTGTCCTCTTCATATTTGTTTCGTTCGTACGTTATATACAACAAGAACGTCTTATCAACATTACAGATACCCTATTGGCATATAGCCCTTAAATTTCTGTCTATTATGCCATTTCCTCTAAACTCGAAAACTGTTCCCAGAAAGGATTATTACATCGTGCTCATACCCACTATTTAAAGACGAGATTCCTCTGTTAACTATGCTACACTTTTTGCGCCAAGTTTCAGAAGTTTTTACCCTTAACAAAAATCATGTTTTTATTTGTGCAATGTATGAAACCCTAATTCTAATTGGTAAATATGTGTGTGGGAGAGGGTCTGGAAAAAGGCTAAGAATCTTGGCAAGCTTATAATAAATGATTCACATGTGTCAGAAATTTTACGGTATTTACAACGAATCCGTTAAAACCACCACAAGTTGCACTTCGTACACCACAATACTCAATTTAAATTATTCCACAAGACTAGAGCCATGTGCTCTCTCTCTCTCTCTCTCTCTCTCTCTCTCTCTCTCTCTCTCTCTCTCTCTCTCTCTCTCTCTCTCTCTCTCTCTCTCAGCACGAGAAAATATTCCTAAATGATGCTTTTGCAGGTTTACGTTTTATTGACAATGATGTCAAAGCCATCCATCAAAATCTCATGAAAAGCCTTAAGGAAAAAAACAATCTCGTTTAGTTTCAACCAAGTCCGCTGGTAGTACCATTCCAATTTATCATACTCTCACAGATCGCTTTGCTACCGAAAGAAAATTATTAACCGGGCAGAGGAAGTAGAGGTACGAAGTATTATAGTGGTCGAAAAACATGTTTCCGCCAACTTTTTAAATCAGTGGCTCTGAGCAAGTCAAAAACTGAAGATGGAAAAATGAACCACATTTACCCAAGAAAAACATTTTATTATTTAATAGACAAGACTAATGCCCCTCTCCGCCCCCGCTCCCACCCCGCCCCACCCCGTCAATTATTCAGACCCATGTGTCTGAATAAACGTTCGGATGAACCTGACCAGTCTCAGATACAAAACGTGAAATGTTACTGTACACCAGGCAAGAAATGTTGTTATATTTTGAAAGCCCATTCGTACATATGCCCACTTGGATCATAGACACAGAGGATTGAATTTTAAGTCATGGGGTCAATTAATTAACCTTTGATCTGCAGGGCGCTTGGGAAGAATATGTTTTGAATTGGTTGCATGAAGAAAGGACAATACTTGGCAGCGCCAGCTTTTTTGAGATTAGAATAATTTTACATATAAGTGGGTCAAACTTGAACAAAATGCATATCAAACCACCAGTCACTGAGGGTTTTCGAATCTGAGGTGAACGAATCGAATGCTAGACATCAGCCTGATTTCATACACGTTTACCCCATTGTTTTTTAACATTTTCGCTTTTTACGGAAAAAGTGTGATCAATCTCCGCCTGTCCACACCCACGCCACGCTACCGCGCCTGCGCATAGAGCAAAACGACAGACCAACAACAGATAAGGCTTCTGTCAACATATAAACATTTTTATGTCTGTGTGACAACACAGACATACTGTTTTTCTAGGAACTCTTTCTTTCTTTCTTTCTTCTTTCTTTCTTTCTTTACAGGCAAATTTGCCCGACATTCCACTTGAAAGGTATTACACGTAGAAACTCCAAACGTCGCACAATTATACTTCTATGGATGAAGTTTGGCCTTTTTATAATGAGAGGTCATGCTTTTCCAAATCATGCAAATGAGGGCTAATTAAAATTTTGAATCTTCAATATATTATGTACTATAGTAGATGTGGTTCCGAATGTATAGGAGTTCAATCATATCATGGTAAAGGTCATCTCAAATGTCAATGTCATGTCAAGGTCAAAGGTCATGTCAAAGTCAAAGGTCAATTTTAAGCCCAAATGTCATTTTTGAGGTGGAGGTTCACGTCAGGAAGAGGTCATCTTAAGGTCAAAGGTCATTTCATCAAGGTCAAAGGCCACATTCGGTGGTGGCTTTCTTCTACGCATAACTTGGTCAATTTTTATCCAATTTTGATCATGGTTGGCTCGAACTGTAGCTATTGTACACTGCACATTTTTGAAACTTACATTTGACCTCTAAAGGTCAAAGGTCAAGGTCATTTGGACCTTTGAAAGTTTCATCCAGTCATAACCTGGCCAATTTTTATCCGATTTGGTTCACGTTGGGCTTATAATGTCGGTATTGTAACACTGTGCAGTTTCCATGTGACCTGTAAAGGTCAAAGGTCAACGTCATTTGGACTTTAAAAATTTGCAGCCAGCCATAAGCTTAATGCGATGTAAAATACCAAAGGAAATAGCTGAAGCATTTAATATTTACAACTTTTGAAGGCACATAGACAGATTTGCTTTGAAGCAAATCTTCTTTTCTAGTTTTTTTATTAATTTTTTTTTCTACAAGAAAAATGTGCTCACTTTCGGTTGTTGTAGTAGCGGTGACAGTGACAGTTACATCCGCCGAATCGAATATGTCCTCCAGGTTTTTGCACTGGTACCTGCCTTTGTCGCCGTCGGCAACGTTTTTTATGGTAAGAACAATCCACTTTTTCTTTCCTTCCTGCCGGTTTGAGATAACTTTGCGAGATGACTGTGAGATCGGCATACCCTGATGATCCCATCGCATAGCAGATTCGTCGTCACTCATACACTCCAGGGTCAGCGTCTGTCCAGCATTGACAGAGGTAGTACTTGATGTTGGCTTGGTGATGCGTACGTCAGCTAAAACAAAATAATAGATACCGTCACGTTTTTTTGTTTTTTTTGGGCGGGGGGGGTATTTTTTTGTTTTTTGTTTTTTGGTTTTTGGTTTTTTTTTTGTTTTTTTTTTTTTTTTGTTTTTTTTTTGGAATTTAGAATAAAAAGAATACGTGAAACTTTCAGGTTTTCCTTGGCAACAAATCAGTCTATCTGCGGCACAACTGTTAAATATATATATATATATATATATATATATATATATATATATATATATATATATATATATATATGTTAGATGCACTGAGTTATTTGTACTTTCGACAGATCTGGAAGGGCAAGAGTTCACCATGATTTTATGCTGTGCTGACTGGAAAATGCTGCTTTTACAAGCGCAGATTTTACTGCTCTACTGCACATAATGTATCAGTAGTTACCAATTACTTCCAACAATTCAATATTACCGAGATATAAGCAATATGTTAGTTTGACCTTTCAAGGTAACTGAAGGTCAAACTGAACAATACCAAAAGAAAGCTGAAAAGTACTTTCTTATTTATGTTTTTTAATAGTAACCACGGGCCTGAGAACAACCTGTACCGAGTTCTGAGCCAGTGTGGTATATTTGTTGAGTCAGCAAAAAGCTTGAATTCATAGTACCAGAGGGCTGCGTGAAAATCCCGTGCTTGGCTAACCTAAGCTTGCTCACCAAATCACAGTTGCAACTGAATAGACCTGTGTTGAGCCTTACGTGTAGCTGATTACATATAACATTTAAAGGTATTTCTAAGATTTGCCTGCAGAGCAATCCAGTAAAATGTGAATTAGCATTAAAATGCCAATTGACCTACATAGTAATCAATAGGAAAGGTTCAGTAACCGATAAGAACCCGAGTTGAAAAAATCGTTAAAAAAAAGAAATCCACAGCAGGACCACCTAGTGAACAACTTTGTTTCCCCCTTTATCAAGGTACATATCCACCAAGTTTCAGCTTAATCAGAATGATGGTTCTGGAGAAGTAAAAAAAAAGCGAAAACACACATAAAAGCGAAAAAATGCAGCGCCACCTGGTGAACAAATTAATAACTAGAAGTCCCCAGGAGTGCTCCTGTGTGATATCAAAGCAATTGGGTGAGCGGTTTCGGAGATGATGTTAAGAGATTTGTCATAAAAAAAAAATAAAAACAAAATTTAAAAAAAAATATTAAAAAAAAGACACCAGCAAAAACTTCATTAAAAATCCCAAAATCCCAGGAGCGTGAACAAGAACATTTGAACAAACTTGGTAGAGATTCATCCAAGGTACACTGCCACAAAGTTTGAAGTCAGTCCAGCTCACGGTTTTGCAAAAGTCGAAAATGTGAATTGTGAGCGGATCGACGACGGACGGCGGACGACTAGGGCTCCTAAAAGCTCAGTCTTACTAGCAAGTCGGCTAAGCTAAAAATAAAAAAAAATTGCATCACTTCATTCACAAAGCCGTTAGATGCCCACCTGGGGAACACCTGTGTGTAAAATCACAGCATTGCATAAAATCTGTTTGACAATATTGGAATACATGCTCTGCATTGCTGTATGCCTGTACAGCAGCAGCACTTGCCCATACATGATCCAAGTTCGACATCCCAAAAGTCGTCGAAAATTAACTTATCCTTATCATTTTTGTAAACTCTGTTGCCTTTAGTCAATTATATTCAAATTAATTTGATGCAATTGTGTATAGCCGTTCTGGAAAAGAATTCTAAAGTAACCGTAACACACATAAATTCATAAAAATAAAGGAAAAGAATCGCAGCACCATCTGATGGCCAAAATGATGATTACATGACTCCAGGTGTCCGTGTTTGCAATATTAAACATTTCAATGAGTAGTTCTTGAGAAGAAGAAATTTTCAATCTTTTCCAAAAATAAATTTTTATCATTAAAAAAAAAAATTGGATTACTCTTTCTTTCACACACTTGGTAGAAGACTGTCTGGGGCGTGTCCATGAACAAAATAAAAACATTCAATACAACAGCTTTTGAGAAAAAACTAAAAAGGTAAAAAATTACAGACAGGCAGGTAGATGCAGAGCTAAAATCGTACAAAAATGTACTTTTAAAATATTGCATGGCAGCTCTTGAAAAAAAAAGCACAATCAAAAAAATTTTTTGCACCATTGTTGATGAGAATACTTACAAAACCAATAGGTAAAGGAGGCGTTTACTGTATTGTTCTGTTGAAGATTAAATTCCAAACTGAAAATTCTCTTATATAAGGTTACCGTCAAATAGTGTGACTTTATCCAACGTTAGACAGGTAATCATATGTAAGACACAAAAGTCTGAATATCGTAGCATAAATTACAGTTTCAAATATTTTACGATTTGAAAATCACTTATATCACACATGCTGACATAACTTTGAACGCTTCGCACGGCGTCTGCATTCGCTGCTATCTCAACGTGCATAATTTTCACAAACATAGGAGTTCAATCGGAATGGTGTATGGCATGACGCTTCGTGGCAAAAATTTGAAGATATTCAAGATGTAAAATAGAATCGTATGTATGCATTTGGCCAAACCATAACTTTTTAGACCAACTGACGGTCAGACTACTCATTGATGAGGCAAACGTGATTTAAAAAATGCTTGCATTTTAGTTACCCCAGGGAGACGGAAACCATCTCAAAGTTTTGACAGTAGAAAACACTAATGTGGACAGCCTGTCAAAAAAAATGTAAATAAAATAATGGAAGAAAAAAGTCTCTTTGGCGCCAATCTGATAAGCATCCATACAAATCAAAAATCCACATAAACGCGATCATTGACAAGCTTAAGAATATCAAATTATGACTCAAAATCATGAGACTCGCATAAAAAGACTCGAGAAGATCTGTTAAAAGATACTGCTTAATCAATGTCAAAGTGCATGTACACATCATGAAGTAAACTATGTCTCATTGATAATCGAACTGTCATCTTCATCATTAATGCAGCTAAGACTCTCATAGTAATTTTTACAGCAGAAACTGGCAAGATATATGTACATTGAGGACTGTAATAATCTCCATTAATATCATCAGCTTTGATGTATTTTATATCCCAGTCTGTTACTTTATTTTGTGTATTTACTAGTATCGGCTACTTCATTTATTTTGTTAATCTTTCATCACGTTTGAAGTGAATCAGGCTGACAGTTGTCAGTGAATAACTGTTGCAGTTCCCGGAGTAGTCTATAATATAGTAGGAGCTGAGCTCAAAATAACTGGATTGGATTGAAATCAAATCAAATAGCATTATTGTGTATAACGCTAATATTTTTTAAAAATCTAATTCAAGTTCCAGCAGGGTTACATTCTCGTCCTGCAGTTAAATTTTAAATTTTAAATTAGTGCATACACCAGTATATGTATGCAATTATTGTTACGTATACGTTTTCATAAAGTCGCAGTGCCATAATGGTTTAACAAGTTATGAATTAAAGTGATTGGGGAGAACATTACCCCTATAAATGTTTCTCGTGGCGTCTTCAAAT